>JABWTJ010000077.1:3365605-3965605 GCA_016801875.1 Solanum sitiens | reverse complement strand
GCAGTGTCTGGGAAGCTTTGGGGTCCTTCTTTTGGGGCCTCTTGTGGGGCACTTTAGAAGTCATACCCGGACGTTTCCAACGCGATTACAAACCTTAACATGTTATAGACCTTCCACATAAATTTCATCCAAAACAAACACCTACAAGACGTCCAAACAGCCTTGACCCCAACATGACATACGATCAACGTCTTAGGGGCTATCTTTCGAACGCCTTGGACGTTCTTGGGCGTTTGACCTCCAAACTTCACGAAACTTAATAAAATAACGTTAAACATCATTTAAAACCATTTCAAGACTTGTTGGACTTAGTTCTTACAATTTAGGCATGCCTACACACATGAGGCACATAAGCGACTATTCATCGAACGTCTTGGAAGTCCCTTGACGTTCGACTTCCAAATCACTTCAAACTTTGCACACTGCCTCTATATCACATAATAAGGAATTTTAGGATCTTATAACATTAAGATGAACATGATAGGCTCTAGACACCTTATATCATTTTTGGGGTCTTACAATAGTCCCCACTTGGGAACATTCGTCCTCGAATGACACTTAGGACTCTTAAATCTCAACAAGGACTTCAATGCATATAAGAGCATTTAATCACATTTAAAATATCATCAAATCTTTTTAGCACTCAATGCATACAAGCAAGCAAAAACCATTACTCACTCACTCTTTAATGCGTCAAACACAAAGGTTCTTCTTCATGTTCATAGGAGAACATCCTTCTCCTAATCATAACATGATCATTACACCTTAATTCAATACAAGAAAATCTTGAAACAATCTACTCATAAGCAGATCATAACCCATACTCAAAGTTACTTAAGCACTCATACTTCAACACACAAAACTTGAGTTAGTTAAATCACAAAGATCTTCATTAGTTAGTCCTAGTACCATGAAGGTCATACTCAATCATACCATGCTTAGTGGTGTACATGGAATAATATCTTACTCCCCAACACATTTCATGCATCATGAGTTCACACCTTAGCAAACTACAAGATCAATTTCTTAAAAAAATGAGAAATCTCAACTTTCAAGCCAAGACATGCATATATTGTTTTTCCTAGTGAAGTCTAAACGTCAAGTCACACTAAATACATCACAACAAAATAGGAAGTCATTCCACAATTTCTTTTCTTAACATAATACTAACCCTTATAGTAAGCCTTATTTTGGAAAAATTACACAATTATAGGCATACACATGAACACTTGGCTTGACATGCTTTCACCTTTCAAGAATGAGCCTACAATTTTGCATTACAAATCACCAAATCACTAAATTTTTAAGAGAGTCAACATATTTCATTGTAAAAAGGACTCAATTTTCATTACAAGGCTAAACAATTTACCCTACAAGTGACTATCACCAAGTTCCTTGTCTTACCTCATGAAGTCAACTTCACAATTAGCACATTGAAATGCAAGTCAATAAGAGAAAACATGGATTTTATCAAAAACTTCTTTTCATGCCCTTTGGAAAATTCACCATGTCTCTAAGATGATGTCAATCAATTCATACCAATCATATAAAGATCATGCAATTCACACTTTATGCAAGACTATCTTCATGAAAAAACATACCAAGAATTCAAATTTTTTTCCAATTCAAGTAAGAATAGAAGAACAATGTAGACAATTTCTACAATCTCACTACTCAACCACCATCCCCCACTTAGGGTAAACCCAATAAAGAGCAACTTAACCCAAAATATAGAGGATATTAACTACACAACCTTCATATTCATCACTTAAAGTGATTACTACTTTAGAGGGAATCTTCATTAATTCAATTTAGAAACACTAAGGCATTCTAAACCTTATCATTTTAGGCAAATCATCCTCAACCATCAATTTTTTATCATACTATTCAATTCACATAAGGTCTTCCCACAATGCAATAGACACTAAGGCCATACATCATTAGTGGGAAACAACAAGAAAGTCCATAACACAACAAGAAGTTTAGAAATAACTCTACGACTCATCATGTCATAAGATTCTTATCCTTCAATTTAAATAGCAAAAAAAATTCTTTTCCACATTCCTTATCATTTTTGTATTCATAAATTCTACACATATTTCAACAACATCCAATTAAAAGACAATCTAGTTGGTTCTTCAAACATGATATAATAAGTTGCCTAGTCTTTATAATGAGCATGCTTCCAAATACCAAAAGTGCAACATTTAGCATTTGATGGAACAAGTACGGAATTATAAGAAACAAAGCTTTACCAACTCATTCTTCATAAGCATGCATACTATATTTACAATTCAAGTCTTCACAAAAGACTCCAATTTATACTAGCAACTCATCAAGTACCACTTATATACAAAGAAAAACAACGCACACTGTTAATCACATATACTCATAGGATAGCATACTTCCATAGGTATTTATTAAACAATCCAAGTTCAAATCCTAATATTTGGCTATTTTCATACAAAACCATATAGTAATACAACAATCTAAGAGAATTCACTTTAACCACCATAACTTCTAGCATGCTTCAACTATATCATGGCATACATCATTCGACATAACATGCTATTTCACATAGATTTCATATATTGCCATAACTGGAATCACATCATTAAATAAGAGATATTTCATACATAGTAAGGTAATATAACCAATCATAATCCCCATAGAGTTAACATGTGCAATGATCAAGTAAAGCTCCATAACTTCACTTAACCAAGTAACCCAACAAGAACTACAATTAGTACCATACTACACTCATCTATAACCTTCATGCATGGATAACTCCATATCTTTAGCACACTAGGCTATTTACATGTTTATAAGCATAGAGATCACCTCATAAGGGCATTCACATTTATCATCATACACATACATAGTATTAACCTCCTAAGGTCTCCATCAAGGCAAACTAGTGCAAGACATAGGTAGAGTCCCATACCCCTACCTAAGTCTAGTTAACCCTTCAAGTCGCCTTAGTTAGTATATACATTATCAAATAAGGACAAGTGTCACCTTCACACATACTCATTCAAACCATAAAACAAAGATAAGCATTTAAACTCACCTTTTCTCCCTCAAGCATTGACTAACCTCATCCAAGAAATCACATCTAAAAGACTACCGGACAAGAAAACATAAGAGAGAGATCTTATAGAATTAAGTTCTATGGCACGATATGAGATTGATGAAGAAGGGAAACTCTATCGTCCTATAACCTCTCGTACCATTTGATGTGTCGCGACTCACCACCAATGCTACGAGACTCTACTAGACGTGGAAATATGAGACTTTTAGAACCTAAAACCGCAACATAAACCTCATGCTCTGATACCAAGTTTGTCACAACCAAAAGCATACCCTAGAAGATACGGTACAATCTTGGATTGTAACCGGCGTCGTCGACCTTTCGGAGGTCTAAGAAAAGCCTCTCATATCATTCATTGCATTGGCATAGTAAATTTAGCGGAAAATTTAAAACTTTTCATAGCACATCATATGCTAGAAACATTACATCATATATATATAAACATAAGTCATAATACATATTTAGACTCTAAGTCTCTTTGCCATGTTAGACTCAATAACTTTAGAGTACATTAAGGACAAGGCCCTTAAGACATAATACAAAGCTATACATTACTAAATAGACTTTACAATAAGTACTCATTAGGACATCATTGAACTTAAGGATTCCTTTCCTTGAGCTTGGGAAGATCACCTATCAAGCTTCTTAATTATATACCTCCTTTAAGCATTCCAATACCTACACTTTGTGTAAAAAGTAAAGAAGAATGGGATTAGCACAAGAATTTACTAAGTATGGCAACCATGCAAAAACATGCATTTAAATGGGACATTTCCTTTGAAATCATACTTCATGCCATTTTGAACAAATCATCATAAAACCTTTATCAATAGCATTTATATCATCCACATACTTCATAGCAACACAATTGAAGGCCAAACATCATAGAAAAAGTACATATAGAATTTAATCCCCATTTGAGGTCACTTTACAGCGAACACACCCTTCTTAGCATTAACTCTTTCTTTCAATTCATTTGCTTACTAAGTAATCCTTTAGGGATACTTGGTGCAATGCATCACTTTAGGAACATAAGAGAATACCATACATAGCATCTACACAAGACAACACACGCCATCATAGAAGTATAGTACAATATAATCATAGTCAAACCAAGACTACAATATCATACATAAAGGACACATACATAATCATATCTATTAAGGTACCTTCCTAAGACTTCCTAAGGAGTCACTTGTGCAATGTCTAGATGGGTTCATTACTTTCACCTGTTCTAAGTAACTTACCTTAAGTCCTCCTAGTTAGGATCCTATTTAATTACTTCCATTGTCCATTTTACCTTTAGGGAAATCATAGCCTTAACCGACATAGACCATGGGTGCTAATCATGGAATCCGGTGTTATAAAACCTTACACCGATGGAAGGTGGATCTACCGGCCAAAGTAGAACCGAACATGACATATATATCTAGGTGGAAATCCACTAGCTAGTATCCTATAGTGGCAACATAGTTTATGGAACTTGGGGAATTCATGGAAATATCAACTCTACACCCAAGGTTGGGTCATGAGGCTATCCACCCCGTGAGGACCGTAATGAACCCTACCTTTCTTATGTAAGAAACTGTCACCCCTCACATGAGGACCGTAGTGAACCCTCCCTTTCATATGTGGGAAAGTGTCACTTCCTCATATTAAAGTTCCTCGGTGCTAGGCTAAGTTCCCTTTATTGAAAAGCCTTTATTACGTTTGTTTATGAAAACATAAGCTTCGGATATTCATCATTCATATGCTTATACCATATTCAAGCACCTGTCTAGATTTGGAGTATTCTTGGGCACCCCTAGCGAGGCCCCTCTCACTAACTAGATCATCCATGTGTGTGTGTGTATAGTTAGATGTGAGCAAACCTTTCACATAACCCATAAGGTCACACATGTTCATATATCAATGCATAAGTCTATAGGCATAACTATATGAGCAATACTTTCATATAAACCTACTAAGACACTATACGCATTCATACTTCATTATATCATATTCATAACATGTTCATACATTCATCCTTCATGTACATAGAAACCAAACCTAGGAACTATCCTATCAAGATACACATGTGCAGTGCATAGACAAGGTCCCATACCCTTTCCCATACTAGTACACCTATCAAGTCATCCTAGTAAGGGAATACAAATCATACATTCATGAACATCACCTTAACATGCATAGTAGTAGACACTAGTGAATATGAGAACTACCTTTCATTTAGACACAATGACTTATACTACTTGTAACATGCATGTAAGTGAGAGTGTGTGTACATTGACCAACATGATCACATAATGGCTATCAATAACTTATTAAGTCAGCCACCCTATTAGACCACATTACACTTCAAGCACATAGCACACAACATATAATAGCATAGGAGACAAGACAATATATACAATGTAATCAAGACTCCTAACTTTAGCTATTCACACTTACATATAAGGGGTACATAGGTAAAGGGTTATTAACCATCTTAACACATTGATGGAAGCACCTATACTTTACCCTAACATGGTTATATACATGCTCATGAAATAGCCACACAACCTAATCCACAACTAGAATAGGAAAGTAAGCATAATCTTCTCATAGTATCATCTTAAGCACATGTTCATAAGTTCATCAATATGCCTTCAAGGCCATGGTCAACACATATATAATGACAATAATGTAAAACACCGTCACCATAAGTGGACCATACCATACAATGCCATACCAGGCTTCATCAATTTACTATAAAGGAATAGAGAAGTAGAAGAGTAAAGAAAATAAGCATTCTTACCCAATTCTCACCCTTTGATCATCATTGATCAATACACCTTATTCATTAATAAAACACATGTATGGCAGTATCTAAATGTACTTTAAACATATAAAAACCATGTACAAGTCACTACATGATTATACCATAACATATACATCACATACTAGGAAAGTAGAAGAACATAGATTGTTAATCAATTTCATTCATATGGATTATAGGCCATATTTCATGAATCATATCACCCTAAGGAAGTAGCTAATGAAATCATAATCTAGATGAGACACTACTACAATTTGCCATTAAGGTCGATACAAGCATGCTTCATATAGGGAGTTCATGGAAAGTAAGTTTACATAGATTAATCATATTCAACCTATCATGAATTGACCCATATTGTATTAATTACATATAATTCATCCTCATATTTCATTATAGGCAGCATCTATAGATATTAACCATAATCAATTCCTATAGGCACTATCATAACGTCAAGATCACAAGCTACAACTTCATAGACAAGAAGAACCTAGATAAATTCAAACCAAGCCTTCTCTACTTTAGTCATACATGATTTATATCCACAATTAAACCATGGTATTAACCTAAAATAGTAGCTACAAGAACCCCAACTTAATTGAAATTCACTTTAGATCATAAGAAAGTCAATGTTACAGTGAACTATAGAAACTAGGCTAAAGATGCTCAAATCTTCATACATTGATCCTCATGGATAATTTAACATAAATTCAACATAAATTCATAATAACAGTATATACAATTACTTCAACGTAAGGGAATCATAATTCAATCGATAACAAGTCAAGATCACAAAGCCCATGCAAAGGCTAAACCAATTTTGGAAGGAAAATGGGTTCATCATGAAATTGGAGTGAAATAACATTCAAATCACTGTATTAACTTCAATTCATCATGATTTAATCATTAAAAACGTTTTGAGAAAGAACCCATGTCTTGATTGGAGAAGAAGAACTTTGATCATAAACTTTCTTTGAAAACATTGAGAAGAACTCTCCAAGTGAAAGGTTACTTAGAGATGAAGGATCACCATACCTTTGTCTAGTTAAAAACCACTAAGACTTCATGATTCATCCATAGAAAATCCATCTCCAAGCAGCTCTTGAGCTTCACCAACAATGGTGGTTTTAGAGAGAACATTTTTGTAGGGAAAGGCTTTAAACATGTGAGAGGATTTGGGAATGGGTTGATCACGTTTTGGATGACTTATCTACACCTAAAATTACTTAAATAAACATATTATAGTCAGGTTAGGACGTGGGGTAAATTTCCCATTCACCCCTTTAAGTGGCAGCACGCAGCAGCCAACCTGCAGGCCATCCGCGACGAGGGGCTCGACGGGGCGTCATGGCCATGACGGGCCGTGGCAGCCTCCGTCGCCCATGCCTTAGCCAAATTCTTTGCTCAAGACCTGACCAAGTCAATTCCCCTTCGACGAGACTTTATCGACGGTCCGTTGGTGGACCAACGATCCATCATTGGGTCCGTCAAGGGACACTGCCCAGTCAGTGTCTAGGTAGCTTTGGGGTCCTTCTTTTGGGGCCTCTTGTGGGGCCCTTTAGAAGTCGTACCAGGACGTTTCCAACGCGATTACAAACCTTAACATGTTATTGACCTTCCACATAAATTTCATCCAAAACAAACACCTACAAGACGTCCAAACAGCCTTGACCCCAACATGACATACGATCAACGTCTTAGGGGCTATCTTTCCAACGCCTTGGACGTTCTTGGTCGTTTGACCTCCAAACTTCACGAAACTTCATACAATAACATTAAACATCATTTAAAACCATTTCAATACTTATTAAACTTAGTTTATACCATTTAGGCATGCATACACACATGAGGCACATAAGCAACTATTCGTCGAACGTCTTGGACGTCCCTTGACGTTCGACTTCCAAATCACTTCAAACTTTGCACACTGCCTCTATATCACGTAATAAGTCATTTTAGTATCTTATAACATTAAGACGAACATGATAGGCTCTAGACACCTTATCTCATTTTCGGGGTCTTACAAAGAAGATGGTTGAATTCATGAACCTTCGTCAAGGGAGAATGAGTGTGTAAGTGTACTTTCTCAAATTCACCCAACTCTCTAAGTATGACCCAACCATGGTAGCCAATCCTAGGGCTAGGATGAACAAGTTTTTGATGGGCGTGTCTAGCTTCGTGGAGAAAGAGTGTCGTACGACAATGCTTCTTAATGATATGGATATCTCTAGGCTTATGGTTTATGTGCAACAAATTGTGGAGTCCAACATTAGGGAGATAAGTCAAGAGGGTAAGAGACCTAGGTCGAATGATTCTAGTCACCAAAAGCCTAAGAAGAGGTTTTATCCGCAAGATTCTTCCATGGAAAACAAGTATAGGGCTCCAAATCAACATTCTCAAGGTGGTGGACATGCTTTTGAAAGGGCTAGGTGTCCTACTTGTGGAAAGCAACATGGGGGTAAATGTCTTGCTGGGACGGATGGTTGTTTTGAATGTGGTAATAAAGGCCACAAGATGAGGGACTGCCCTAATCTCAAAGCAAGGGGAAAAGATGTCAATCAAGCTTCCCTAGATCCTAATGCTCCCAAGAAGAACCCTTCATATGTGATGGGGGCTAGGAAGGGTAATTAATCCGGATTGATGTTTTTGGTAACTCTTAACTATTTGTTATTGTTGATTTTGTGTTATGAAATGTGTTTATGTGGTTTAATAGTTCATATGATCATGTCATCTTGATTAATTTCTTAAAGAATGAATTTTCGAAAAATTTTGGTAGCTTGGCAGTGGACACAGTGAACTTCACTATTTAATTTTGATCTTTTTGAAGAAAATTTTTTTTGCTTGAATTGAAGTTTCAATGTGTGTAAAAGTATAATATATGAGCATGCTTAATGTTGGAGAAGGTAGTTCCTCCATTAAAGAAGTTTAAGGTTGAGTTTTGACTTTGTGAAGTTTGGAAAAAGTTGCCTATGTTGCTAAGTGTTGAAAGTGTGAAATGATGTTCCTTGCTAGTTGATTCTTTGATTGTTGATGTTTCGATAATGATCTAAGTGTATTATGTGATTCTAAGTGAGTCGCTGTTGTTCTTAAAATTTAAGTGTCATTCGAGGACAAATGTTATTCCAAGTGGGGGAGAATATAACGCCCCAAAATGAACTAAGGTGAACTAGAGCCTCGTGGTTATTTCTTGAGTTGATTTAAAGTTAAACTGATTTATTTTAGTGTCCTTAGGCAGTGTGTGAAGTTTGGTTAAGTTTGGAGTTCAATCGACCAAGAACATCCATGACATTCGGAAGGTATGCCTTAGAATGTAATTCTGTGTCTTGTTGTGTTTGGATGAGTTTTACGTGTTCGTTTTCCTTGAAACTAAGGTGGGATGTTCCTAAGACCTAGAAAACTTAGTTTAAAGGTTTAACGTCCCGTCATTACCCCACCTAGGACACACAAGGGGCCCTAGATGAAGGGCCCAAGTCTTGGGCAAAACTGCCAAAAAGCAGTGGCCATCGACGACCTTAAGGACGGTCCGTTGGTACACCAACGCTCTGTCGACTTAGGGAGTCGATTGTACCAGAAGGTATTGGTGGCCAGGATCCATTTTGGAGCTATGTATCCACCAACGAGACCCTACCAATGGTCCGTTTATGCATAGACGGTCAGTTGGTGAAGGTCTCGTCTGTTACGGCCTGAAAGTATGTGAAGATACTGCCCAACTTGGGGTGTTTATGTAAATACAACCTAAGTCTTTTAAGACCCTAGGTGGATAATTTTAGTGTTCTTAGGTTATATTAGTATAGCTTTAAACCCTAGACCTAGACAAGACCCTCACTTCAACATTCAAACTCTCTCTCTAAAAAGAAAACTATCTCAAAGTCACCATTGAAGCCAAGACTCAAGGAGGGAAACGAGGGATGATTTGGACGTGTTTATTCACCAAAAATTAGTGGATTTCCTTCTCTTAAAGGTATGATCTTGAATATATTTTCATTCAAGAAGCCAACTTCCATAAAGGTTTTCAAAAGGGTTTCTAAACTCAAACTTCTTCTAACTTTGATTTCATGTATGGGTCTTCTTGTATTTAAGTTTTAATGGTTTAAATGTATTATCTTGGTTTGAATTGATGATTTGGATGTTAAAACTTCATGAAACTCTTCTTTATGCATACTTCAACCTTTGGCTTGAAAATGAGTTATGTGAGCATGATTTAAGTAGGGTATGAACTTGAGTCTTCTTGTATTTGTCATGTTGGTGTAGCTACTTACCTAAGGGAATTAATATGGTTAAATATTGATAAATTTCTTATGAGTGATGATGGTTTGATTTGATGTTGAGTTGCTTTCATTATATAGTTCTTATTATGAATTGATATTGAGTGGTATGGTCCATCTTATGGATGGCGGTGCTAATTGATGAACTTGATGTTATTTAGTATGTTTTGAATATGTAATCTTGAAGGTCTAATATGTGAAATGAATAGATATTGGAAATGGGTCTTGTATTGTGTTTGGTGTAGCTTGAATTGCATGTTTGACCTAGTTTATGTCTAAATGAAGTATATGATTATGAGAAGCATGTAGAATGTGTAACTTGATGAATAAAGGTTAAAGTATGTGTAGAACTTGATGAGAATGAAATTATGCTTATATGAAAGGTGTGCACATGTACACACACACAGTTTAAAGAATGTATTATGCCAAGTTGAGTAAAAAGGGGAGTCTTGAGGTGGACACACTTCGTTAGTTGAGATGTAGTGTCTAGTAGCAACCTCTCCATTCCTAGTGAGCTTTCTAAGATAGAATATTATGTTGAGAAATCCGTGGGGAGTTATGCCTAGCACCGAGAGGATATGAAGGGGAGGTGGATTTACACTTCGTGAGTAGAGATGTTGTAATCCAAAGTACCTCTTGAGATGAGTACTCCTCGTTAGTAGAGAGTGAGTTACTTCGTAGCAATCTCCTTATCCCTTAACTATGTGCCCTCATAGGTTTAGCTATCGGAAAAGCCATGTAAACGCTAAGAAGCATGACCTTGCACTAGGCAAGTAAGGATCCCTCATCCGATAGGGGTTAATATCGGGATACCATGTCTAGCTCTCCTGGTCTTTGTCGGTTAAGCTAACTCCCACAAAAGAATTGATTTAGAACTAGTTAACTTGTATATTGTTGATATTGTGTATCTATGTCGTGAAATCCTCGATCCACATTAGTTACCTAGTAGGAGCACAAAGTCGGAGTAGTAGTATGTGATGCCATTCTCACATTGCGCTTGGTGTGACCTATGCCTACTACGGGAGAAGAGTACTTTCATGAAATCCGTGTGAATGAGTATTATGGTGTGGTGTTATGGATGATTATTGTTGAGTACTTGAGTAAATGGAATCCATTAGGATCCCTAAGTGGGAGTGGGAGTATAGGATGCTACTCTCACATTGCACTTAGTGTGACCTATATTTCCATGAGTGTTTTGCATATGTTAGCCAAGGGCGTGGATTTGATTTCCAACAAAGTAAGCCTAAGATTTGGTGGTTTTAAGGGTCGCTTTGGTGTGCTGTGAAGGGAGGTGTAATGAAGATCCCTTCTTGACTCACCTTAGGGAGTCTTAGGATGACCTTGGGTTAGGCAAACTTCAAAGGAAAAAGAGTTCATATGACTTGGACCGTGCCATTCACTGTAAGGTTTTCATTGTAAGAATTATAAATGTGCAATGTAATGCTTATTCAATTTTACTGTAAGTTTTAGTTAATTCACTGTAATATCCTTTTTAGTTTACTGTAAGTTTTGGTAAAGTTACTGTAAAGTGTTCTTCTGATTCAAAATTATGTGAGTTATTCCTTAAGTGCTAAATGATGGTTCTTATGTTGATTTGCTTCTAAATTCATGAATGTTATATTTAAATTGCATGAAAGGTTATTTTACTAAAATGTCCCTTTTTGCATGTTTTTGCATATGCCATACTTAGTACATTGTTGTACTAACCCCATACTTTTATATACCTTATGAGTATATGTTGGAAACCTTTTGGAGGATCGAAGTTGAAGCTTGGGAATTCTATCTCTCAAGAATTTGGTATGTCCTCATATATTCGAGGACATAGTTTATGTTTCCTAGTTTATTTATTAAGACTTAATTTGTATTTCCTTTTATTGTAAGGGCTGTGTCCCTAAGATTCTACGTTGTGTCTTTAAGTTAGCTTGTGACGACAAGATTTCCTAGTATTTATGAAAAGACTTATTTTATTATTTCTATCATGAAAAGTTTTAATTCCGCACTAATTTTCATGCTTTATGTTATGACCGCTAGTTAGAGGGCTTGTACGAGACCCCAAAGGGTCAAGTACGCCCGGTCACGATTCGAAGGTTTTTCCTAACTTCTAGGGGTGCTTTTGGGTCGTGACAGTATACGAGTTTAGGACCTCTCACATGAATTTCACCCAAAACAAAAACGTAATACTCAACGAAACATGCCTAGACACGCACACGAAACTTGATACACTACCTATATATACCATAATAACTCATTTAAGGACTTAACAACATCATGAATCACACATAAACACATAGAACAACATATGAGGCACTTAGGTGACTTAGTCGTCGAACGTCCTGGTCGTCCCTTGACGTTTGACTTCCAATGCACCTAATACTTTAGACATTGCCTCAATACCATATAATAGTAATATTTAGGACCTTGGACCATCATGAACACAATCTTAGGCTCTAGTTCACCTATGTCATTTTCGGGATCTTACATTCTCCCCCACTTGGACAATATTCGTCCTCGAATGCCACTTGACACTCTCCAAATACTTCAAAGAATAGAGAATCAACTAGCAGCACATAACCAAACCCTATACTCACAATCAAGGATAAAATATCAATTTTACATAGTCAAGAGATTCACAACACAACATGAAACTAGAATAACTTCTATAACTCATTATGCTACAAACCTCACAACCTTAATTCCAAATAGCAAAAACTCATTTTATATTCATTATTATGCTCATACGCATCAGTTCTAACCATACTACAACAATTTTAGACCAAAGAATAAATTAGTCACATTTTGGAATTTTTTACCGTGAGTAGTTTCCAAGCTACAGTGATTTAGGCCAATTTTCTAAAAATGCAATTTTAGGCAATTCATGATATAGACATGCTAATATGCAAAGTAACATCATATAAACACCTTTTACAACATGCTCATAGCTTTATAAAATACACAACGCAAGAAGTTAATGAAATACAATTTCAACCAAACTCCTAAACATATTGCACATGCAACAAACTAGCACATCTATCTAGCCATACTCCCCCACATAGAAGGAACCCATATCACAACAAGATAAATAAGACTTACCAATATCATCATCACTCTCATCCGACTTCTCTCCTCTAGTCCGGAGTGCATACAAACGCCTCCTTGTTGGAGCATCATCCTTTGGAACACTAGGATCAACTTTCTTACCCTCTTTTCCTCTAGAAGCAATGTTAGGACAATCTCTCACTCTGTGTCCATCTTTTCCACATACAAAACAAATACCAGTACCCACTAGACACTCACCATAATGTTTGTTATCACAATCGGCACATGTAGGTTTGCCATTTTGAGAACCACCTCCTTTCTCAAACTTCAGCTTAGGAGCACTAGGTCTATCTTGAGTTTGAGTCCTCTTCTTGAACCTAGGTTGCACTTGATCACTAACACCACTCCTTTTCAAGTTTCTTGACATCCTCCTAAGTTTAGACTCTTCAATTTATTGTGCATACACCATGAGTCTAGCTAAGGTCGTATCATCATGTAGCAAAGCCGTACGACATTCTTCCCTCACTAAGTCGGTGACCCCGGTGACAAAATGACTCATTTCATTCCTTGGATTAGACACTAGGGATGGTGCATATCTAGACAATGTCGAGAATTTCAAAGAGTATTCCTCAACACTCATATTGCCTTGCTTGAGATTGATAAACTCCTCTACTTTCACTTCCCTCCTCTCACGGGCAAAATACTTACCAAGAAAAGCTTCCTTGAATTCTTCCCACTCAATAGGATCCGACTCCACCGGCCTGTTATCCTTCCATTAAGTGTACCAAATTTGTGACACATCCCTTAATTGATACAAAGCCAACTCCGCCTTCTCCCTAGATGTAATCCCCATAGCACTCAATACCTTGTACACACCATCATGAAACTCTGGGGGGATCTTCATCTACCTTAGAGCCAAGAAATATTGGAGGATTCAACCTCACAAAGTCTCTCAACCTAGATGTCATAGTGCTCTCCACAACATTCACCCTAGGCACTATACTCAAATTTATTTGAGTAGTCACGGCTTGGGCTATAGCAATCAAAGCATCTCTAATCTCCCTATTAGATATCTCCGGAACCTCATTACCTCCTTCCACATTAGGGGCATAATCACCTTGGGGAGAAACTTGAACACCTTTAGCACCTTGGACACCTTGCCCATCTTGAAGAACTTTCTCAACTTCCTCAACTTGAGGAGGAGATTTCTCATTCACCCTTCCCTTTTCCAACCTTCTAGAGGCTATCCATCTAGTAATCATTTCCTAGAAATACAAGGGAACACAATTAGAAGGATACTCATAACATTTACTCTACCGCATGACATAGGAGTAGAAAAGAAGGGAAACTCTATCGTCCTATATCCTCTCTCCCATATATGTTTCGCGACTCACATCGATGGTCGAGACTCTACTAGACGTGACTTGATGAGACTTTTTGATTCCTAAGACTACTTTCACCAACCTATGCTCTGATACCAAGCTTTGTCACATCCCGAGACCATACCCTAGAAGTTAGGGCACAATCTTGGATTTGTGACACGGCGTAATCGACCTCTCAGAGGTCTCATACAAGCCCTTCATAACATTCATCACATATACACAATAAAAAGTAGTGCGAAATTAAAAACTTTTCATAAAACAATATCGTAGTCTTTAAAAACACTTTCATATAAAAGTAATAGGAAATACTAAGTCTCAATCTCATCATCTAAAGACACAAGAGTACTTGGGACACGGCTCATACTAAATAGAAAGGACATATATGCCCTCGAGTCAAATGAGGACGTACTTCAACTTCACTTGAACAATCTTCTAAATCCAAGTCTTCTTCCCAAATATGCTCCTCACCTACCAAGAACAATATAGATAGATAAAAGCATGGATTTAGTACAACCATATGTACTAAGTATGACTTAATGCATAAAAATCATGAAAACGAACATTTATTGGAAATACGCATCTTTTCATTTAAATATTGTAATATCATCATAAGAACAACATTTATCCACTTAGAAACACATAAGAAATCATTTAAAACTAAATATCACATTTTAGAACTCACTTTCCAGTAAGCTATATTCCCTGTACAGTGAATTGCTTCACTGTTACAGTGAAGTACTTTGCCTTCCCTTTTTACACTTCTTAGCATGTAGTCTTCTCACTAAAGCTATCCAAAGATTTACTTAAGTCACACAAAGAGAGACTGCCCATACACCCTCTCTAGATGTGCCTAAACTATCCTTAAGATTACTCATAATGATACACATACGCGCCTACAATACATCAACATACAAGACATACATAATATGACAATCTCCCCTACCAAGGCTATCAAAAGACTTACTTAAGTACTCCTAAAAGAGAACGTCCATACACCCTCTTCAAGGCTACCTAAATAATCCTTAAGACTTCCTAAGTTTAGATCATGTCAAACATAACAACAACCTTCCCTAACTAGAGTCATTCTCAAGACTTCCATAGATAAGACATGAAGGGATCGTCCTTTATGCCCTCTTCACACTTTAACTAAGGAATCCTTAAGTCACTTTAGATTAGTCACTCATAATTTACATATTTTATATCATTGAATCATTAGTTCATTAGTTCATTTAAGAGACATACATCACATAAAGGACATTCAAATAATTGTCTTGGAGAAGACCTAGGGACTCTTACTAACATCTTCAAAGCCTATTGTGCAATGTCTAGATAGCGTCCCATACCACCACCTAAACCTCATAGAACTTCTATAATGCTAATAGGAATCCAATATGATGATAATTGGAAATAATCGACATAGACCATGGTAGCAAAAGATGGAATCCGGAGTTCTATCCTACTCCGATGAGGTTGTTCTACTGGCCAACTATAGAACTTAGACACATACCATGTAGCACATGGTCAAGGAAATATGAAGGGATTCTTTGTATTCTAGCCTCATTCTTTAACTAGAACTACTTCCCTTGCCATACTCACTCGGTGCTAGGCTTTGTTCTCATAGATTAAGTCACACTAAGGTTCATACAAAAGGGTTCCATATCAAGTTCATAACCCAATTATATTTATCCTACCAAAGAAAGGTCCACTAGGGCTACCTCCCTATGGAGGAAAGAAGCTCATCATGAATTTACTAAGGAATGATATGATGTTATTCCAGCCAATCAAACTTAAGTCCATCATTCGTTACATGAAGGATACCATTATGGCTTTCGACTACAAGTTTCATAACCTTACCACTAGGTTCAAGGTTTCACATAAAGGACCATCTTATCATCATTCAAGGTCTCACCTAACATTCATTCATCCAAGACTAAGACTCTTTTGCTTTTTAAGTCAAGATATCACATATTCATATTAATACAAGCATCAAATAAGGGACACAAGTCTACCTAAACAAGACACCACATTACTTCACTTTAGCACATGTTACATGTCATTCTAGAAGCACATAGGAACAACCATTATCATATTAAATTCACCCTATATACTACTATATCATCGTCAACATAACCATTATAGACTCATATAGACAAATAGGAAACAATCATGTATCAACTCTAAGACTACACACTTAACACTTAACACAATCATGAAAATAGGGCAGCGTACCACCACTTCATCCTCAACACTTCAAGCCAATGCCAAATCACCCAATTCAACATCACAAAAGCCCTTACCCATGGCCATGAACATCAATTCAATAAATAAATCATAAAAATAGATGAAACTAGTTTAATTCATTATAGATTCAACAATCTAAGACCAATTATATATCAATTGAATACAATTCTTACATCATTAGAAAGCCCATAAGAAACTACACATTAATTCATAAATATTAGACCAATATCAAGTAACCCATAAATTAGTCAATAAATAGGGTTCATCAATTACGTGGGTTCATAGGTTAATTGAGTTAAAATCATCTTAATAACCACAATTCAATCACTAAAAAATTATTAAAAACCATTAATTCAAGAACCCATGGTAGATCATGAAATAACTCAATTAATATTTTGAAATTTTTAGAAAACATCTTTGAAAGTTGGGCTCCTTGATTAAACGAGTTTCAAGGATCAAAAGTCATACCTCAACAATGCTAATCCTCCAATTTGATGAAGAATCTTCACTCAAATCACCAATCCAAGCTCTTCCTTGATTTTTAGCTTTAATAGAGTCTTATGGAATTTCTAAGGGATTTTGGGGTTTTGATTTTGAAGAATGAAATCTTTTAAGTGTTAAAGACTTATAAACACATTTAAAATACCCAATATACCCCTTAGGAACCGACAAACTCCTTATTTGGAAGTGGGGTGAAATTACAAGTTCACCCCTCACTTGGCACTGAACTTCACGCAGGGAACTAGACCCATCGACGGTCCGTACCTTGACCAATTGACCGTCTTGCAGGTCCGCGGTCTGGGAGACTTGTATAAGGCTTCCTCATTCCCCACGACTAACTCCCACACGACAGTTGCCTATCGACGGGGCGAAGGTCTACACACGGGTCGTCTTGTCCTCCGTCGATGGGTTCAGAGACTTGAAACTGGGTGTTTTGCTCCCCAGAATAAGTACCAGACGACGCCAACCACCTATAGGGCGTCGACCAGGCAACTTGCCGTCGTTTGCCATCCGTAGGTGGGACTGCCTTGGGCAATCTTGGCCACCAACATGGATCCTTCCTCAAGGACCCTTGGGTTTTCCTTCGGGATGTTTGCCCGGACGTTTCCAACCCAAACATTACCGTATACAAGTTTAGGACCTCTCACATGAATTTCACCCAAAACGAACACGTAAAACTCAACGAAACGTGCCTATACACACAAGCTCATTTCAAGGCACATCTTTCGAACGTCATGGACGTTCTTTGACGTTTGACCTCCAAACTTCATGAAACTTGACACACTGCCTATATATTCCTTAAGTGACTTAGTCATCGAACGTCTTGGTCGTCCCTTGATGTTTGACTTCCAATGCACCTAATTCTTTATACACAGCCTCAATACCATATAATAGACATATTTAGGACCTTAGACCATCATTACCACAATGTTAGGCTCTAGTTCACCTATGTCATTTTCGGGATCTTACAATACCCTTAGAGTAGGAGTTCTAGCCTAGCATCATAAAATAAATAGAAAGTATATTGATTATGATTTTAGCTATGAGGGAATTCAAATTGAGAAATAATATTCAGTAATAGTCATTTTTGAATCTTTAATTATTAATTGTATGTGTCTTCAACCCCCCTCCAAAACAAAGAGTATTTCTCAATTATCGTACAAAGAAAGTTGACTTCTAAAACATCATGCGAAAACTCTCCTAAAAATCTTAATACATTTTCTCTCTCCTTTGGACTATTTATAGTTTCTCCAAAATTAGCCCAAAATTCTAATTTTGACGCATTCAATGATGTTAGTCAAGCTCAATTTTCTTATTCGGCGGATCACCTATTTCCATTTTAGCTCCCTTTTTTGCTTCAGGCTTTAAGCTTTAGGTGTTGGAACCTTAGTTACTGAACTTGACCGAGTCAACCGTTCTCATTTGGTAGATCACAAATTCCCACATTTTCACCTTGAAGTCTTCACTTTAACGAAGAGATCAATCATATTCGGTGATGGAATTCTAGTTCACCCACTCTACACCTAAAAAATAGAGATAAAAAACAAAGAAGAGAAACTGGTTATCTTTCCTTCTTCCTTGGTGAATGACTATTTCATTTGTTAGTCCGCTGACATGCCTTGCATATTTTCAATTGTGAATACTATAAACTTAGACGATGTCAGACCAATTGAGCGATCAACACTTTTGGTTAGATGACTACCAAATGGAAAATTGTACTCCTTACTTTATATTTTTGTTGTGACCCAGGTTTACCCATAGACGTAACATGACATACAAGACCCTGAGAGGCCTTATATATTCACTTTGCTTTCATAACATAAGTTAATAGAAATGAGAGGAAAACCATTTTTCAACCAAAAACAAAGTTTAGTATCAAAAAAGCGGAAGTCTATTACACTTTTCTCAAACAATCTAAAACATTGAATATCTTGTGACACATACCATAGAATAGTGTAAAAAACATAAAATGAAAGGACATAAGAGAAATGTTGGAAATATACTTGAAGCCACGAGGATGAGTGTCGATATAGTTGTCACGACCCTAAAGCACCCCCTAGAAGTTAGCGATAACCCTTGGATCGTGACCGGGCATACTTGAACCTTTGGGGTCTCATACAACCCATTTAACTATCATTCATTACATAAGACATGAAAAGTAGTGCAGATTTTAAAACTTTTCACGAATAATTTAATAAAGGAAGTCTTTCAGAACTACTTAGAGAATCTCATTGTAACAAGCCAACCTAAAGACACATCATAATATCTTAGGGACACGACCCTTTACATTAAAAGGAAAATACATAATAAGTCTTTAAATAAGAAACTAAGAAAGGACTATGCCCTCGAATATATGAGGACATACTTTGTCTTGAGAGGAACTTTCCCAAGCTTCACCTTCAAACGTTCAAAAGCTTCCAACCTATACTTATAGAGTATACAAAAGTATGGGGTTAGTACAAACAATGTACTAAGTATGACATATGAAAAAACATGTATAAAGGGATATTTTAGTAAAACAAGCTTCCATGCCAAATAATTATAACATTCATGAATTTAGAAGCAAAACGACATAACAAACATCATTTAACACTTAAAGAACAATTTCCATAATTTTAACCCAAAAATACACTTTACAGTGAAGTACTCAAATTACAGTAAGTTCCTTTTTGACAATTACAGTGAACTACTAGGACATTATAGTGAACAAAAAGACTCCAACAATGGTGAATTTCCAACGCATTGACAATGAGAAAGTGAGCTTATTTTCGTAGGAGTTTTCCTACCTAAGGATTATCCTAAGACTCTCCAATGTAAGACATGAAGAAAACGTCTAAACACTTCCTTCAATACACTCCAAAGCGATCCTCAAGACTACCCCTTTAAGCTTACTCACCTCGAGAGAACAAGTCACCACTCAATCACAATACATTAGAAAAACACCCAACAAAACACCAAAGACTTCCCTTTCGAAATGCCTACTTAGTCCAATGAGTAGATAGCGTCCCATACCACCACCTAACCTAAGTAGTACACTCTTTTAGAAGATTTGGCACCAAGTATTCCCTTTCGGAAGGTCCTACTTAGATCAATGGATAGATAGCGTCCTATACCACCACCTACCCTAAGTAGCACATTCTTTTAGAATACTTAGTTCATTCAATTCACATAGGTAACACATTCTTTTAAAAGACTTAGTACTTTCATTACTTTTGTGGGGATTTAGCTTAACCGACAAAGACCATGAGAGCTAGACATGGAATCCCTATATTAACCCCTATCGGATGAGGGATCCTCACTTTCCTAGAGTAAGGTCATACTTCTTAGCTTTAACATCGCTTTCCCAATAGCTACACCTATGTGGGCACATAGTTAAGGGATAAGGAGATTGCTAGTAAGTAACTCATTCTCTACTAACGAGGAGTACTCATCTCAATAGGTACATTGGAATACAATATCTCAACTCACGAAGTGTAATCCACCTCTTCTTCATATCCTCTCGGTGCTAGGTATAACTCCCCACGGATTCTCAACATTATAAACTATAGGTTAAGGATAACTAGTGAATACCACATCTCAACTCACGAAGGGAATTCATCCTCCAACCTATCTTGGAAAGCTTATTAGGAATTGTGGGGTTGCTACTAAACACTTCATCTCAACTCACGAAGAGTGTTCACCCCAAGACTCCCCTTTTTACTCAACTTAGCTTCAGACATTCACTTAAGTCTGTGTGTGTACATGTGATCACACCTTTCATATAAGCATCATTTCATTCACATTACTTCTATACATGGTTAGACCTTCTTTCATCATCACACACTTTAACATACTTTACATAATCATATAAGTCATTTAGGCATACTCTCTAGCCTACTTCACATAATAGTCTCATAAAACACATTTAACAAGAATAACATCATTTTCATCCTTACTTCACATAAAAAGCCATCATGGCCTCATTCACATTGAATAAGTAACTACACATTCATATAAGTCAAGAAAACACCGCCACCAATAAGGTGGACCATACCACTAAAGAGCATTTCATAACCAAAGCTTAATCAACATAACCAACTTACTATTCAATCAAAGCTTCCATCACATATATTTTTTTTCTCAATATTTCATCATAAATTAGCCCTTAGGGCAGTATCTAAACATCAATAATAACATAATTAAAGTAAAGTTCAAAGACGACAAAACTAAGCTCATTTAACCCATTTCTTAAGGCAACATTTGATGAAAAGCTTTAACATGATTTCATTGAGGTTTTAGCATTAAATTTATAAACTAACATTAGAAACACTATTTTTGAATCATTAGAAATGTTTTCATGCAAGACCCATATTTAGATTTGAAGATAGAAGAAACTAGGGTTGAGAACCCTTTTTTTTGAAAATTCAGTAGAAGGGACTACTTGAATGGAAGAGTGTTAAAGGAAGGATACCATACCTCACGTAGAATAAACCGCAAAGATTTTTGATGAAGAAAAGACCACCAACATCCCTCCTAGTTCCTTCTTGACTTCTAGCTTCCATGGTGACTTGAGAGAGTCTTCTAAGGGAGTGGGGTTTTGGGTTTTGGGTAAGTGAGGTCTAAAATTAGGTCTTAGGGTTTGGAACTCATTAATATACCTAAATAACCCTAAAAATAACTCCCTAGGGTCATAAAAGACTTGGGGTGAATTTACTAAATACCCCAAGACTTCACAGACAAAAGACAACTTTTTGGGCAGTCTCCATTGACGGACCAACCAACAGACCGTTTTTCAAAGGACGGATCGTTTGTGGGGTCTCGTTGGTCGAGACCTAGCACCATTATCAAGTTGTACATACTGCCTTGCAGGTACAATCGACGCCCATGGTCGACGGACCGTTGTTTGACCAACAGACCGTCCTTTGGGTCGTCGTTTGGCCACTCTTTTGGAAGTTTGGTCCAAGTCTTGGGCCCTTCTCTAGGGACCCCTTATGGGTCTTAGGTGGGGTCGTACCCAAACGTTAAACCCCTAAACATGGTCTTCTAGGTCTTATGAACATCTCATACAAGTTTCAAGCAAAACGAACACGTAAAACTCACTCATACATCTCAAGACACACAAGTACTTTCTAAGGCACACCTTCCGAACGTTATGGACGTTCTTGGTCATTTGACCTCCAAACTTAACCAAACTTCACACACTGCCTAATAACACTAAAGTAACTCATTTTAACTTAAAACTAACTCAAGAAACAACCACGAAGCTCTAGTTAACGTTAGTTCGTTTTAGGGCATTACATTCTCCCGCACTAAGGATAACATTCTCGAATGACACTAAAACTCAAGGACCATCAAGGATTCACTTAGACTAACATAACGCATTTCAATCATGATCAAACACTCAAAATCAAAGCATCAACTAGCAAGGAGCATCATTTCACACTTTCAAACACTAGCAACATAAGCAACTTTTGCCAACTTCACAAAGTCAAAACTCATTCCTAACTTTCTTTTATGGAGGAATTACCTTCTACAACATTAAACAGGATAAATTACATCAGTCTTACACATATTGAGACCAAAATTCAAGACAAAGTAATTTTCTTCAAAAATGAGAACTTTACAGCGAGCATCACTGTACACAGACAACTTTACAAAACTTCACAAATTCATTCTAACTTTCATTTCTTTACTTATGGAGGAACTACCTTACCCAACATTAAAAATGCTCATAGACATCATTTCTAAACACATTGAAACCATTGTTCTTGAAAAATGCAATTTTCTCAAAATTTGAACTTCTTTACAGTGAACTCAAAGTTTACTATGTCACATGCTTAAAATTTCTATAATGCACCCTTTAAGAAACTCTAACAAGATGGCATGAACATATGAGAGACAAGTCCATTCTAATTTACTCCAAAGAGACTTGGTAAGTTACACTAAGTGCAATGTGAGAGTAGCATCCCATACTACCACTCCCACTTAGTGACCCTTGAGGATTCTCTTGGACTAAGTACACACATGCAATTCTACTCAACATTCATTATGCAAAACATAGCTTTAACTTGTTCCTTTAACATTATACCTTAAGTCATCTAGCTTCATATGCAATAAAACATAACACATACTATTATGCAAGACTCTTAATCATTACCAAAGTACTAAGGATTTGGTCTCAAGTTTGAATAAGAACAAAAGGAAAGATGAGGATATCAACTACCTTTCTACTAAACTCATTCTCCCCCACTTAGGGTAAAGCCATCTTCAAGGTCTCATACTTCCAAGCACCATTGTGCCACTCACAAGTTAGGAACTCACACTACCCTCAACTCATGGACATCAAGACTAAACACCAACTCTACTAGTCAAGCATAACACTCTCCTCTTAGGATTCAAGCCTAGACAAACTTTCTTAAACATCACCTCATTCAACTCTTAGGCACCACTTAACTCAATCTCATGGAATTAAACTCCCTTACTAGGTATTCATACCACATTTCCTCCTAAGGGTAAACCTACACAATAACTTCAATTCATCACAAGAACAACTATGAAACATTAACCACACAAGAGAGTTGCCTTCACTTCTACAAAATCTTCACATCCTCTCACATTCCTCAAATTTACACCTTAAAGCATTTCTATCATTATTGAACATAATCACAAGATAACCCATTTCCTCTCAGAAGCACTTTATTCAATCATTACACGCTTACCATGTTTAGAACTACATCACCATACAATTTCTCATCACAATACTTCCAACTTCATAAATTACACCTAGCCATAAATGGAATCACATCACAATTCTCAACACTCACCTTCACATTTAATCTTCTAGCCACAAAGTCATCATAACATCAAAACTCACTCTATTATCTCCTTCAAACTTAGGAATATCTCCCCTTTTCAAGTAATCACACCTATAAGACCACCGAACAAGGGAACATAAGAGAGAGAGACTTTATGGAGTTAAGATCTATGGCATGATTCAAGAGTAATGAAGAAAATGAAACTCTATCGTCCTATAGCTTCTTTTCCATGGATGTGACGCGACTCACACCAATGGCCAAGATACTACTAGACGTGGCTTGTGAGACTTTTAGACCTTAAACTATTTCCCAAAACCTTATGCTCTGATACAAAGTCTTTCACGACCCTAAAGCACCCCCTAGAAGTTATGGATAAACCTCGGATCGTGACCGGGCATACTTGACCCTTTGGGGTCTCATACAAGCCCTTTAACTATCATTCATTACATAAGGCACGAAAACTAGTGCGGAATTTAAAACTTTTCACGAATAATTTAATAAAGGAAGTCTTTCATAAATACTTAGAGAATCTCATCGTCACAAGTCAACCTAAAGACACGACATAATATCTTAGGGACACGGCACTTTACATTAAAAGGAAAAATACATAATAAGTCTTTAAATAAGAAACTAAGAAAGGACTACGCCCTCGAATATATTAGGACATACATTGTCTTGAGAGGAACTTTGTCAAGCTTCACCTTCAAATTTTCAAAAGCTTCCAACCTATACTTATAGAGTATAGAAAACTATGGGGTTAGTACAAACAATGTACTAAGTATGGTATATGCAAAAACATGTTAAAAAGGACATTTTAGTAAAATAATATTTCATGCCAAATAATTATAACAATCATGAATTTAGATGCAAAACGACATAAGAAACATCATTTAATACTTAAAGAATAATTTCCCTAATTTTAACTCAAAAATACACTTTACAGTGAAGTACTATAATTACAGTAAGTTACTTTTGACAATTACAGTGAACTACTAGGACATCATATTGAACTAAAAGACTCCAACAATGGTGAATTTCCAAGGCATTGACAATGAGGAAGTGAGTTTATTTCCTTAGGAGTTTCCCTACCTAAGTATTATCCTAAGACTCTGCAAGGTAAGACATGAAGAAAAGGTCTAAACACTTCCTTCAATATACACCAAAGAGATCCCCAAGACTACCCCTTTCGGCTTACTCACCTCAGGAGAACAAGTCACCACTCAATCATAATGCATTAGGAAAACACCCAACAAAACACCAAAGACTTCCCTTTCCGAATGCTTACTTAGTGCAATGAGTAGATAGCGTCCCATACCACCACCTACCCTAAGTAGTACACTCTTTTAGAAGGTTTGGCATCAAGTCTTCCTTTTCAGAAGGTCCTACTTAGTGCAATGGATAGATAGCGCCCCATACCACCACCTACCCTAAGTAGCACGTTCTTTTAGAAGACATAGTTCATTCAATTCACATGGGGGGTTAGCTTAACCAATATTAACCCCTATCGGATGAGTGATCCTCACTTTCCTAGAGAAAGGTCATACTTATTAGCTTTTACATGGCTTTTCCATTAACTACACCTATGTGGGCACATAGTAAGGGATAAGGAGATTTGTACTAAGTAACTCATTCTCTACTAACGAGGAGTACTCATCTCAAGAGGTACATTGGAATACAACATCTCAACTCACGAAGTGTAATCACCTCTTCTTCATATCTTATCGGTGCTAGGCATAACTCCCCACGGATTCTAACATTATAAACTATAGGTTAAGGATAACTAGTGACTACCACATCTCAACTCACGAAGGGAATTCATCCTCCAACCTATCTTGGAAAAATCATTAGGAATAGTGGTGTTGCTACTAAACACTTCATCTCAACTCAGAAAGAGTGTTCACCCCAAGACTCCCCTTTTTACTCAACTTAGCTTCACACATTAACTTAAGTGTGTGTGTGTGTGTACATGTGACCACACCTTGCATATAAGCATCATTTCATTCACATTACTTCTATACATGATTAGACCTTCATTCATCACATCACACAATTTAACATACTTTACATAATCATATAAGTCATTTAAGCATACTTTCTAGCCTACTTCGCATAATAGTCTCATAAAACACATTTAACAAGAATAACATCATTTTCATCCTTACTTCACATAACAAGAATTAATGGCCTCATTCACATTAAATAAGTAACTTCACATTCATATAAGTCAAGTAAACACCGCCACCAAGAAGGTGGACCATACCACTTAAGAGCATTTCCTAACAAAAGCTTAATCAGCATAACCAACTTACCCTTCAATAAAGATTCCATCACCTATATCATTTTTCTTAATAATTCATCATAAATTATCCCTTAGGGCAGTAGCTAAACATCAATAACAACATAAGTAAAAGTTCAAAGACTACAAAACTAAGCTCATTTAACCCATTTCTTAAGCCAACATTTGGTGAAAAGCTTTAACATGATTTCATTGAGGTTTTAGCATTAAAATCATCACCTAACATTATAAGCATTATTTTTGAATCATTAGAAACATTTTCATGCAAGACCCATATTTAGATTTGAAGATAGAAGAAACTAGGGTTGAGAACCCCTTTTTTTAAAAATTCATTCGAAGGGAATCCTTGAATGGAAAATGGTTCAAGGATGGATACCATAACTCACATAGAAGAAACCCCAAGAATTTTTTATGAATAAAAGCCCACCAATAGACCTGCTAGTTCCTTCTTGACTTCTAGTTTCCATGGTGACTTTGAGAGAGTCTTCTAGGGAGAGGGGTTTTAGGTTTTGGGAAAGTGAGGTCTAAAATTAGGTCTTAGGGTTTGGAACTCTTTAATATACCTAAATAACCCAAAAATAACTCCCTAGGGTCATAAAAGACTTGGGGTGAATTTACCAAACACCCAAAGTATTCACAGGCAAAGGACAACCTTTTGGGCAGTCTCCATCGACGGACCAACCAACGGACCGTTTGTCAAAGGATGGGCCGTTGGTGGGGTATCGTTGGTTGAGACTTAGCACCATTCTCAAGTTGTCCATCCTTCCTTGTAGTTCCAATCGACGTCCATGGTCGACGGACCATTTTTTCACTAACACAACGTCCTTTGGGTCATCGTTTGGCCACTGTTTTGGCAGTTTGGTCCACGTCTTGGGCCTTCTCTAGGGACCCCTTGTGGGTACTAGGTGGGGTCGTACCCAAACGTTAATCCCTAAACATGGTCGTCTAGGTTTTAGGAACATCTCATACAAGTTTCAAGCAAAACGAACACGTAAAACTCACTTAAACACCTCAAGACACACAAGTACTTTCTAAGGCACACCTTCCAAACGTCATGGACGTTCTTGGTCGTTTAACCTCCAAATTTAACCAAACTTCACACACTACATAAGAACACTAAAGCAACTCATTTCAACTAAAAATTGACTCAAGAAACAACCGACAAGCTGTAGTTCACCTTACTTCATTTTATGGCGTTACAACAGTCGAACCGTAGATTTGGATATGAAATGTAGGTAAGATTATGTGTTAGTACAAACATGTACTAAATATGATAGTCTACATTAAAATAAATATAATCACAAGAGATGATATAAGTCAATAACATAATAAAAGTACTTATGTAATGATGCGAGGGCACCCCCAAGTCGTTATGTTGCGTATTCGACCTCTCAGATGTCTTATACAAGCCCTTACACATCTTTCATCGCATATATATGAAAATTCGTGAGGAATTTATAAATATTCATCACAATAGCCAAACTCTTTTATCGAAATATAAGAATGATTTAAGTCTCTTCATAGCCATCTTAGACACATATAATATCATAGGGTCACAGCCTTTACATCAATTTTAAAAGAAACTACAGTCTATTATAAAAATATTTGATAAGAAATAGCTAGAAACATGAACTATGTCCTCGAACATATGAGGACATACCAATCTTAAGAGAATGTTATTTCCTAAGCTTCAATTTCTAAGAGAAACCTCACTTGCCACGTACATTTGTAGAAATAGAGAAACGTATGGAATAAGCACATTGAATGCACTAAGTATTGTAAACATGCAAGAAAACCATGTAAAAATGGACATTTGCTTCAAGATATACTTTTCATGGTCTTTTGATATAAAAACTCATAAAACAAGTATAAGAACCATCTTCAAGTCAATATTCACATATAAGACATATTCAAGTAGTCCACCATACATAAACATAGTCACTTAGAACCCATTTAAGTGTTTATACTCCCCACCTAAGGTTACTATAAGACTCACCTATGTAAGACATGAAGAGACCGCCCATACACCCTATTCAAGCCTACCTAAGCAATCCTTATGTCACGACCCAACCCGATGGGCCGTGACTAGTGTCCGATTTGGACACTCACATACAAACCAGATAAGTATAACCAACTGAAACTAAGACAATAAGAGATTTAATCAAATCAAACCAACTCCAACGCCAAATATAAATAAAGTTAATCTGTCTTATAAAAAGTCATAACCATTCAACCGTAACAACATACGCGAGCCGACAAGGCTGCCACAACACAATTTACAATGATGTACGAAATCCGACAACCCCGTACACGCGGGTATCCCAAACAAACCATGTCAAGACTATTATCCAAAACATACGTACAACCCACATATTGTCTTACAGACCTCTAAGAGTATAGTAGGAAACTCGACAGGACAGGGCCCCACAGTACCCATAGATAAGCAAAAGATTTCATGGAAAGTTATGTACCAAACGACTGGGCTCCGAAATAGTGGAGCTCTCCAAATCAGCAGAGTAGATATCCTAGGCGAGAGGATCACCGAACTGAGCGTCTACACCTGCGGACATGAAACGCAGCCCCCCGAAGAAAGGGGGTCAGTACGGACAATGTACTGAGTATGTAAAGCATAAGGTAAAGATGACAGGATATCAACATGATAAGTCGAAACAAGATATCGTTACACAAGTACATTATAAATGAAAATCATGCAATCTTTAACATATAAGGTGCCCAGCTTCCCTAGTAAGGGACTCGGCAAAATAATCATCATATATATACATCATACGTACCCGGCCCTCTAGTGAGGGACTCGGTGAAATAGTCATCACATCATTTCTGTCATCATCATCATTATAACCATCCTCATCACCAATCATATATATAATATACATACCCGGCCCTCTAGTGAGGGACCCAGTGACATATGTAAGAACTCCGCACGAACATTACCCGGCCCGAGACTCGGTGAAATGATAAATAACTCTATGCACGAGTAGAGCATTATGAGCAACCATATGCAATTAAAATCATTTCTTATAACTCAATAGGACAATCAACGTGAACCAACAAGGAGTATTACCAAAGATTAACGTTTTATCAAGATTATAAACCTTTAACACGATATGAAAACGTAAAATCTCAATGACTCTAAGAAGCTCTACCATAGATATGAGAAATCACCATAGCCTTAGACATAGCCGATATATAGAAGAATAGTTTGTGAAAGCAAGAATATACGTCACCTAGACGCTTTAGAAGTAAGTATCAAACCTGTCCGTCATTTACTTATTTTTAAAAGTCATGCCAAACAAAGAAGAAAGGGTAGCGTTACATACCGTATAGTCGAGCTACACGTCCAATATTTACTGCCCAAGCTATTAATCTATAACAAGCAATAATCGTGCCGCAATTAGATAGTCGTCACGCTTTACTACTTATATAAGCTAGCTAATAATCTAACGAAAATTCGGCAGCACTTCCCCTATATTCCTTACTTTGTCCCAATCCGACAACAACCCAAATTATCCATAGCAATACCAATAACACATTAACATATGCATAACGTCAAAACAGAATTTCCCACACTTTGTTTTAATCAGAACAGCCCAAACACTAACACAACACCACTAACAATCCGATTATGATTTCCGTTCATACTTAGCACAATCAATAACTAAAACGAATTTTCTTAAGCTACTGGTCACACCCCCTTTCCTAACATTAATGGCTAATTAATAGAGACATTCTAAAGAATTAATAAATCAAGCAAAGAGATTACTAACAAAAATTCTTGAAGCTACTGGCCGAGAGTTGCATGGTGGGTTTTTTCCATTTCCATGGCTGCTTAAGCTAAGGTGAAGAAGATGAAAATTTTGCTATCATTTCACCACTTCATTCATAATATGAAGTGGAGACAACACCCCACTACACATCCCACTAAGCCTAGCTCCCAAAATGATTCCTTTCACTTTGCCTTGAGTGGTGGGGCCCTCCACTTAATTAATTTAATCCCAACAGCCACTAAATAAATTCCCACTTAAAATTAATCCCAATCTGATTTCCTTTAATCACTCGGAACTTAAAATAAAATCTCATTCCCCGAACTTACCTCGACTAGCTCATGACGCGCACTTGCGTATAAAAATACGAGGCGTAACATCCTTCCCCCCTTAGGAACATTTGTCCTCGAATGTTAAATTAGCATAAAAAAATCAGCGAGGTCTCTCTAACAGTTATACCTATCAACCTGCATTTCGTAACTTACAGATGCCTCACAGAGTCACAACTTACTGCATAATTTCGTTTATCAATCAATATAGTCAAGCTAGGAATCGAATTACCTGCAGGTACGGGAAACAATTAAGGATACTTATTCTTCATATCGTCTTCCGCTTCCCAAGTCATCTCCTCCCTATTATTATTTCGCCACAACACTTTGACGGAAGACACATCCTTAGTACGTAACCTTTTAACCTGGCGATCAAGTATAGCTATGGGTTTCTCCTCATATGACAACTCCTTTGCTACCTGAACATCATCTACAGGGAATACTCTAGAAGGATCACCAATACATTTACGTAGCATCGATACATGAAAGAATGGATGTACCGCCTCCAAATCAGATGGTAGATCCAACTCATAGGCAACCTTGCCTATCCTACGAACAATCTGATAAGGCCCAATGTATCTCGGACTGAGCTTTCCCTTCCTGCCGAATCTCATCACACCCTTCATGGGTGATACCTTCAGGAATACCCAGTCACCAATCTGAAACTCCAAATCTCGACGCCGATTATCTGCATATGACTTCTGTCTACTCTGGGCTGCTAGTAACCTTCCCTGAATAAGCTTCACCTTGTCAACTGCTTGCTGAATCATATCCGGGACTATTAACTTAGTCTCGCCAACATTGAACCAACCAATAGGTGACCTGCACTTCCTCCCATATAAGGCCTCGTACGGTGCCATCTGGATACTAGAATGGTAGCTATTATTATAGGCAAACTCAATGAGCGGCAAGTGGTCATCCCAGCTACCTTTGAAGTCAATAATACAGGCCCGCAACATATCTTCTAATGTCTGAATAGTGCGCTCAGCCTGCCCATCAGTTTGAGGGTGAAATGTTGTGCTAAGGTTCACCTGTGTCCCCAATCTCTTCTGAAATGATCTCCAAAAATTAGCTGTAAATTGAGCTCCTCTGTCTGATATAATGGACGTGGGAACCCCATGAAGTCTCACTATCTCCTTGACATATTACCTCGCATAATCTTCAGCCGAATAAGTAGTCCTGACTGGAAGAAAATGGTCCGATTTCGTCAGCCTATCTATAATAACCCATATAGAGTCATACTTCCGTTGAGTGCAAGGTAAGCCTGTAATGAAGTCCATATTAATCATCTCCCATTTTCAAGTCGGGATCTCGATCTCCTGTAATAATCCACCAGGCTTTTGATGTTCGATCTTGACTTGTTGACAATTCGGGCACTGAGCAACAAACTCCGCTATGTCCTTTTTCATGCCATCCCACCAGTATAGGCATCTGAGGTCATGATACATTTTTGTTGACCCTGGGTGAACAGAATAACGAGCAGAGTGTGCCTCTCCCATAACATTCCGTCGTAGCCACGCAATATCAGGTACACACAATCTGCCTTCACATCATAACACTCCGTCAGGTGTAACCTTAAATGGGGTCTTTTCCTTTTGAAGAGTTGCATCTCTATACCGTGCCAGAATAGGATCCTCGTACTGGTGTCTCTTTACCTTATCTATGATTGAGGACTCAGCAACCTCTCGAATAGAAACTCCACTATCTTCTGAATTAGCCAGACGGACTCCAAGGCTGGATAGCCGCTGAATCTCTTGAACCATCTCCCTCTTTTCTGGTTGTACATCTGTCAAGCTACCCATGGAATTACGGCTAAGAGCATCTGCTACAACATTTGCTTTCCCTGGATGATATAAAATGTCAACATCATAATCCTTTAGCAACTCTAACCACCGCCTCTGTCGTAAGTTCAGCTCCTTCTATTTAAAGATATATTGGAGACTCTTATGATCTGTATAGATGTCCACATGTACACCATATAAATAATGCCTCCATATCTTCAATGCATGAACCACGACTGCTAACTCCAGATCGTGAGTAGGATAATTCTTTTCATGCTTTCTAAGCTGTCGGGAGGCATAGGCTATAACTTTGCCATGTTGCATCAATACACATCCTAGCCCAACACCCGAAGCATCACAATAAATAACATAGCCGTCTGGTCCCTTCGGAAGAGTTAGGACTGGAGCTGTAGTCAATTTGTCTTTCAATAGCTAGAAGCTTCGCTCACAAGCAACAGTCCACTGGAACTTGGCTCCCTTTTGAGTTAGCCTTGTCAAAGGCGCTGAAATTGAGGCAAACTTTTCTACGAATCTCCTGTAATATCCTGCTAACCGCATAAAGTTGCGTACCTCAGTAGGTGTCATAGGTCTAGGCCAAGTCTTTACTGCCTCAATCTTCTGCGTGTCTACCCGAATACTATCAGCTCCAATAATATGCCCCAAGAATGCCACTGAAGTCAACCAGAACTCGCACTTGGAGAACTTAGCATACAATTTCTGGTGCTGAAGCACCTTAAGTACCGTCCTTAAATGGTCTGCATGCTCCTCTTCTGAACGTGAATAGACCAGAATATCGTCTATAAATACAATAAAAAACATATCAAGGAATGGTTTAAACACTCGATTCATTAAATCCATAAACACCGCTGGAGCATTAGTCAGCCCAAAAGACAGCACTCTAAACTCATAATGCCCATATCGGGTCCGGAATGCCGTCTTTGAAATATCTGTCTCCCTTACCCGCACCTGATGATAACCTGACCGCAAGTCTATCTTTGAAAAACACTTAGCACCATGCAACTGGTCAAATAGATCGTCAATCCTTGGGAGGGGATACCTGTTCTTTACTGTTACTTTGTTCAGCTGCCTATAATCAATACACATCCGCAGCGACCCATCCTTTTTCCTCACAAATAGTACCGGTGCTCCCCAAGGTGACGTGCTAGGCCTGATGAAGCCCTTTTCTAGCAAATCTCTCAATTGCTCTTTCAACTCTTTCAACTCAGCAGGTGCCATTCTATAAGGAGGTATAGATATAGGCTGGGTATCTGGCAGTACATCTATAGTAAACTCTATCTCTCGTTCTGGAGGAAGGCCTGGAAGGTCCTCTGGGAATACATCGGGAAATTCATTAACTACCGGGACTGATTGAAGAGTCGGTGCCTCTGCCTTTATGTCATGCACTCGAACCAGATGATAAATATAGCATTTTCTAACCATCTTCCTGGCCTTAAGATATGAAATAAATTTACCTTTCTGCGATACTGTACTCCCCTTCCACTCTATAATCGGTTCCCCTGGAAATTGAAATCGAACTATCTTTCCTCTGCAATCAACATTTGCATAACAAGCAGCCAACCAATCCATGCCCATGATAATATCAAACTCAATCATATTTAACTCTATTAGATCTGCTACGGTACGACGACTATATATAACCACTGAACAACTCTTATATACTCGCGTAGCTATGACAGAATCTCCTACAGGTGTAGCTACCTCCAATGGTTCTATCAACTCAGATTCTATTCCGATCCTACTAGCAACGAAGGGGGATATAAATGATAAGATGGAACCTGGGTCTATCAATGCATACACACTTCGGGAGAATAGTGATAATATACCTGTGATCACATTAGGTGACGCCTCCTGATCCTGCCTACTAGTCAAAGCATATATGCGGTTTTAGGGACCGCTAGAACTGGAAGCTCCACCACGACCTCTACCACGGCCTGCTGGCACCTGAATACCCTGCCCTATAGGGCGCATAGCCACAGAAGAAGATGAACCAGCAACGGACCCAGTAGGCTGTGCCATACCCCCTGCACTACCCCTAAAGGGACACTCCCTCATAGTATGACCTTGACGGCCGCAAGAAAAACACGCACCTGTAACCCAACGACATTCCCCAGGATGGGACCTACCACAGCGAGAACACCGCGGCAAAGGTGGCCTCGACTGGCTCAAACCCCTGCCCATCTTTGACCCTGACGCCATAGAGCTCTGACCAGCTTCCGAATATCCCTCACGATCAAACCCCCTACCCATGAAACGTGGGGGTGCACTCTGTGCTGGCTGGGACGAAAATCTAACATGCTGTTGAGACTGCCCGCCTCGAAACTCGTCAGAATAACCTGCTGATCTAACCCTCTTATGTTGGCCTCTATTAAAATCTCTATCTGGTTGACGTCCCCGGTGCCGATCCTCTACCCCCTGTGCATATGCTTGCACCCGAGCAATGTCCATACCTGGCTGAAGAGTCACTGCCATACAACCGTCAATCAGATAACGATCCAATCCCATCACATAACGATGTACCGTGTCTGCCATATCAGCCACAATAGTAGGCGCATGCCTAGCCAATGAATCAAACTCGAGACTATACTCTCGAACGCTCCTGCCATTCTGCCTCAAATGCAAGAATCTATCGACTCTAGCTCGCTTCATCTCTGGAGGCAGGAAGTGGTCCTGGAAAGCCTCCACAAATTCATCCCATAATGCTGGAGGAGCACCCTCACCCCTAGATAATTCCCAAGACTCATACCAATTAATAGCTACATCCCGCAAATGATACGTAGCCAACTCAACAGACTCAGTCTTCGAAGCCTTGATTATCCTCAATGTACGCTGCATCTGATGAATAAACTCTTGCGGATCATCCTGGGGCCTTGATCCAAAGAAGTCTGGAGGATTACAACTTAAAAAATCACGAGCCCTTAAGCTATCAGATTTGTCCGCATGATCAACTCCTAGTCCATGCCTGCGAGCCTGACCTGCCACTAATCTAGTCAGCAACTGAACCGCATCTCTCATGGCCCTATCTTCCGCCCCTGGCTGAGGAGCTGGAGGTTCAGGTGCTGGGGCCTCGGGGGCTGGTGGTGGTGTAGCAGAGCTCTCCCACTGGAGCACAATACCAGGCATAGACTGGGCACGGGCCCTAGTGACTCTACGGATCTGACTTGCACCTTCTGCTACCGATTTACCCTTCTGGGTGGCTGTAGCTTTCTTTGGAGGCATATCTGAAAACACGAGGATTCGTTAGGGAGGGATTATCCTGTTAATATAGCTCTATCGCACGATCTAGAATAAGAAGAAAGGATGACATCCTAAATGTCCTGTAGCTTCCTGTTTATAGATGTGGTGCACTACACACCGAAAACAAGACTCTACTAGACACGGTCTGTAGACACTTCCGAGGAAGAACCGCTCTGATACCACTTTTGTCACGACCCAACCCGATGGGCCGTGACTAGTGTCCGATTTGGACACTCACATACAAACCAGATAAGTATAACCAACTGAAACTAAGACAATAAGAGATTTAATCAAATCAAACCAACTCCAACGCCAAATATAAATAAAGTTAATCTTTCTTATAAAAAGTCATAACCATTCAACCGTAACAACATACGCGAGCCGACAAGGCTGCCACAACACAATTTACAATGATGTACGAAATCCGACAACCCCGTACACGCGAGTATCCCAAACAAACCATGTCCATACTATTATCCAAAACATACGTACAACCCACATAATGTCTTACAGACCTCTAATAGTATAGTAGGAAACTCGACGGGACAGGGCCCCGCAGTACCCATAGATAAGCAAAAGACTTCATGGAAAGTTATGTACCAAACAACTGGGCTCCGAAATAGTGGAGCTCTCCAAATCAGCAGAGTAGATATCCTAGGCGAGAGGATCACCGAACTGAGCGTCTACACCTGCGGACATGAAACGCAGCCCCCCGAAGAAAGGGGGTCAGTACGGACAATGTACTGAGTATGTAAAGCATAAGGTAAAGATGACAGGATATCAACATGATAAGTCGAAACAAGATATTGTTACACAAGTACATTATAAATGAAAAGCATGCAATCTTTAACATATAAGGTGCCCAGCTTCCCTAGTAAGGGACTCGGCAAAATAATCATCATATATATACATCATACGTACCCGGCCCTCTAGTGAGGGACTCGGTGAAATAGTCATCACATCATCTCTGTCATCATCATCATTATAACCATCCTCATCACCAATCATATATATAATATACATACCCGGCCCTCTAGTGAGGGACCCAGTGACATATGCAAGAACTCCGCACGAACATTACCCGGCCCGGGACTCGGTGAAATGATAAATAACTTTATGCACGAGTAGAGCATTATGAGCAACCATATGCAATTAAAATCATTTCTTATAACTCAATAGGACAATCAACGTGAACCAACAAGGAGTATTACCAAAGATTAACGTTTTATCAAGATTATAAACCTTTAACACGATATGAAAACGTAAAATCTCAATGACTCTAAGAAGCTCTACCATAGATATAAGATATCACCATAGCCTTAGACATAGCCGATATATAGAAGAATAGTTTGTGAAAGCAAGAATATACGTCACCTAGACGCTTTAGAAGTAAGTATCAAACCTGTCCGTCATTTACTCATTTTTAAAAGTCATGCCAAACAAAGAAGAAAGGGTAGCGTTACATACCGTATAGTCGAGCTACACGTCCAATATTTACTGCCCAAGCTATTAATCTATAACAAGCAACAATCGTGCCGCAATTAGATAGTCATCACGCTTTACTACTTATATAAGCTAGCTAATAATCTAACGAAAATTCGGCAGCACTTCCCCTATATTCCTTACTTTGTCCCAATCCGACAACAACCCAAATTATCCATAGCAATACCAATAACACATTAACATATACATAACGTCAAAACAGAATTTCCCACACTTTGTTTTAATTAAAACAGCCCAAACACTAACACAACACCACTAATAATCCGATTATGATTTACGTTCATACTTAGCACAATCAATAACTAAAACGAATTTTCTTAAGCTACTGGTCACACCCCCTTTCCTAACATTAATGGCTAATTAATAGAGACATTCTAAAGAAATAATAAATCAAGCAAAGAGATTACTAACAAATATTCTTGAAGCTACTGGACGAGAGTTGCATGGTGGGTTTTCTCCATTTCCATGGCTGCCTAAGCTAAGGTGAAGAAGATGAAAATTTTGCTATCATTTCACCACTTCATTCATAATATGAAGTGGAGACAACACCCCACTACACATCCCACTAAGCCTAGCTCCCAAAATGATTGCTTTCACTTTGCCTTGAGTGGTGGGGCCCTCCACTTAAATAGTTTAATCCCAACAACCACTAAATAAATTCCCACTTAAAATTAATCCCAATCTGATTTCCTTTAATCACTCGGAACTTAAAATAAAATCTCATTCCCCGGACTTACCTCGACTAGCTCATGACGCGCATTGCGTATAAAAATACGAGGCGTAACACCTTAAAGCTACACAAGATAAGAACCTTTATGTTCAACATACTTTAACATAAGTCAACAATATTCATTAAGACATTTAAGATACAGTCAAATAATTAGAGGACTTAACATAATGGTCTTTGAAAGACCCAGGAAACTCATCCCAGTACCTTCAAAACATACTCTTTCCATGTGTAGATATCGTTCCATTCCACTACCTACACATTGTACAACCTATCAAATACTAGAATGTACATCTCACATGATCAAATTAGGCATTAACGACATATATAATACTATCTTGGTATGGAATTCCGTGTCAAAAGGACCCCACATCGTGAAAGGCGTTCTACTTGCCAAAGGTAGAACTAAGACTCATCCCATGTTGGCACATGGTTAAGGGATATCAAGGGCTTCTTTGTAATCTTGTCTCACTCATAAGTAGATCTACTCCACAAGCATATCCTTGTGGTGCTTTGACTTTATTCTCATAGAGTAATTCATTTCCCACGTGTATAAGAGAAGGTACCATTACTAAGATCTACCTACTCATAACACTCTTTTCATGGATAGCTCATTCTTAACATTCTTTTCTTATTAAAGGTTCCATATAATTCTTTCATAAAAGGGAACCTTCTTTAGGTCTACTGATCCTAGACTTCATTCATTCATTCATTCATACACGTACATGACAAGGGTTCCGAATCCTACCAAGTCAAAATATCACATATTCACATAAATTTTATGTATCAAGCAGAGGGACCTAGGTCTACCAACCAAGACACAACATAATTATACCATGACATAGAGGGATCATATTCTCACCTCACACATGCATATATACCATATAATCCTTCAGATTGTTCATCAATACAAACTATAACATGATGATACCATATTTCACATAATAATTGTCATGACCCGCAAGTACACCCTATTAGCTAGGACATCCTTGAGTCGTCACACGACGTAGTTGACCTCTCAGAGGTCTTGTACAAGCCTTAGACATCATTTATTGCATATATACGAAATTAACAAAGAATTAAAACTTTTTTTTTAAAACATAATGCGGAATCTTTTAATAAAACTTCTACCATATGTCTCAAACCATCTATGACAACATGAATAGCAAGAGTCTTGGGTCAAGGCCCATAAAGTGTAACATAATGACAAACATAAAGACAATATAGTGGAGGTGTCCTCGGATGCTGTGAGGACTTACCAATCTTCTCTTATTGATAAGCCTTGGAAACTCTACCCTTCAAAGCAACTTAATGTTCTCAAGACCCTACATGGACAACATGTAGGCAATATGCGTTTGTACGATATGTACTAAGTATGTAAATTATCATACAAAACATGAGATATCTCAAAGGGTTAGTCAATAATAGATATAATCAAAAGAGATAAAGACATAAGCATATCACGAATATGTAAATCATAATAAAGCATCATAAAGCATATACGTTCATACTTAAATAATTATCCTTCTTAATCAAATGAACTAGATCAGAAGTCACCTCCAAGTATACTTGTGCAAGGCTAAGGTAGCATACAATACTACTACCAAAGGTAAGTACATATCTTCGGTCATTCTTGATCATAATCTACTATCATAATTAAGACCTAAGTTTATCATAACATATAAGCACTATGCCGCTAGTGCACCTTAAAACACACTTGTGCAATGCATGTGAAGCATCCCTTAATACCTCACACACTAAGAATATCTTGAAATAACCCTATCTTGGTTCATGTCATATTAGGAGTCATATAATAGACCTACTTCATATTGACAAACAACTATCATCTTAACTCAATCATATCATGGAATGCAACTATAGTCACTATCTAAGCTAAGCATACATCATGTAAGGGTCATGTCATAGGTAGCTTCAAGTCATACTTGTGCAATGTATAAATAGCATCCCATACTACCATCCATACTAAGTACTCCTCTAGAGAATCCTACTCAAAGCGAACTTGTCTTGCATTCTTTTCTGTTAAGATCAATTTACTACCATAAAAGACCTACTACCATGGAAAGCATCTCAACATACTAACCAATCTAACTAAAGAAAAGATACAAACATCGTAACCATCATGCAACCAATCATGTAGATGCAAGCTAATCATAGGGGAGCATAAATCCTTAACCCTAAGCTACCATGAGAAACTAATCTCATGTTGTTCCATGAAATGGTTTTGGCCAAACCAAGTGAAGCTACCATGAAGTTTATCATCTGAAGCTACCATGAAGTTGATCACCTCAAGCTACCAAGAGTATTTCAACTCAAGACTCCTTGATATTTACTATCTCAAGCTACCCTTGAGATCTTGAAATCTCAAGCTATCATGAGATCCACAATCTCAAGATATCATGAGAATTCACATCTCAAGATATCATGCCATTGTCTTATTTCACAAGTCTACTACACATGAAGTGACCATACAACTCATTTTCAAGATAATATTAGTCTACCATGTATTGGTTCATTTTAGGTTCTTAGGTCAACCTAAGGATCTGTAACACCTCCATAACGAACTAGGTTGAACTAGAGCTTTTCATGTGTCTCATGAGTTAACTCTGTTCTAAAATGGTCAATAATGATTTTTTTAGGCAGTGTCTAATGTTTGGTGATGTTTTGAGGTCAAACGTCCATGACGTTCGAAAGATGTGCCTTGCAAAGTGCTTGTGTGTCTTAGTATGTTTTAGCGAGTTTTACGTGTTTGTTTTTGTTAAAATTGATGGTGGAGTTCCTAATACCTAGAAGACTATGTATAGGGGTTTAACTTCCAGGTACGACTCCACCAAGGACCCATAAGAAATCATAGAGGAGGACCCAAGACTTGGCAACAAAGCTGCCAAACTGGACAATCGACGCCCTAACATCAAGGGACCGTAGTCCTGATGACGGGCCATCGTTTGGAAGCGTAGCTCCACCCTTAGTGGTGGTAGCTTAAACCCCATGGATCAAGCATCTGTACCTAACGACTTCCAACTGGATGGGCCGTCATTCCATCGACGCTTAGTAGTTGGGGTCCGTCGTTTGGCCACTGTAAAACTGTCACATTTTTCTGCCAAGGGTTTGGGGTGTTTTGTAAGTTCACCCAAAGTATTTTATGAACGATGGATTATATTTTTAGGGTGTTTTAGGTATTTAAGTTATTTTAATGTCCTAGACCTAGACGAGACCCCTTATTTAAAATATTCACAACCCTCAGTCAAGAAAGAACTCTCCCAAAAAGCGCATAGAAGCTTGAACTCATGGAAGGGCTAGGAGGGCTGGTTGTGGACGTTTTCTTCATCATAAAATCTTTGGTTTGTTCTCATTGAGGTATGGTAGTCATACTTTAACCTTCTTTCATTCAAGGATCCACTTCTAAATGATTTCAAAAAGGGTTTCAAACTTCAAACTTTTTTATTCCTTGACTCTAAGTATGGTTCTTTGTATGGAAATGTTTTAATGATTAAAATGAGTTGTTCTTAGTGTTAAATGATGATTTTAATGTCAAAAACCCAATGAGACCATGTTTATGATTTTCATCAACTTTTGGTTTAATGAGCATGATTAGTAAATGTTAGAGTTATGCTTTGTTTATTGTATATCGTGATTTAGCTACTGTACTAAGGGCTATTTATGATGACTTATTGGAGAAATTGTTAATAGGTGGTGAAAGGTTGGATTAATGGTAAGAAAAATATTACAGTGAACTCAAACATTACAGTAAACTTCATATAATATTACAGTAAACTCATTACCTTTGAAGTTTTCCTAACAAAGGTTATGCTAAGACTCACTAAGGTAGACATGAAGGACCCGCCAATACAATCCCTTCAATACACACCTAAGTGATCCTCAAGACTACCCATTATAGGCTTACTTCGCACGAGTAACAAGTCTGCATTCCTATAACTAGACATTAGAGAAACATACTTGCATTTAAGAACTTCACATAAGTGCCGTTGTCCAAGTGGACTTGCAAGTTACACAAAGTGAAATGTGAGAATAGCATCCCATACTACTCCCACAATGTGCTCCTTGAGGATTCCATGAGATTAGGTACACCACATTCATCATCATAAACTTCATCATACAAGACATAATCTTAACATACTTTCTTAGCATTACACATTAAATCACATAACTTCACTTTCATTTCATAATGACACATTCATACATTACATATAAAGACACACAAAGACTCCCTTTCAAACGTCTACTTGTTAAATGGATAAGTAGCATCCCATACCACCACCTACCCTAAGTAGTACACTCTTTAGGAGACTTATTTCATTACATTCTTTTGTGGGTAATAATCTTTAACCGACATAGACCATGAGAGCTAGACATGGAATCCTAATATTAACCCTTATCGGATAAGAGATCCCCACTTGGATAGGGTAGGGTCATTCTCTTAGCCATTACATGGATTCCCTAATAGCTACACCTATGCGGGCGCATAGTTAAGGGATAATGATATTTCTTCTAAGTAACTCTTTCTATACTAACGAGGAGTAGTCATCTCAAGGAGGTACATTGGATACAACATCTAAACTCACTAAGTGTAACCACCCCTTCTTCAAATCCTGTTGGTGCTAAGCATAACTCCCCCAAGGAGTCTTGAACATGCAATACTAAAGCTTAAGAGATAACTACTGGACACCACATCTCAACTCACGAAGGGTATCCATCCTCCAACCTACATTAGAAAGCTCTTGAGAAATAGTGGGTTTTTTACTAAGCACTTCATCTAAACTCACGAAGAATGTTCACCCAAAAATACCCCATTCACATTCATTAACTTCATTTATTCAATCATTCAAGAGTGTGTGTGACCACACCTTTCATATAATCACCATTTTTATAACATTGATCCCTAGACATGCTTATACTTTTATTCATTATATTTCACACACTAGCATGCTTAAAATAAATATATTCTTCACTTAAACAAAGTATCATCAATATAGACATTTCAATCTTCTAAAACATATCATGCATAAACATCATAATCACCATTTCACTTCACATTATATGCCTTCAAGGCCACATTCACAATACACACATTTATGCAATATATTCATGAACTTCAAGTAAAAACCGCCACCAAAGGTGGACCATACCACTCAAGACTCATTACAATGAAAATTAAACAAGATAGAGAAACTCACCCTTCATCCAAGCTCACACCACCTTTTATCAATATTTCATCAAAGCAACAAATATAGAATGTATGGGCTGTATCTAACCCAAAATACATCAAAAGAAACTCAACTCTAACATTATCTAGTTAAAAGCAACAAACCCACTTCATAACCTAAAAGTTGATAATAAGCATAAACATGGTTTCATTGAATTTTTGACATTAAAATCACTAACTAAAGTTAAAATGAACCTATTTGAATCCATAAAACATTTTCATGGAAAGACCCATGCTTAGATTCAAAGATAGAGAAAGTTGAAGCTCGAAACCCTTTTTGAAATAGTTAGAAGTGGATTCTTAAATGAAAGGAAGTTCAAGGATGAATAACATACCTCAATTAGAATAAAACCCACGAAAGATTGCTGAAGATAACGTCCACAACTTGCCCTTCTAGCCCTTCAGTGAGTTCTAGCTTCTATGGAGTTTAGGAGGGTTCTTTCTTGAGGGAGGAGTTTTGAATATTTAAAAAATGAAGTCTTGTCTAGGTATTGGAATTAAAACCAACTGAAAATACCTTTAAAACCGTAAATTAATCACCCATTGTTCACAAAATACTTGGGGTGAATTTACAAAAAAAAAACCAAGCTTGGCAGAATTTATGTGACAGCTTTACAGTGACCCATTGAAGGCCCCTAGCTACTGTGCGTCACCTGGTCGACGGCCCAACTTGCTAGGGCATTGATTGGTACTGAGTCTGGACACAAAGGGGATAATCTACCAGCACTAAGGGTGGAGATACAACCCCAAAGACGGGGCGTCGTCCTACCTACTTACCGTAGGTGAGGGGCGTCGATTGGGTTTGTCTTGGCAGCTTTGTTGCCAAGTATTGGGTCCTCTTATAGGACCCTCGTGGGTCGTAGGTTGAGTCGTACCTGGATTTTGAACCCCTATACATGGTAGGTCATATAGGTATTAGGGTCCCCTCATATCAGTTTCAACCAAAACGAACACGTAACATTGGAAATGACACATAAGGACACAAAAGCACATTCCAAGGCACATCTTCTGAAGGTCATGGATGTTTTTTGATGTGTCACTTCCAAATATCACCAAACATTATATACCTCAAAAAATCATTATTCACCATTTTAGGACAATATTAACTCATGAGACACATGTGAAGCTCTAGGTCCACCTAGTTCGTTTTAGGGATGTTACATTCTCCCCCACATGGAACAAGGAAAAAACTAGAAGCATATAACACATATAATCAAGGTCACAAAATTCATATCCAATGCACCCAACTTACAAGGAACACCAACCACACAATCTTCAGGCACTCTAGGCAACATAGGAAATTTGGAACAATTTCGACAATTTAAAGTTTACACATATTTCATCATTTTAATTTCATATATGGAGGAACAACCTTCTACAACATTAGACATTATCATATACATCATTTCTACAAACACTGAAACCATTGTTCATTAAAATGCAATTTTGTCAAATTTTGAACTTCTTTACCGTGAATACCAAAAACATTAACAGTGAAGCATGCATAAATTTCAATAATTCATTTCGAGTAGTTTAACATGAAGGCATGACAATATGAGAGTCAATATCATATAAAATCATCTAAAGTAAAACTAAACAACCATAAGGAATTAAGACTTACTTGGGATTTCATTCCGGATTAGTTCCTTACTTAGTTCCGAGTACAAAGAAACGATTATTTCGTGGAGTATTAGGATCCGGACCACCACTAGCGGCTTGGTTGAACTCTTTACCTTTTCCCTTGAGGTTAGGAAAGTCCCTCATCTTTTTCCCCTTAATACCACACCCAAAGTAACTATCCTTTCTGGCAAAACACTTACCCTAGTGTTGCTTCCCACAAGTGGCTCAGATAGACCTCTCAAAAACATGGGCACCTCCTTGGGAATTTTTGTTTGAAACTCTATCCTTGTCCCCATGGGAAACTATTTGATGATACAACCTCTTCTTAGGTTTGTGACTTGGTTCATCTACCCTAGTCCTCTTCCCATCCCTATTTCTCTCCCTAAGCTTGGACTCCTCAATTTGTTGGGCATCCAAAACGATCCTAGAGATATCCATATTATTAAGGAGCATTGCCATACGACACTCTTTCTACACCAATCTAGACACCCTCATCACAAATTTGTTCATCTAAGCGCTAGGGTTGGCTACAATTGTTGGGTCATACTTAAAGAGTTCGGTGAATTTTAGAGAATACTCTTTCACACTCATTCCCCCTTAATGAATATTCATGAATTATACAATCTTCTTCTCCCTCCACTCTAAGGGGAAGAATCTATCAAGGAAAGCCTTTTTGAACACTTCCAAATCTACTAGACCTTCTTCTAAGGGTCTGTCATCCCTATATTGTTCAAACCACACTTGTGCTACATCATTGAGTTGATAAGCGCCTAATTTCGCCTTCTCCCTAGTAGTCACACCCATAGCATCCACCACCTTTAACACCTCATCCAAGAAGCTTTATGGATCTTCATCCACCTTAGTGCCATGAAAAGTAGGAGGGTTCATCCGCATGAAATTCCGTATTGTAGAAGCAGGAGTACTTATATTGGGATAGGGTCCAATTCTTTGGTTAGCTTGGGCAACCAAATGATTAGTGACGACTTGAGATTGAGTCGTCATGAGTCGGGTAAAATCCGTAAGGGTAACCCTTATCTCCGCATTAGTAATATCCCTTTCAACTTGGGTATCTTGAGGACCTTGGAGCATAGGAGGCATTTGGGGCACTTGAGGTCCTTGATGTTATTGAGGCATATGAGGGGGAACCTTCTGATTCACTTTATCTTGGCCATATTTTAACACTCCAAAAGTCTAAAACCTAATCTAGAGCCTCACATGAGTATCCAAGGTCTATAACAATGTTTTAAGGCCAATAATAATTTATAAAAGTCATTTAGGAAGTTTTATAGTCAAAAAGTGAAGGAATGTCCACAACGTCTGGAGACGAGTGAAAAAGGTGTTAGTGTGCCTTAGTCTATTTGACGAGGCTTTAAGAGTAAAAATTTGACGAGATTTGATGTTAAGGTGTGTAACATGTATTAAAGTTGGTTTAGGGTCTAAACGGTCTGGTAAGACCCCCCAAGGACCAAACAAAGGGTCCTTGAGGAGGACCCTTCCAATTTGGATAAAAGCTATCTTGAGACACTATCCATTGACGAGGTACAGGCGACGAGGCGTAAGTCAATTGAGAGGGCGTCGATGACTCAATTGATGAACACTTTTTCACTTTGTCAAAACAGCCACTTTGGCAAGTATCTGACCAAAACGACGGACCTGCAGGACAGTTGGTCCCAACGCCCGTCGATTGACGTATGGCCCGTAGATCTGGGTCTCGTAGGTCAGGACTGCTATTTTCTGGTAGCTCTTATAACTCCCAAAATTCCAAACCACAATTGCTCTTCCTTCTCTCTTCTTTCTCTCTCCAAAAAAAGAAGAACTCCATTAAAGGCCTAGGTCAAGGTCATTAGGGCATACATGAGGGTGCTTTTCTCCATAATTATTCAACAATTAAAAAGGTATGGGATCCTTTAACCTTTGTGATTCCTTTCCCAAAGGGTTCTTCCAAAATTGGTTTTCAAAAAGATGAATTTTTATGGATTTCATCCTATTACAAAATTTACTTTCAAAATTGTGTTGTTTATGGTTTCCTTTGATTATTATGCTTAGAGTATGATGTATTATGATTCTATTATTCTAGTTCTTGATGAGTTAACCTAGTTTGAGGAATATATCATGAAACTGACCCAAATCCCTAATCCTATGTTATGAACTAGTGATGAATTAATGTGTGGTGATTCAATTGAATTTATTTTTGTATTAATTAATATTATTTGATAATAGTACACCCATTTTTGGGTTTGATTGGATGGTTGATGGTAAAACCTTGGGTGATGTCTTGTGAAGAAGATTCGGGTAAGTTTTGTTATCTAAAACCTTTACTTCAATTATGATTACTTGTGTTTAGTTATGAAGTTCTATTGAGGTACACCTTATAATAAGATTGATTAGGGTTGGTATGATGTGGAATAGAAATGTCTTGTTTTATGGCTTGTGAGTTTTTGGCTAGGATGTAATGATATAAGGTTGGTGATGAATTGCCTATGTGCCTTATTATGATATGGTGATGTAAATGTGCTAACCTCACATGTGTGTATTGCATCGAAAGTATGTTCATATGTAATTACTAATGAGCTCAAGACTATGACTATATAAGGAGTGGTCTCCTCTAATCTAAACTAAGTATGATAATAAATGAAAGACATTTCAAAAGGGACTCTAGCTTAGAACCAAGTGAAATAGTAGTGAGGAGTGTCCCTTCCCATATAGGGAAGGTAGGATCACTAATGTTCTCATGAGATTGGAGACTATAATGCATGTAGCATAACAGGCTCCCAAATAAATCTCCTAGTTCTTGAACTATGTTTCCCCCCTAGGAATACTAGCTAGTGGATCTACATTTATGCGATGTTCATGTTTTGTTTCTACATTGGAAAGTAGTCCACCTTCTTTCTGTGTAGGGTTCCATGACACCGGATTCCACATTAGATCATGTGGTCTATGTCAGTTAAGGCAAGATGTTCCCATAAGTAAAACAAAGTAATAAAGTGAACGCTAATAAGGATGACATAAGGGGTTTGACTTAGTCTAGTTATGGGTATGGGAATCATCCTATACATTCCACTAGTTAGCCTTGAGGGAAGTCTTAGAAGGATATTCTTATATGTTATGCTCTTATGAAATAAATGTTATGCTTATGTTGATTCATCATGTTAATGATCTATGTTGCTAAATGTGAGGAGGAATACTTATGATGATATGATATGTGGAGTTGGACATTATTCATGATCCTTTGACTAGTTTGCTTGGTTGAGTGAGGTTATGTGGCTTCATTTCACCATTACACTACTAGACTTGGTGAAGGGTTGTATTTACTTATGTTGTAGTGTTATATACCCATGAATATGCTTTATTGTTATACTATGATTGTAGATTTGCATTGACTATGTGTTTTAGTATGTTATATACATGTTGCATGACTTACTCGTAGGTTGGTCTTATGTTGAATATGCTTGTATCATTAGGAAATATATGATTCTTGCCTTATATCTGTTCTTGTATTGTACATAAGACTTTTCAAAGAAACTTGGCATGATTTCATAAAATGTCCCCTTTTAGCATGTTTTCTATGTTGTATGTACATATGATTCCATAAATAGTACAAGTGATGTGCTAACACCATTTCTCCCTTTTACCCCAACATTTTAGGTTCCGATCGTTGAAGCGTTCGTGACCACTTTAAAGGAAGGCTTGGATCATTTCTCCAAGTGTGGGTATGTCCTTATGTTCCGAGGATGATGCCTTTCCATCACAATACCTATGTTACATTGTCATAGTCTAAAGATGATCATTTTATTCATGTTGTTTCAAGATATTGTTGTAAGCCCTAAGTGACATTTCTACATTTGTGTAAGGTCTTTGACCATATTGGTCTATTCCGTTTAGATGGTTTAATATGAGACTTCCTTATTAAGACTATATTATGTATGTTATCTATATGAGGCATAAAAGTAGAAGACTATGTAACTTCTTATACGAGGAGTCTATGTATGCTCGCTTATGAATATATTATATGTAAGAGAGAGGTCTAAGTATACCTCATGAAGTAGATATGGATGAAAAGATTTAATTTTCCGCACTTTTTAACATATTAATGTAATGATGAATGCTAAGAGGCTAGTATTAGTCCTCTCCGAAGACGATGAGTCCGGTTACCTCTGGGGGATGCTCCCGTTATATGACAAACTTGGCAGAGCATGAGGTTAAATATCTTTAGGGTCGATGTCTCATCAAACCACGTCTATGTATATTCTTATTCATAATTGTGAAGCGCGCCACACTTATGAATGAGAGACTATGTGATGTTTAGGAAACTCTCATCTTCTTGTACTCCTATGTCATGCCTCTAGAGTATTATTATTTGCTTTCACCTAAACCTTGTATCGTTGTTATAGGTATGAATACTTGAAGAGAAGCTACTAGAAGCTCTGATGAAGAAATGGATAATGTGGGAGCTCATGACAACCAAATGCCTCCATAACACAACCAAGTGCCTTTACTATAAGAAGTTTCTATGGGTGATGAAGTTTGGGTTGTTACTCCACCGATGACTGCACAAGTGAATAGGGATGTTGGACCTCTAGTGCCTCAACATGCTAAAACTATTGCATCTCGTTTGGGAGACTTTACTAGAATTAGTCCACCTATGTTCTTCGGGTGGAGCTCGGATGAGGACCCTCAAGATTTCGTCGATGAGGTCTATAAGATTCTCTATGCTATGGGTGTGAACTCAATTGAAAAGGCCGAGTTGGAGGCCTATCAACTCAAAGATGTTGCCCAAACTTGGTACATACAATGGAGAGATAATAGGGCATGAAATGGATGGTTCGGTGACTTGGGAGATCTTCAAGAAGGCTTTCCTTAATAGGTTCTTTCCTAGAGAGTTCATAAAAGCTAAGGTGGAAGAATTTATCAACCTTTGTCAAGGAGGTATGAGTTTACTTGACTACTCCTTGAAATTTACTAAATTGTCCAGGTATACTCCATCCTTGGTGTCAAACCTAAGGGATGAAATGAGTTGATATCTTACGGGAGTGTCCGAAGACTTGGTAGAAGAATGTCGTTCATCTATGATTCATGATAATATGAACATATCTCATCTAATGGTTCATGCTCAACAAGTTCAAGAAACTAGGTTAAGGATAATGAACAGAGAGGCCAAGAGTCTCAAGTCTTATGATGGTGGTGCTTCAAAGGGGAGGTTGGAAATTCAAGACAATCCTAGATTAAGGAAGAGGTTCTCCAATCAAGTTCCTTGCAAATTTTCTAAGGCTCGTGATGGTAGGGTGTCTAACCCTAAGTCTCAAAAGGGAATATGCACTAGTTAACCAACTAAGAAGCGAACTTGTGGAAAGTGTGGCAAGAAACATTATGGTGATTGCCTTGTTTAGACGACCAATCGCTTTGGGTGTGGCAAGAGTGGACACAAGTTTAGCGATTGCCCTAATTTGAAGGGGCAAGACAAAGGAAGTGGGAAAGCTCAAGCTAGTGGTTCTAAAATGGATTCTCAAAAGATGAATCACTTTTATGCACTTCGCTATCGGGGTTTACGAAAGAGTTTTACCGATGTGGTCACTGGTATGTTACAAGTCTTCTCTATTGATCTCTATGCTTTACATGATCCGGGTTCTACATCATCTTTTTTTACTCTCTTGATAGCTAGGAAGTTTGATATTTTGCCCGATATTCTAAATGAACCTTTCATGGTAACTACCCCGGTAAGTGAGTCGGTGGTTGGAAAGAGGGTATATAGAAATTGTCCTATAATGTTGCCCAATAGAGTTACTCATGTTGATTTAGTAAAAATAAATATGGTCGGTTTTGATGTTATTTTGGGGATGGATTGGTTGCATGATTGTTTTGCTTCCACTAATTGTAGAACAAGAATTGTCAAGTTCAATTTTCCAAATGAACCCGTCTTAGAATGGAAGGGGGGAATTTGTATTTCTAGAGGTCGTATCATCTTCTGTCTTAAGGCATATAAAATCATCTCAAAAGAGTGTTTATACTGTATAGTAAGAGTCAAAGATTTAGACTCCAAAAATCCTTCCATTGATTTAGTCCCCGTAGTGAGGGAATTTCCTGAGGTCTTTTCTAATGTCTTCCCGGAATCCCTCCTGAACGGGAAATTGACTTTGGTATTGACTTGCTACTGGATACTAACCCTATTTCAATTACTCCTTATCGGATGGCTCCGTCCAAATTGACTTGAAAGCTCAACTTAAAGATTTTTTAGACAAAGGCTTCAATAGACCTAATATTTCTCAGTGGGGAGCACCGGTATAGTTTGTGAAGAATAAGCATGGCTCCCTTACAATATGCATTGATTATTGCCAACTCAATAAAGTTATAATTAAGAACAAGTATCCTCTCCCTTGGATTGACAACTTGTTTGATAAACTCCAAGGGGAAAGCTACTTTTCTAAGAGTAACTTAAGATCGGGGTATCACAAACTTAGGGTGAGAGCTGACGATATAACCAAAATGGCATTTCTAACTAGATATGGTCATTATGAGTATCTAGTAATGTCCTTTGGTATTAGTAATGCCCGATGACATTTATGGACCTCATTAATAGGGTGTTTCGAAGTTACCTAGATTCATTTGTCATTGTCTTCATTGACAAAATCTTGGTACATTCAAAAAATGAGGGTAAACATATGAGTCATTTGAGAGTGGTGTTGCAAGTGCTTAAGGAAAACAAATTCTTTCCCAGGTATAGCAAAAGCGAGTTTTGGTTGAGGTAGGTGGCGTTTCTTGGTCATATAATCTCTAGTGAAGGGGTTGAGGTTGATCCAAGGAAAACCGAGATGGTCAAGAATTGGCAAAGACAATTGACTCCGACCGACATTAGGAGCTTTTTGGGTCTAGCAGGATATTATAGGAGGTCTGTGTATGGTTTTACGTCCATTGCATCTACCTCGACTTCTTTGACCCAAAAAAGTGTGAAATTTTAGTGGTCATAGGGATGTGAATGAAATTTCCAAATCTTGAAAGATAGGCTTACCTCCGTACGGTGTTCACTTTACCGGAGGGTACAAAATGTTTCATTTTATATTGTGATGCATCCCGAGTGGGCTTAGGGTGTGTTCTTATGCAACATGGGAAAGTAGTGGCTTATGCTTGTTGAAAACTAAAGGTGCATGAGAAGAATTATCCAACTCATGATCTTGAGTTAGCGGCCGTCGTATTTGCCTTGAGAATATGGAGGCATTATTTGTATGGTGTCCAGGTTGATGTGTATACTACAATAGCCTTTGATACGTGTTTACTCAAAAAGAGTTAAATCTCCTACAAAAATGATGGTTGGAATGGTTGAAAGATTACGATATGAGTGTTCTCTACCACCCTGACAACGCTAATGTGGTTGCGGATACTCTAAATCGTATGAACATGGGTAGTGTGTATCATGTATTGGAGGTCAAGAAAGACCTAGTGAAAGATGTTCATATGTTGGCCCGTTTGGGTGTTAGATTGGAAGATTCTCCAAATTGTTGTTTTATGGTCCATCATAACTCCGAATCATCTTTGGTGGTTGAGGTGAAGTCTAAACAACACCTTGATAAACCATTGGTGGAGTTGAAGGAATCGGTTCTTGGTAAGCTCAATGAGTCATTCTCCTTAGGGGGGATGGTGTCTTGAGGTATCAAGGAAGGTTGTGTGTGCTTAATGTTGTTGACTTGAGAAAACGGATTCTTGAGGAAGCTCATGGTTCCTGTTATTCCATTAATCCAGGTTCTACAAAAATGTATCATGACCTAAGAGAAGTGTTTTGGTTGGAAGCTTTAAAAAGTGACATAGCAAAATTTGTTGCAAAATGTCCGAATTGCCAACAAATGAAAGTCGAGCACCAAAAGCCAAGTGGTTTACTTGAAGAAATACAAGTTCCCACTAGGAAGTTGGAAGATATTAATATTGACTTCGTGGTAGGTTTGCCTTGGACACAAAAGCAACATGATTCCATATGGGTTGTTGTGGATAGGTTGACCAAATCCACTCATTTTATTCCCCTCAAGTCCACTTACTCGAAGGAGGATTATGCAAGGATCTTCATAGACAATAATTGGTGTCGCCATGGTTTTCCGTTATCCATCATATCGGATAGGGGTGCACAATTCACATCTAGGTTTTGTAGGTCATTCCTAAAAGGGTTGGTTACAAAGGTGAATCTAAGCACCGCTTTTCATCCCCAAACAGATGGTCAAGCGGAGCATACTATTCAAACTCTTGAGGATATGCTTAGAGCTTGTATAATTTATTTCAAGGGGATTTGGGATAAACATTTGCCTTTGGTTGAATTCTCTTATAACAATAGTTACAATTCAACTATATCTATGACTCCTTTTGAGGCCTTGTATGGTAGAAGATGTAGATATCCAATTGGATGGTTTTAAGTGGGTGAGTCTTCACTCTTAGGTACCGAATTGATTTATAAGACTTTGGATATAGTTCAAATGATAAGTCCAATTGAATACAGAATATAGCCGGAAAACGTCATAAGCCGACCATAGGAGAAGAGACTTAGAATTTGAAGAGGGTGATAAAGTGTATCCAAAAATTTCACCCATAAAGGGAGTGGTGAGATTTTGCAAGAAAGGGAAGTTGAGTCCTCGTTATGTGGGAGCTTATGAAATATTGCAAAGGGTTATCAATGTAGCATAAGAGTTGATATTACCTAGTGAATTGTCTTCGGTTCATCCAATGTTCCATGCCTCCATGCTTAAGAAGTGTATCGGTGACTCCGAGTCCATTATTCCTATTTCTAACACCCTAAAATGAACTAAGGTGAACTAGAGCTTCATTATTGTTTCTTGATTTAATTTTGTAGTAAAATGAGTTATACTAGAGTCCTTAGAAAGTGTGTGAAGTTTGGTTAAGTTTAGAGGTCAAACGTCCATGACGTTCGGAAGATATGCCTTAGATAGTGCTTGTGTGTTCTCATATGTTTGAGTGAGTTTTACGTGTTCATTTTGCTTGAAATTGGTGGGATATGTTCCTAAGACCTAGAATACTATGTTTAGGGGTTTAACGTCCGGGTACAAACCCACCTTGGTCCCACAAGGGGATCTAGATAAGGGACCAAGACTGCCTTTGTAGTGTCCAACAACGAGACCAAACCACAGCCAGTGGTCCAACGAATGGCCCGTCGACTTGGTCCGTCGATTTAACCTGCGGTACTTAATGTTTGGAGAGTCTCATACCCAACCAACGACCACCACCAATGGGGCGTTGATGGACAAATGGTCCATTGGTTGTAGTCGTCTTAGAGCTGCCAAAAAGCTGTCGTTTTCTCTATAATGACTTGAGGGGTTTGTTAAACTCACCCCAAGTATTTTATGACCATAGGATAATATTTTTAGGGTTTTTAAGTTATATTAGATTATTTTTAAGTCGTATACCTATACAAAACCCCTCACTTCAAATATTCAAACTCTCTCTCTAAAGAAAAACTCTCTCAAGTCACTATTGGATCTAAGACTCAAGGAGGACTAGGAAGGCTTGTTTGGACGTGTTTCTTCATAAATATTAGTGGGTTTCTTCTACTTGAGGTATTGTAGCCATCCTTGAACTCTCTTCCATTAAAGGAACCACTTCTAATGGACTTTCAAAAAGAGTTTTGAACCCTAGTTCCTTCTATCTTCAACTCTAACTATGGGTCTTGCATGAAAACGTTTTAAATGATTCAAATATGATGTTTACAATGTTAGTTGGTGATTTTAATGCTAAAACTTCAATGAAAAGAGGTTAAAGCTTTACGTCAAATTTTTGCTTAAGGAATGGGTTTAATGAGCATGACTTTGTAGTCTTTGATCTTGGGTTTTCTTGTGTTGATATTGTTGTTTATATAGTTCAATAAGGGCTATTTATGAGGAATTTTTGAGTAAATTGTAAATATATGTGAAGTCTACGGAAGAATGGTAATTTGGTCTCATTGTTAACTCTCTTATGAATTGCTCTTGAGTGGTATGGTCTACCTTCTTGGTGGCGGTGTTTACTTGGAATTTGGTTATACTTAGTATGTATTGTAAGTGTTGCTTTGATGAAATAATGTGTGAAATGAAATTATAATGATGATGGTTCGAGTAATGTGTATTATGAAGCATGAATTGCATGTTAGCTTAGATTATGCCTAAATGAAGTAAGTGTATATGTTGAGCATGTTAAAGTGCGTAATGTGATGTATGAAGGTCTAAGCATGAATAGAAGTTAATGTAAATTAAATTATTCTTATATGCAAGGTGTGTTCACATGTATGCACACACACACTTGAATGAATTAATGAAGCTAAGTTAACTCAAAATGGGAGTTTTGCGGTGAACACTCTTCGTGAATTGACATGAAGTTTTTAGTAGTAACCTCGCTACATCCTAGAGCTTTCTAAGATAGGTCGGAGGATGAACGTTCTTCGGGAGTTGAGATGTGGTGTCACTAGTTATCCTTAACCTATAGTATATAATGTTTAGAATCCGCAGGGAGTTATGGTTAGCACCGAGAGGATATGAAGAAAGGGTGGTTACACTTCGTGATTTGAGATGTTGTATTCCAATGTACCTGTATAATTTAGTACTTCTTGTTAGTAGAAAATTAGTTACTTAGTATCAATCTCCTTATCCCTTAACTACGAACTTGCATAGGTGTAACTATTGGGAAAGCCATGTAAAAGCTAAAGAAAGACCTCACTCTAGGCAAGTGGGGGGACCCTTCTCGTATAAGGAAACTATCGGGATTACATGTTTAGTTCTCATGGTCTATGTCAGTTAAGCTAACCCCCACAAAAGTAATGAAAGTTCTAAGTCTGCTAAAAGAGTGTACTACTTAGGGTAGGTAGTGGAATGGGACACTATCTATCCATTGCACTAGGTAGGCATTCCGAAAGGGGAGTCTTGGTGAGTCTTATATGAATTGCAAGTACTAAGTCTTCTAAAAGAGTGTACTAGTTAGGGTAGGTGGTTGAATGGGACACCATCTATTCATTGCATTGGGTAGGCATTCCAAAAGGGGAGTCTTGGTGAGTCTTATTTGAATTATATGAGCTAAGACTTCTAAAAGCGTGTACAACTTAGGGTAGGTGGTTGAATGGGACACCATCTACTTATTGCACTAAGTAGGCATTCCGAAAGGGAAGTCTTGGTGTCTTGTTGATTGTTCTTGTAATGTCTTGTCACGGAATGGGGGCTTGTTCTCCCCAGGTGAGTAAGCCTAGAAGGGGTAGTCTTGGGGATCACTTAGGTGTGTATTGAAGGAGGTGTATGTGCATTTCTGTCATGTCTTACCTTGGTGAGTCTTAGGATTACCTTAGCTAGGGAAAATCCTACAGAAATGAGTTCACTTCTACTTGGCTTCGGTTTGGGAGTTCACTGTTTTAGGAATAAAATGATTAATTGTAATGTTAAAAAGAGTTCACTGTAACATTTTGAAAACCTTACTGTAAAATGGTCCTTTTGTTTAAAATTATGGAAATCCTTCTCTAAGTGTTAAATGATGATTCTTATGTTGTTTTACTTCTATATTCATGAATGTTTTACTTAATTTACATGATTTATTTTTTTACTAAAATGTCCCTTTTTCATGTTTTTGCATATGCCATACTTAGTACATTATTTGTACTAAGCCCATACTTTTCTATACTCTATAAGCATAGGTTTGGAAGCAAGTAGGAGTCTAGAAGGCGAAGCTTGGGAATTCTACTCTCTCACGATTTTGTATGTCCTCATATATTCGAGGACATAGTCTATATTTCTTAGTTTTGTTATTAAGACTTATTATGTATTTCTTTCAAATGTAAAGGGCCCTGTCCTTAAGATATTATGTCGTGTCCTTAAGTTTGGCTAGTGATGATGTGATTTTCTTAGTATTTATGAAAGGATTTCTTTTTATATTAAATGTCATGAAAAGTTTTAATTCTGCACTACTTTTCATGTCTTATGCAATGAATGATAGTTAAAGGGCTTGTACAAGACCCAAAGGGTGAAGTACGCCAAGTCCCTATCCACGGGTTCTCCCTAACTTCTAGGGGATACTTGTGGGTCAATACAGACTTGGTATCATAGCATGAGTTTATAGGAAATAGTTTAGGGTCTAAAAGTCTCACAAGCCACGTCTAGTAGAGTCATGGTATAACACTCCGGAAATGTCATGACTTAGACTAGATCTTAATATATCAAATAATGTAAAAAATTATTTTTCCAGACATATATTAATGTAAGAAATTCATTTGGAAAAGGTTAGATCCAAAACGACAAAGAAAGACCTAGACGTTCAAAAACTAGCTAATTCGAACTAGTTGACGTCCGTATGTTTTGTGAAGGTTTAGTGGTGTCAAATGGAGTCCCAAACTAGTAATGACCTTTGATAGGTATTTTGTAGTACAAAGGGTCCAAACGTCCGGTAACGATACCCCAAGGACCACCCCGGTCCTTGGGCAAACCCAAACATGGGTGGACAGGCTGCCTGGAAGCCTGCAAGCATGCTGAACTGGACGCAAAGCGTGCGACGCTAGCGTGCCACGCAGTTTACTGTGTCAAGATTTGAGAGGCAGACTCGCGATGTGAGGCTGACACGCACCTTACTGCCTCAACTCAAAAATGAATAAAAATGATGGGATTTGATCTTGCGAAGCGCAGCTACTTCCCAGAATCGTCAAAGTCATATTTTTGGTAATTTAACTTATTAAAAAGACCCATTTAAGTGGAGGGTCTTTTGGGTAATTCATAGGACGACTATATATTCATATTAGGTCAGTATTAGACCACTTTTACACGTCCCAAATCAAGTAAAACAAGTTTTCTCTCGTCTCTCAAAAAACACTCTCTTTTCCAAACTCCATTGAAAAACAAAAAGAACTTATGGAAGAAGATGAAGACTTCAAGTTCTCCATCCAATTTTCGTGGATTCTTCATCTATAAGGTATAGGTTTTTGACTCTTGGGATTCCTTTCCACAAGATGTCCTTTCAAGATAAGTTTTCAAGAACTTCAAATACTAGGGTTTTTACTCTACAAAAGGGGTTTTCTTCCTAACTCTAGATTTATGATTTTTGATGAAGTGCAATTAAATTCTATGGTTAATAATGCATGAATTGTTGAGTGTTTGACTTGTAATGATAGAATTTCGTGTGATGCATGTGTATTATCAATTTTATGGTTTTGAATGGGTTATACCCACTGCTTGATGACACAAAAACATAGGGATTGGAATTAAGACTAGAATGAACTCTTAAATGACCCGGTTCCCTTATTCACATAATGCATTGATCTTGTATATGATTTGAAGAGTTGTTCTTGATTATGATATTGAGTATTTCACTAAGTATGGTTATGAATATTGTAAGTTGAACTAAGTTCTTGAATAAGGTTCTTGGAAGCAAGAGGTAAGTCTTCTAAAGTTGTGATTACTCTCCAATGTTATGTTAGCCTATAAATCATGATGCCATGTTATGATAGTATGTATTATGTTGCTATGTGTATATGTTGGGATATGAACGTGTTACTTGTGAGATCATGATAAGAACATGAAAAATGCAAGTTATGATACTCTCTTGTATGCTTTACACAAGAGGACTATGTTATGTTAATCTCACAAATGAAAGGTTAGAATGAAAGGAAATTCTCATCTAATCTTAAAGAGCTCATGATCATGTTTATACAAGGAGTTAATATCGTATGACCTATGATAAGTTTATGATAAAATAAAACTTAAAGGTTATTCAAGAAAGGGACTTAAGCTAAGCACCGATGAACTAGATATAAGAGGTGTCCCTTCCCTAGTTGGAAGGTAGGTTCACAATGACTCTCATCAGATTGATGCTTCCATGTAATGTGGAACTATGGGTCTGTAATACATCTCCTATTTCTTGAACTATGTTGCCACCTTAGGATACTAGCTAGTGGATCCACCTAGAAAGCTATGTCATGTTAGGTTCTACTTTGGCCGGTAGACCACCTTCTTTCGCTGTGGGGTTTTATGACACCGGATTCCATGTTTAGCTCACATAGTATATGTCGATTAAGGCGAATGTACCCTCATGTAAATGACAGACAAGTAAATGAACGTTGACTAGGGTGACTTGAGGAGTCTACAGTATAGGTAGGCGTATGGGACTCTACCTAGAAATTGCACAAGTTGATTCTAAGGGAAGTCCTAGGAGATTCTTCTTATGTAATATGATAACATGAAAGGTATAATGCTTATGATACATGATGTTACTCTTATATGAATGTTGATCATTATGATGAGTACGTTATTGGGTTATATTGTTATATGAAGTGATGACTACTTATGTTACAAGTTACATGAAGCAAAGCTTTACTTATGGTCTCCTATCTTATCTACTTGGTTGTGTGGGGTTATGGGGCTTCACATGACCATTGCACTTGTAGGTTGGGGATGAGATCATTGGTAAGTGCTTTATATGTTATGTTATGTGATCTAATGAATATGAAAAGTTAATATGTCTTCGATTATGATCATGCTTTAAGTTTGATGGAATCCTTAACTTGTGTATGTTATATGGTATGTGCATTGAAGACTTTCATATGACTTAGCATGTTTTCTAAAGAGATGATAAATGATCCTTTTTCGTGCATGTCCTTAAGTGTTATGTGCATATACCCATACTTCGTACATGTGGCGTAATAACCCCATTACTTTATATTACTACGACAGTAGGTTCAGGCCATTTAAGCTTAAGGAGGTCGATTTGAAGAAGCTTGGAACTCTTTCTCCAAGTCTTGGTAGGTCCTCAATGTTCCGGGATGCTACATTTTCATTATTCTAGCTTATGAAGACATTAGTAGATTTTAAGAGTATTTTATTTCCATTTATGTTCTTTGGATTCTTTTGTATTAAGGCCTATATGGCATATTGATTATCTATTGGCTAAGTCCATATTTACACTTTTTAAATTGTTTTATATATGTGAGACAAATTTTTAGAATATCGTATGCTATTATGAATGTTAAGTATGAAGTCTAAGTACACTTCAAGTAGAATGTAAAAGTTTTAATTTTTCCGCAAATTTTACTAATCATATGTTATGATGAATGCTAAGGGCTTGTCTGAGTCCTCGAGAGAACGAAGACGCTGGTCTCATCCGGGGTGTACTCTACAGGTGTGACACTTGGTCATTGGTGTGAGTCGCAACACATCGATGGACAAGAGGCTATAAGATGGTAGAAGTTTCACTTTCTTCTCTATTCTAATGTCATGCCTTAGAGTTGAGTTATATAAGGTGTCTTTTGTCAACCTCTTCTCTTTGTGTTTATAGGAAATGAATATGAGGAGATCAACTGCTAAAAGGGAGGAGGGAGGTGTAACTAATGAGTGAATCTCTCCACTTATTGACCAAGTTCATATAGTTGGCCTAGAGGGAGAGAATTAGGAGGTTCCCCTTCAAGAACCTCAAGTGCCTCCGGAACCTCAATAGCCTCAAGTGACCCAAATACCCCCTATCCTCAAGCTCATTTTGTTGAAGGGGATATGATTTATTCAGAGTTGAGGGCTTCCCTAATGAATTTGACCCAACTTATGACAGCCCAAGCTCATGTCGGCAATAATCACTTTGTTGCCCAAGCTAACAAAGGGGGTGGACCTCAACCTCATGCTAGTACTCCCACTTCTAGAATTCGTTATTTCATGAGGATGAAACCTCTTACTTTTCATGGCACTAAGGTTGACGAAGATCCACAAAGTTTGATAGATGAGGTGTTCAAAGTGGTGGATGCTATGGGTGTGACTCCTAGGGAGAAAGCGGAGTTAGTTGCTTACCAACTTAAGGATGTCGCTCAAGTATGGTTTGCGATATAAATGGATGAGATACCCTTGAGAGATGGTCCTGTTGATTGGGAGATGTTCAAAAAGGGTTTCCTAGATAGGTTCTTTCCCCTAGAGTGGAGGCAAAAGAAAATGGTTGAATTCATGAATTTTCATCAAATGGGAATGAGTGTGCAAGAGTACTCCCTTAAATTCAACCCAACTCTCTAAGTATGCCCCAACCATGGTAGCTAACCCTAGAGCTAGGATGAACAAATTTGTGATGGGAGTGTATAGATTGGTTTAGAAAGAGTGTTGTACGGAAATTTTTCTTAATGACATGAATATTTCTAGGATCATGGTGTATGCACAACATATTGAGGAGTCCAATATTAGGGAGACAAGGAAAGAGGGTAAGAGGCCCAGATCGGATGATCCTAGTCACAGAAAACATAAAAAGAGGTTGTTTCACCAGGATTCTTCCATGGGAAACAAGGATAGGGCTCCAAACAAAAATTCCCAAGGTGGTGGCCATACTTTTGAGAGGATTAGGTGTAGTTCTTGTGTAAAGGAACATTTTGGTAAGTCTCTTGCCGGAATGGATGGTTGTTTTGCATGTGGTAGTAAGGGCCACAAGATGAGGGACAGCCCTAACATCAAAGAAAGAGGGGAAGAGGCCAATCAAGCTCTTCAAGGTGTTCTAGATCCCAATGCTCTAAAGAATAATCATCCTATGGGATGGGAGCTAGGAAGGATAACTAATCCGGATTTGATAGTCTCGGTAAGTTTTAACTCTTTATGGTTCTTGATTTTATTTTATAAGATGAGTTTATATGGTTTTATACTTCATATGATCATTCTTTCTTTATGAATTGCTTAAAGGATGAATTTTTGAAATTCTAGCATGTTTCACTGTGTTACAGTGATGCTCACTGTAAGATTTTTTCATTTTGAAAAAAAAATTGTATCACCATTAATTGTGGATCTAATATGTGTAAACGTTATGTATATGAGCATATTTAATGTTCTATAAGGTAGTTCCTCCATAAGTGAAGGGTGAGAGTGAATTTTGAAAAGTGAAAGTTCTCGCAAAGTGCTTGTGTTGCAAAAGTGTTTGAAGGTGTGAAATTGTGCTCCTTCTTAGTTGATGCTTTTATTATGACTGTTTGAGACTTTATTGTAATGTGTTTTGTGTTGCTAAATTATCCTTTGATGGTCTTAAAGTTTTAGTGTCATTCGAGGACGAATGTTATTCCAAGTAGGGGGAGAAAGTTACACCCTAAAACAAACTAAGGTGAACTAGAGCTTCCTGATTGTTTCATGAGTTAATTTTGTCATAAAATGAGTTATATTAGTGTCCTTAGGTACTGTGTGAAGTTTGGTTAAGTGTGAAGGTCAAACGTCCAAGAGCATCCATGACGTTCGTAAGATATGCCTTAGATAGTGCTTGTGTGTTTTCATGTGTTTGAGTGAGTTTTACGTGTTAATTTTGCCTGAAATTTGTGTCAAATGTTCCTAAGACTTAGACCACTATTTTTAGGGTTTTAACTTCCGGGTACAACCCCACCTAAGACCTACAAGGGGCCCTAGAGAATGGCCCAAGACTAGGACACAAGACTCACTTGGCAGTGTCCACCAACGAGACCAAACGAAGGCCAGTGATCCAACCAACGGCCCGTCCACTTGGTTCGTCTATTCGACCTGCAGGATGCATGTTTGGAGAGTCTCATACCCAACCAACGACCAAAACCAACAGGCCGTTGATTGACAAACTGTCCGTTGGTTGGAGCCGTCTGTGAGCTGCCAAAAAGCTGTCATTTTCCCTGTAATGACTTGGGGTGTTTGGTAAATTCACCGTATGTCTTTTATCAAACTAGGATGATACTTTTAGGGTTTTTAAGTTATATTAGATTATTTTTAAGTCATTGAACTATACAAGACCCCTCACTTCAAATATTCAAACTCTCTCTCCAAAGAAAAACTCTCTCAAGTCACCATTGACGCTAAGACTCAAGGAGAACTAGGAAGGTTGGTTTGGACGTGTTTCTTCATAAAAATTAATGGGTTTTCTTCTACTTGAGGTATTTAAGCCATCCTTGAACTCTTTTTCATTCAAGGAGCCACTTCTAATGGATTTTCAAAAAGGGTTTAAACCGTAGTTTCTTCTACCTTCAACTCTAACTATGGGTCTTGCATGAAAATGTTTTAAATGATTCAAATATGTTATTTCTAATGTTAGTTGTTGATTTTAATTCTAAAACTTCAATGAAAACATGTTAAATCTTTTCGTCAAATTTTAACTGAAGGAATGGTTTAAATGAGCATGACTTTGTAGTCTTTGAACTTGGGTTTCCTTGTGTTAATATGTTGTTTAGCTACTTCCCTAAGGGCTATTTATGAGTAATGTTGATTAAATTGTAAATTGGTGTGAAGGTTTTGGGAGAATGGTAAGTTGGTCTCATTTTTAACTCTCTTATGAATTGCTGTTGAGTGGTATGGTCCCCCTTCTTGGTGGTAGTGTTTACTTGATGAATTTGCTTATACTAAGTATGTATTGTAAGTGTGGATTTGAAGGCCTAATGTGTGAAATGAAGTGATAATTATGATGGTTCTTGTAATGTATATTATGAAGCTTGAATTGCATGCTTAGCTTATATTATGCCTAAATGAAGTAAGTGTATATGTTGAGCATGTTAAAGTGTGTAATGTGATGAATGAAGATCTAAGCATGCATAGAAGTTAATGTAAATTAAATGATCCTTATATGAAATTGCGTTCACATGTATACACACACACTTGAATTAATGAATGAATGACGATAAGTTAAGTCAAAAGGGGAGTTTTGGGGTGAACACGCTTCATGAGTTGAGATGACGTGTTTAGTAGCAACCTCGATACATCCTAGCACTTTCTAAGATAGGTCGGAGGATGAATGCCCTTCGTGAGTTGTGATGTGGTGTTCACTAGTTATCCTTAACCTATAGTATATAATGTTTTGAAATCGTGGGAAGTTATGCTTAGCACCGAGAGGATATGAAGAAGGGGTGGTTACACTTCATGAGTTGAGATATTGTATTACAATGTACCTCTTGATATGAGTTCTCCTCATTAATAAAGAATGAGTTACTTAGTAGAAATATCTTTATCCCTTAACTATGCGCCCACATAGGTGTAGATATTGGGAAAGCCATGTAAAAGCTAAAAGAATGACCTCACTCTAGGCAAGTGGGGGGACCCTTCTCCGATAAGGGAAGTATCGAGATTTCATGTTTAGCTCTCATAGTCTATGCCGGTTAAGCTAACACCCTCAAAAGTAATGAAAGTCCTCAGTCTTCTAAAAGAGCGTACTACTTAGGGTATGTAGTGGAGTGGAACACTATCTATCCATTGCACTAGGTAGGCATTCCGAAACGGGAGTCTTGGCGAGTCTTATATGAATTTAAAGTATAAGGTCTTCTAAAACAGTGTACTACTTATGGTAGGTGGTGGAATGGGACGCCATCTTTTCATTGCACTAGGTAGGTATTCCGAAAAGGGGAGTCTTGGTGAGTCTTATTTGAATTGTATGATCTAAGTCTTCTAAAAGAGTGTACTACATAGGGTAGGTGGTTTAATGGGACGCCAACTACTCATTGCACTAAGTAGGCTTTCCAAAAGGGAAGTCTTGGTGTGTTGTTGAGTGTTTTTCTAATGTCCTGTCCTTGAGTGGGGGCTTGTTTTCCCGAGGTGAGTAAGCCTAGAAGGGTAGTCCTGGGGATCACTTAGGTGTGTATTGCAGGATGTGTATGTGCATTTCCGTCATGTCTTACCTTTGTGAGTCTTAGGATAACCTTAGCTAAGGAAACTCCTACGGAAATGAGTTCACTTCCTCTTTGCTTTGGTATGGGAGTTCACTGTTTTTGGAGTAAAATGATTCACTGTAATGTTAAAAAGAGCTCACTTTAACATTTTGAAAAGCTTACTGTAAAATGGTCCTTTTGTTTAAAATTATAGAAATCCTTCTCTAAGTGTTAAATGGCGATTATTATGTTTTTTTACTTCTATATTCATGAATGTTTACTCAATTGACATGAAATTGTGTTTTTACTAAAATGTCCCTTTGTGCATGTTTTTGCATATGTCATACGTAATACATTATTTGTACTAACCCTATACTTTTCTATACTCTATATGTATATGTTTGGAAGCAAGAAGGAGTCTAGAAGACGAAGCTTGGGAATTCTACTCTGTCAAGATTTGGTATGTCCTCATATATTTAAGGACATAGTCTATGTTTCTTAGTTTTGTTATTAAGACTTATTATGTATTTATTTCAAATGTAAACGGCCGTGTCCCGAAGATATTATGTCGTGTCCTTAAGTTTGGCTTGTGACGATGAGATTCTTTAAGTATTTATGAAAGTATATATTTTTATATTAAATGTCGTGAAAAGTTTTAATTCCGCACTACTTTTCATGTCTTATGCAATGAATGATAGTTAAAGGGCTTGTACAAGACCCCAAAGGGTAAAGTACGCCTTGTTCCGATCCAAGGGTTCTCCCTAACTTCTAGGGGGTACTTGCGGGTTGTGATACTATTGAAGGTCTAGGTGTGGAAGAGAACCTCTCCTATGAGTAGGTTTCGGTTGAAATCCTTGATAGACAAGTAAAGGAGTTAAGCAACAAGAAGATGGTTCCGTAAAGGTGTTATGGAAGTACCACCTAGTTGAGGGAGAAACATAGGTGTCCGAGGCCGACGTGAAGTCCCGTTACCCACATCTCTTTGTTGATTAAGGTTAGTTGTTCCTACTAATATTGAAAATAATGAATAAATATAATTTTACTTTCTTTTGCAAAGATGTGAATATTTATGATAAAGTTTTTGCTGAAAAGAAGTTTCATGTGAAAATGCTCTTTTGCTTGTTGTTGTACTTATTGTGTACTTGGTATGTTGTTGCCTCTATGAAATGATATTCAACATGTTAACAGGTTGAATTTTTGTATAATTTACTCTTTAATGATATGTTGAGCCATGTTGTTGTGAGAAGGAAATTCCTCATGTTGTGATGTTGAGCTCATAGGTGTTATGATTAATAATTTGAGTTACATTGTGCAAATGCCATGTTGTTATGATTTGAGTTGTAACTCATTTTGATTTTTCATGTTGTTAGTTGGGCTGCTTGTATTGAGTCTATCCTTTCCCTTCAAAAGATTTTTAGTGTCATTCGGGGATGAATGTTCCTAAGGGGGGAATAATGTAACACTCCAAAAGTCTAAAACCTAATCTAGAGCATCACATGAGTGTCTCAGGTCTATAACACTGTTTTAAGGTCAATAATAATTTATAAAATTCATTTATGAAGTTTTAGAGTCAAATTGTCAAGGAACGTCCACGACGTTCAGAGACGAGTGAAAAAGGTGCTAGTGTGCCTTAGTCTATTTGACGAGGCTTTAGGAGTTGGAATTTGATGAGATTTGGTTGTAAGCTGTCTGACATGTATTTGAGTTATTTTAGGGTTGAAACGTCCGGGTACGACCCCCCAAGGAACAACCAAAGGGTCCTTGAGGAGGACCTTTCCAATTTGGCTAAAAGTTGTCTTGAGACAGTAGCCATCGACAAAGTGTAGGCAACGAGGCGTAAGTCAATCGGCGGGGTTTCGATGCCTCCGTCAATGAATTAGACTTTTTGGAAAAATGTCCATTTTGGCAAGTCTCTGACCAAAACGATGGACCTGCAGGACGGTTGGTCCCAAGTCCAGTCGACTGACCTACGGCCCGTTGGTCGGGGTCTCGTAAGTCAGGCATGCGATTTTATGGTAAGTATTAAGTTACTTAATTTAATTAATTAGTTGGTTAGTTAATTATTTAGGGGTTTGGGAAGGTATTGTTATGTTATTTAAAGGCTTATATAAAGACCTAAGCCAAATTAAACTAACCTAACTCTCACAATTTCAAAACACAATTGCTTTTCCTTCTCTCATCTTTCTCTCCCCTAAAAAAGAAGAACTCCATTGAAGGGATATGTAAAGGTCATTAAAGTAGCAATGAGGGTTCTTTTCTCCATCATTCTTAAACAATTAATAAGGTATTGGATCCTTTCACTTTTGGGATTCCTTTCCCCAAAGGGTTATTCCAAAATTTGTTTTCAAAAAGATAAATTATTATGGGATTCTTCCTATTACGGAATTTGACTTTCTAAATTGTGTTGTCTATGGTTTATTTTGAATATTATGCTTAGATTATGATGTATTATGATTCAATTGTGAAACTTCTTCATGAGTTAACCTAGTTTGTGGAATAGATCATTAAATTTGCCCAAGTCTTTAACCCTTGGTTATGAACTAGTTATGAATTGATGTGTAGTGATTTAAGTGACCTCATTATTGTATTAATTACTATTGTTTGATAATATTATACCCATTTTTGGTTTGAATTATATGGTTTATTGTAAAACCTTTTGTGATGGCTTGTGAAGCGGATTGGGGTAAGTCTTATGATCCCAAACCTTTACTTCAATTATGATTACTTGTGTTTAGTGATGAAGTTCCATTGAAGTACACCTTATGATAAGATTTATTAGGGTTGGTAAGATGTTGAATTGAAATGTCTTGATTCATGGCTTGAGAGTTGTTGGCTAGGATGTAATGATATGAGGTTTGTAATGAATTGCCTATGTGCCTTATGTTAATATGGTGATGTAAATGTGATATCTTTACATGTGTGAATTGCATTGAAAGGAAGTTGTCATGTAATTCCTAATGAGCTAAAGACTATGACTATATAAGGAGTAGTCTCACATGACCTAAACTAAGTATGATAATTAATGAAAGACACTTCAAAAGGTACTCTAGCTTAGCACCGAGTGAACTAGTAGTGAGGAGTGTCCCTTCCCACATAGGGAAGGTAGGATCACTAACGTACTCATGATATTGGAGACTATAATTCATGTAGCATAAAGAGGGTCCCAAACACATCTCCTAGTTCTTGAACTATGTTGCCCCCATAGGAATACTAGCTAGTGGATCCACATAGATGCTATGTTCATGTTTTTGTACTACCTTGACAAGTAGTCCACCTTCTTTCGGTGTAGGGTTCCACGACATCGGATTCCACATTAGCTCATGTGGTCTATGTCGATTAAGGGAAGATGTTCCCAAGAGTAAAACAAAGTAATAAAGTGAACTCTAACTAGAATTACCTAAGTGGTTTGACATAGTCTACGTAAGGTTATGGGACTTTACCTATACATTGCACTAGGATAATCGTTATCCTTGAGGGAAATCTTAGAAGGGTATTCTTATATGTTATACTCTTATGAAATAAATGTTATGCTTATGTTGATTCTTCATGATCCTTTGACTAGTTTGCTTGGTTATAATAAAGGTCTGTTATATTTCCATTGCTCATACAAAAGTTGGGAAACATCATTCAATTGATAGGCATCCAACTACGCCTTTTCATTGGAAGACACTCCCACGATTGCAAGCACCTTATAGACCTCATCAATAAACCCATTCGAAGCTTCATAAACTTTGGAGCCATATAACTCCGGTGGGCTCATCCTCAAGAACTCCTTTAATGTAGTAGCACCCATTCCTTCTATAGAATTGGATGGATCCACCTCTCCTCTATAAGCTTGTGCCATTAAGGCTTGATCTAGCAAAGTCATAGAAACCCTAAAGTCCTCAAATATAGTATTCCCTATTGGAGGGTCATTAGGAACTTGAGGAGGAACTTGCTCTTGCACTTGGGGATGAATCTCTTGCGCCCCACTCCGATCTCCTTCCCTTCTAGCATTATCCCTAGTGTTAGCCATAACCTTAAAAAACATACGACAACATTAGAAGGACGGATTACTCAAGCCAAACTCTATGGAACGACTTGAAGAATAAAGAAGTGAAACTTTCCTAAGCATCCCTTAGCCTCCTACTCATAGGTGTGTTGCGACTCACATCGATTAATACGACTCTACTAGACGTGGTCTTTAAACATCATACGACCATTTCATAACCTTATGCTCTGATAACAAGTTTGTCCCGACCCTCAAGTACACCCTACAATTTAGGACATCCTTGAGTCTTAGAGCGGTGTACTTGACCTCTCGGAGGTTTTGTACAAGCCCTTAGACATCATTCACTCCATAGATATGAAATTAAAAAAGCATTAAAACTTTAATAAACATAATGCGGAATCTTTTCATAAAACTTCTACCATTTGTCTCAAACGATCTATGACAATATGAATAACAAAAATTTTAGGTGACAACCCATAGAAGTCTAACATAATGAAAAACATAAAGACAACATAATGGTTGTATCCTCGGGTGCTATGAGGACTCACCAATCTTCTCTTCTTGATATGCCTTGGAAACTATACCCTTCAAAGTAACTAATTCTTCTCATGACCCTACATGGACAACATGCAGGCAATATGTGTTAGTACGATATGTACTAAGTATGGAAACTATCATACCAAACATTAGATATCTCAAAGGGTTAGTCATTAATATACATAATCATAAGATGTAAAGACCTAAGCATATCATGAATATTATAAGGATAATAAAGCATCATAAATCAAATAAGAGTTCATACTTAAATCATTATCATCCTTACTCAAATGAACTACATCAGAAGCCACCTCAAAGTATTCTTGTGCAAGTCTAAGGTAGCATCGCATACTACTACCAAAGCTAAGTACATATAAAGCAATCATGAGATCAACCATCTGAAGCTATCATGAGAACTCACATCTCAAGATATCATGCCTTAGTCTTATTTCACCAAGTCTACTACACATGAAGTGACCATACAACTCATTTTGAAGATAATCATAGTCTACCATGTATTGATTGATTTTAGGTTATTAGGTCAACCTAAGGTTCATTTGTGTGAGAACATGATTCTTGTAATTATATTAATGTCTAAGTGTAGAAGAAAACCTCATCATAATCTATTCATAATGGCTTTACCCTCAAATACCTAGCATCAATGGCATACAATCCTTACAATCGACTACTTCCCTCAATTAATCATGATCCATGTTCAATTACAAGCTTACTTCATTAAATTTAATCATTAGAAGGTGAGTCTACGTATACATGATCACATAGGTTCATTTCAAGCTTTACAAGTCAAGACAAACCTAGATCAAATAAGCATTGTTCAATTCATATCTAGGCGATCCAATCATGATCAAATAGTATAGAATACAATTGAATTAACAAGATCAACATAAAAATTTCATCTGCCCTCTAATGGCCTAAAATAACCATGATCACCTTCAACTGCAATTACTATAATTTACCATGAAAACATCATAAAAACAGCATATTATCATCATATTAAAATCACTGAGTTCTACCCACTAGATTTTGATCACAATCAAGCCTTACCCACAATGCAATCAAAACCCTGTCTAAATTGGGTTCTTTGGATTCACACTTGAAGGGAAACTAGGGGTCTTCACAGATTGAAGAATCCATGAATTCATTAGCTTCACATTCCTTGGATTAGAGCCTTAATCCAAGCTTGAACACTCGGTAAATTTGTCCTAAGCCGCTGCCCCCAACTTCTCTTCTTCTCCTATTGTGTTCTTGAGAGTTCTAATGCAAGAAAGATATTTTGATTTGGAGTCTAGAGTCTAAAGGGGTCTTTTATTGTTTAAATACTCCTCAAATACCTAAAATCACCTAATTTAACCGCACATGCATTTATTTGGACTTGGAGTGAATTTCCCAATTCACCCCTTCATTTAACAGTTAGCTGCGAGAATTGCATAGATGCATAGACGCCTATAGTCGACAGTCCGTCGTTGGGACGATGGGACCATACTGCAGGTCCGTCATTCTTGTCAGAGATTCCTCTTTTGGTTCTTAACCTCAGGAGGCTAAGTGTCAACCTACGTCCCCCAATAGATGGCGCGTCGACCAACACACGAGGCGTCGATGATCTGGTCACTTGACAATGGTTAAGGTCCACCTTGAGGGCCTTTTGAGGGGCCGTTGTGGAGTTGTGCCTTGACATATTGACCCCAAATACACTCATGTACATGCTAGGTCCATTCCTTGGGAATTTGAACACCAAATAACCCACGCAACATACCCAAAACTCACCTAGAACACAAAAGTAGGTCTAAGCTTAACTTTCATACGTCATCGGACGTTCTTGGACGTTTCACCTCCAAACTCTTTCAAACTATATAAAATACCTATAAACGCTATATTTTACCATATTAGGACCTCATAATCTCATTACACCAACGTTAGTCTCTATTCGGACCTAATTCATTTTTGGGTCCTTACTAATGCCGACAAGGCCAAGTTCATAATATAGATAATACATAAATACCGCCACCGTTAATGGACCATAATAATAAATAACAATTCAATATTAATTCTATACAAAAATAGATTAATTAGTTCAATTCACCATCTTCCCATAGCCATCATCACCATTCCTTATCTTTTCCATTCAATCCACACAAAACAAGATTCTTAGCAATGTAAAATACACAATACTAAGCCAACAATCCATCCATAACAATGATCCAATAATTATCAACATATATATTAACATTATAAGGCAAGATATAACAATTCAAACATGGATCAAAACATAATTCAATAGTCCAATACAATCTACACATGAACTCAATAAGATCAAGCCATGATCAATTCACCCACTTTAGAACCAAAATAAGGAATTCTAGGAATACATTGGTTCATGGAATTTTTGACCTTAAAACTACCAATTAACATCAATTACTTCATAAAACATTGATTTGAACCTTTTCATGCATGAACCCATGCTTAAAATTCAATATGGGATATCTATGTTTTTGAACATCTCTGAAAAGTCTTTAAAATTGTCTCCTTGAATGAAAGAAAAATAAAGGATCACCATACCTTTATTGAAAGAATCCAACGAAATTTATGATGAAATTAATGAAGAAATTCAATCCTAGCTTCAACCTTGCTCCCAGGTTCAATGGAGTATAGAGAGAACTTGTTTTGATCTTGGGGTTTTGTTTTTGAATAATGAGGTCTAAGTCTAAGGTTTATAGTCTTAACTAACCTAATATACCATAAAAGACCCAACATAAACGTCCATACTTAATTAGGACCTTAGGTGAATTTCCCAAAACACCATTGCCTTGGCCTAGACAAATGCAGAAAGTTGCAGGTGTCAATCGACGGATGCAACCCACGAGGCGTTGACCAACCAACAGAACATCCTTCTGGTCTGTGGTTCTGATCAGACCCTCAATATTTGTGGTTTTAGGTCCCACAACCAAGTGTGGATCAACGCCCCTAAACTACAGGGCGTACATTAGACTACAGGGCATCGATGGGAGGCGTAGATTGGGACTATTATGGCAGTTTTTTGCCAAAGTTTGAGTTTTCCTCAAGGACCCTTAAGGTGGTCCTTGGGGAGTCATATCAAGACGTTTCGACCCTAAACATGTTCATGTAGGTATTATAACCCTCCCCTATAAATTAAGACACTAAACAACACATAAAACATGTCAAGGGATACTAGCACACACAACTACTAGTTTCCAAATGTTTTGGAATTTCTTTGACGTTTGACTTCCAAACTATATGAACTGAATTCTAATGTTTATAATAATCATTTTAAGACCTTATTAACTCATAGAACACATGATAGACTCTAGTTTGATCTACTTTATTTTTAGGGTTCTTACATAAGACGTAAAAAACATGAGTGTAGGGCTTGTAGTTGTGAAGGTGATCACTAAACTTTTAGGGTGAGATGATATAATTAAAATAGATGCAAAGGTTTGAAAGTAAACATTTAATGTGAGTATATGGCCAATGAATAGAAGTGTGATGAAATACCCTATTCTACCTAATTCACCTTGTGGATCATATATGGTAGGAAGCAATAGAATCATTTAAGTCATGATGATATCATTTTCTAATGTAGAATTCTAGACATGATGTTAGGCATGAATAATAAAATTTAAATGAAAGGGCTTCTCACTTGGTAAGCGATTTAGGGTCTTAAGGGAAAATCCAATATAATTAATTATGTAAGCTAAGACTACAAGACTAAAGCTTATGAGATAATGGTAGGTTGTTAGATAAAATTTCTACGATAAGTCCTTACCACGTAATTTACCTCATGAAGGTCAAGTGTGATATTAAACTTGTAGCAATGAAACTATTGTAATTATGAATATGTATATGCATGTCTAATGTAGTTATTCTGGATGTGTTGATTTAATATGTTTGACCTTAGAAAGGATCAAGATATTTTAGTGTCCATGTTGTATGAAGCTTAATACATTCTCTAGAAACACTTTGAGAGTAAAGTTAATGTGCTCATGACCTAGTTGTAGTGTTGATGAAAGGTTAATTCCACATACACACTTAGGCAAGAATATGATATTAAGTGATAGGTATAGTGGTACTAAGTATTAAAGACTAGTCTCCCCTAATGAATGTAGGAGCTTTAGTATGTGTTATGTGGATTGAATATCAAGAAACTATTCATAAATATGCACTTAATTCAAGAATTAATGTGAACTCAATGGGGCTTAATGCCTAGCACCGAGTGGATATTGATATGAGATGGAAATCCTCATGTTAGTTGGGCCAAATTTCTAGTAGAATATCCTGAGATGGGAGCTCTCACGTTAGTAGAGGATGGGTTCCTTCGAGTAATCTCATTGGATGGAAGCCCTCAAAATAGTAGAGGATGGGTTACTACGAGAAATCTCATTGGATGGAAGCCCTCAAATAGTAGAGGTTGGGTTTCTAGAAGCAATCCCATTATCCCATAAACTATGTGCCCACATAGGTTACTTAGCAATTAGTTTCACCCAAGCAAGATTTAGATTGTACCTTAGGCAAATACACCAAACTTTTTTGTTCTAGGAGTCACTGTATTCCATTTTATCTCACAAGATCTAAGAGGTTAAAGCTTGTGTCCCAAATAGCTTAGTAGTATAGATATGAGTATGCGTTGTGTATACTTTTCTTTGTATAAGAGCTTACCTATGCTTTAAAGGTATCTGTGGTGTGTTCCTTTTCTTGTTTTTATTATTTGCGCTTATAATATGTACTTTTATTTATCGTTACTATAGTTTTCTTCCATAATATGATTGACTAAAGGTGAGAGATTCCCTTGTCTATATGATGGAAGCTAATAGGGAGACAAAAGTATGGTAAATATGAGTATCATGACTCAAGTTTATGCTTAGTGTGGAAGGTATCATGGGTTGCCTTTAATACAGTGCACAAGTGTCCTTGATGTTACTGAGGAATATGGATCTCTTATGATAGAAAAACTTAAGACTTGACAATGTATATAGGATATGATTAAGATGACCAAAAGGGATACTTGGCTTAGGTTGTATTATGGGATGCTATTCATTCTTTGTAGATGTATGCTTTTGAGGTTACTTGAGAATGGTTATATTATGATACAAATGACTAAGAGTCAAGTTATGCTTATAAGATTCTTATGTTGGATACTTTGCTTTTCATTATTATGATCGGTCTTCTACTTATAATTTACTTTTTATGAAGTATTTCATATGATTTTAGATTATATCTTATATTAACTAACCTTTGTCTTAGGTTCTTATGGCTGTGCTAGCTATCATACTCGGTACATTTTCTACTAATGACAACTTTTCCTGCATTATAATCTAATGTAGGGTTTGGAGACTTGAGTACTATCTTGAAGCTTGGTTTGTAGCGAGCTTGGTGAGTCCTCATAGCTTCGATGACAACACCCACCATTTCCTTTGTCTTTTAATTTCATGTTCATACTATTGTATAGGGTGTGTCCCAAGAGTTTATTCTAAAAGTTGAAGTAGATGGTTTGAAACAAATTATAGAAAGACTTCCACTTGCTTTTATGAAAATTACTTCAGTTGTAAAATGATATAGATTTTCCATAATTTTCTATTATCATATGTTTAGAATATGATAGGGTCTTGTATTATACTTTTCGGAGTCTTGTGTTACGTCTAGGGGGTACTCTTGGTTTGTGACATCTACATTACAAGATAATCTAGTTACAAGCTTCATCTGTAAGATATTCTAGTCTTAATTATTTAAAAAGGCTTAATCTTATTCATTACCAGTCAAGATCCATTATTTGTACTTTAATATAATTTAATTCATGTATACATACATCTATTCTTAATAAATTGCTATACCTAGCATCAATTCTAGAAGAACATTTATAAGTCCTCAATTTCAGTTCAATGTGCATAATTCTATATTTATCAATTTCATCAATTAAACTAGGTTTAACCATTAAAAACACAGTACATCATCATAATATAATAATATAATACTAAATAAATCATAAAAAAGTAGTATCAACTCAATCTGAATGATATTTAACACTACCCACAACATAGGAAGAAAACCTAGCTAGAATTTGATTTTTTTCTTCACAATTGGGGGAAATCTAGGGGTCTCTACACATGGAACAATCCGTAGATAAATAAGATAACATAACTTTATTATAAATTCCTCAAAAATCTTAGAATAATAGTGAAATTTGACCTAAATTTTACCCTTCTTCTCCTTAGAGTTTTCTAGAGAGAGTTTTTGAAGAGGATTAACTTTAGGAATTATTTGGGTTTTGGTATAAAGGACATAATTGGGTGAGTTTTTCTGCTAAAATTTCATAAATAGGGATCCTAGGCTTGGTAAAAATGACATAATATTGAGTTAAAACAATTGATAAAAGACCCAAGAAGTTCCCTTCCTTGAAACTGCCGAAATAGCATTACAGACGCCTTCACGAATTGTTATCATCACCACGGCCCGTCAAATAGGTAATAAAGAATTTTCATCCTGAAAGACCACCATTACCAAGAGAGTCTTCAGGATCTATTTTTGGTCAGGCAGTAAGCCCCGAAGGCTTCCATGAAGAGGCTCCCCTTTATGAGCCACTTCACCGCTCGTGTGAAGACGATACACTATGGAAAGGGTCTTGCGGTTACATTAAGATCATGGGGAATTATTATGTTGGGGAGGAAACTTGTCAAGGGAACACGGGCAACACCACTATAAGTGGTGCTCTTGACGGGTTGTGAATGTCTCCGTAGTTCTATAAAAGGGCTGCCTAGTTAGGGTTTTTTGGCAAAATTCTTTATTAGGTAGTTCTTAAATAAGGTCGATTTATGTTGCTTTATTTGACCTATATAATTAATTTAAGTCATTAAAAACCATATTTAACTCATCATTCCCAATAAACCCAAAATCAAACCCAAAAAAGTTCATCTTTTCCATATTTACTCTATCTAAAATTTCCAAGTATGAAAAAGAATAAAGAGTGGAAGCTATGGCTTGAAGAAAAAAGGTTTTTATTCTCAAATTATAGGGAAAACTCACTTAAGGTATGGTAGAATTTCATCTATGAGTATCTTTCCCCCATAGAGTCCCTCCATACTCAATCAAACTTGTTGCTTTACCCAAAAAGTTAGGGCTTTAGTCAAAGTTATGTATTCATTTCAAAAACATTTCTAATTGTTTTATTACTTTATAATTTGATTAAATTGATGATTATTTATTGTTTTGAATATGAATTCATCAAGTATCCATGAATTCCCCCAAATCCTTACAAATTGGATCTTAAAGTGTGCGTGTTGATTGATATGAGTATAATGCTATCGAATATGCATATTATGGATTCAATACTTGAATTATGTATTAATTGAGGAATTTATATGATTTATTATATTAAATATCCATCAATAAACAATGTAAACCCAATGTACCCAATTTATGAATTGTGATGTGGGTGAATTATTGAATGATGAATATCATAAGAATGTACTTGTATTAATTGAACTATTTTAATCATGTTGTTACTATGTCTAATGTTGTAACCATAGATGGGTTGATTAATTATGATTATAATGTTTATGTATATATTTTTTGAATACGTAAAGAGTAATGTGACCATAAATGTAATGTAATTGTTGTGTTGTTGAAAGGTTATTCTCAATTATACACTTGTGAATGATAATGACATTATGTGAAATGATTTTCTTACCTAAATGAATCGGCAGGACAATGACAGCCCTTTCATGAATTATTAATTAAGTACTCTGAGGCTTTTTCTTGAATCGGTAGACCAATGATATCCCTTTTATTATTAATCAAATAACAATGACAATCATGAACCTTGAATCGGTAGCCTAATGACAACCTTTAATGAGGATTCAATGATCTATTCTAATTATGTTCCTTGAATAGGTAGGCTAATGGCACCCTTTTCGTTTGAGTGATAATGTAGCTTGAATTAGTAGGCTCATGACACCCTTTCGTGTGTTTAATAAGTTACCTTTGGTCGGAACACCAATGTCATCCCACTTAAGTGTAGGAATGTTAAACAAGAATAAACTACTCGATGGGAATTTTATGCTTAGCACCGAGTGGATATTATGAAGTGTAAGCTTTCCCATGTTAGGCCGTGTTTAGAGTAACAAAATCCTTATCCCATAAATATGTGCCCACATAAGATATTATCTAGTGGATCCAACTAAGCTAAAATGCCACTGATCCAACCTTTGAGAAGTAGAACTACCCTTTTTTTGTGTGGGATAGACACCGCATTGCATGATTTTCTCACATGGTATGTTTTGGTTAGGGCTTATTCCCATCAAGTAATTATGTACTATTGTTACTCAAGAAGTTCTATGAAGTTTGGGTGGGATATGGGACGTTAACTATGCATTGCATAGGTAGGCTTAAAATGTGGCTATTGTGTGTTACTCCAATGTTATAATGACGAATGTAATGAATGTGCTTAAAATTATTCAACTGACAATGTTGACATGAAGACTAAAGGTAATAGTTAATGCTTATCTTCAATTGTTGAGATGAGTTGCTTTCCTTGTCATGACTTATTAAATGTGAAATTTCCTTCTTTATGAGTATTAACTAATAAATGAGAATGAAGAATTGAATGAACGGAGATGGTGGCCTCAAAGGGGTACTTAATATGATGTCATGACTTATTAAATGTGAATTTTCCTTGTTTATAAGTATTTAATAAAAGATGAGCATTAAGAATTATAACTACGGATGTGGTAACCACAAATGGGTACATAGTATGAGTTGCTATATGAGATACTATTCATACATTGCACAAGTATAACTTAGGGTTACCTACAAGATGGTTCTAATGTTTTATAATTATTTATCTGATGATCATGCTTGTGATTTATGTTTTTATATAATAAGTGTTGTATGATTCTCAAATTCATCAATTGCATGGTTTTCAACTAAAATGCCCTTTTAGCATGAATTTGGCATAGCTATCATACTTAGTGCGATTTTATACTAACCCATATTTTTGACATTTTTTCATAAAGTGTAGGTTCTGCTACTTAAGGTGATCTTCTATTAGATAAAGGTTGGATCGACTATTCTCGTAGCTTTTGGTAAGTCCTTAAGATGCGAGGATGTATGAATCTTCAGTAGTTGCATTCATGTCATTTTCTATTTTTGATTATGTTGAAAGGGTTGTGAACTTATTGTTGATTCAAAGAGTTTATTAGATGGATAAATGAGACAAGTTAGGCTTCCGCTTTACTTTAAAAATAAATAAATTGATTGTATAGATAAAATTTATTAAATTTAACATCATTTCATATGCCTTATGTTATGAATGTTATGAGGCTTATATGAGGCTCTTCAGAGTCATGTACACCGTTTCACATACAGGGTGTAGACTTGGATCGTGCCAAACATGGTATCAGAGCACAGATTTTGGTATTGTTTTAGGGTAATATCGCATAAGCAACGTCTATTATAGTCTTCTTCATGAGTGTGAAGTACACGACATTTATGAATTAGAGACTTTAAAATATTAGGAAACTACACTTCTTTCATTATATTGAAGTCTTGACATCGGTTTTTGCTCGATAAAGTCCCTCTCCTAACCATTCTTTTGTGTTTTCCGAAAATTAATAAATTAAGGGATAACACAAGAATAAAGTAGGGTAACAATGTCAATGAAGAATCTCCTCAATATAATCAAGATACTCAAGGCTTCGGCTAACCCTAAGGTTATGTCGTATGTGGAAGTTAGGTCGACTCTTCTAATATTGACCCAAGATATGATGGCCCAAATCAGTAGAGATGTTGGGAAACATGTGAACCCTAATGTAAGCAGCATGTCTTCTAGATTGAGGTTTTTTTTAGAAGGAATCCTCTTGTATTTTTTTGTTTCAAAATGGATGAGTATCCTCAAGAATTTGTGGATGATGTTTTTAAGGTAGTTGATGCTATGGGGGTGAATTCTTTAGTAAAAGTAGTACTTGTAACAACCCTAAAAATGAATAAGATAAATGCTTAAGGTGTCAAGAATGCTTGCGATTAGATCAAGGTTCACACGGATTGATACGCGTATAACCATACCTCAGAACCCTTACTACGTCCAAGACAACTAACTTGTGGAGTTAATTGAGCTTACAAAGATTGGAACCAACCATGTGAGGCTCTCGAAAATGAAGATTTATTCGAAGGAGTATTTATCGGAATTAAAAAGAAGAAATCTTGAGTTTTGAGGGTTTAGGGGTAAAATGATCTTTTCCAGGCCAAGGGTAATATTGTAATTACCCTAAAGAATTAATTAATTAATTAACTAATTTAATTAAAGAATAAATCCACATTGGGTCGACCCGAAATGATACATCTCGCAAAGGGGCACTCTACCCGAGTTCGAACCCCATTGGAAGCATCAAATTAATGATTTAATTGTTAATTAAAATCTGATTTTTTCAAGGGCGTAATGGTCTTTTCACTAAGCTAATTAAATCAGGTTTTTATTTAAATTAATAAGGAGTCCTAGTTTGACTAATTACCAAACTAAAACTCCTATTATTTGACTACTCTCTCACAATCTCTCTCACGTTTCATCATTCTCTCTCACATTGGTTTCTACCAAAAACAACAAAGAACTGAAAATACATCAAGAGTTCTTCACACTTGAAGAACTGACATGAAATTTTAAGAAAAACAAAGTAACCAAAAACGTCAAGGAAAAGAGAGGTTGTCCGTCTAGTGGTGTGTACGTTGAGGAGGCTTGGACTGATTTTGGAGAGGGTTTTGGGCAGCAAATTCACGTTTGAACAAGCAAATTAAGGTATGGGTTTCTTCTCTCTTGGTCCCTTTCGCAGGAGACCCCTTACGATTCAAGATATTCACTCCGAAACTAGCGTTGTTTCCCCGTTGCATGTCCTTGTCACTAGTTCCCAATGATTTCGTAGGTTGGGTTTGTTTGCTGATAGATTTAGGTATGTGTGATGTTTTTATGTTGAATGTGAATATGTTTATGTGCGTGAAATCACGAAAATGACAACCAATGTGTGATAAAAAAAAATTATGTGTGTTTGTGCGTTTGGTAGTGAGTTTAGCCACTGTTTTGAAGACGTGTAAAGCATGTTATTTCTTGTATTTTATGTGCTGAAGTTGTGCATAATGTGATGTTCATATGGTGTGTGAAGTTACAAATTTTTAGTGAAAACGCTTGACTAAATGTAACCCCTAAACTACACCTAATTACACACTAAGTGCTTGGTGAAATGCCCTAAGAAACTAACATGAAAAGGTTGATTAAAGGAAGCTAAAAACTATTAATGAATTTCCAGCCTAATGTACTATAAGTTTCGTTCATATGGGGGATTGAAATTTGGGAATTTAATACATTTAAAAGAGGTGAGGCCACTAGGATTCGAACCTGTGACTTCACCCTTTAGCTACTAGTTTTCGCGAGAAAGGAAAAGAAAAAGGGGGCTGGGGTGATCGAACTCGCCACACTGGGGGAGAAAGAGGAGAAAAAAAAATTAAACAAATAAATGGGAGGCGTGGGATTCGAACCCATGACCTCCAGGCAGCGAGTGAAAGAGGAGAAAATAAATAAAAGAAAACGTGAGGAGTGGGAATAGAACCCACGACCTCAAGGCTGGAAAAGGAGAAGGCAAAATTAATTAAGGAAATAAAGTGAGGCTGTGGGGGCTCGATCCCACAACCTCACTGCCAAGGAGCGTAGTTAAGAAGTCTTTAATTAAAAATAAAGATAGGAGGCTGTGGGGGTTCGAGCCCACAACCTCACAGCCTAGAAAAATTAAAAACTAAAATAAGGAGGCTGTGGGGGTTCGAACCCACAATCTCCCAATGCTCTAGCGAATTTAAATTAAATTAAGGAGGCTGTGGGGGTTCGAAATCACAACCTCCCTATTCCAGTGAATAAATAACAAAAATAGAAGAGGCTGTGGGGGTTTGATCCCACAACCTCTTGGTTTGGACGAAAAAGGCAATGAGATGTTAATTAAAAATAAAAAGGGGTTGTGGGGGTTCGAACCCACAACCCTTAGGCCAATTTAAGAGGAAAACTAAGTAGAAAATTAATGATACGATGTTAATGTTGGGATTTAATCTAGAGTTCTAATGTTATGAATATTAAAAATAAAATCAACGAAAAATGTAAATGTATCCAAGTGATTCAAACTTGGGTTTCCTTGCCCAAACATCCGTATTGATACATAAGTCATACGTGAACAAAATATCCAAGAATAGTGCCACCTAATTAGATCGAAATCAAGACCTTGGCATATATACAAGATACATAAGTCTTCTACTACATAATCTTAGGAATGTATGAATCACTTAACTAATTATGAATGAAGCCTCATGGCTTGTGTGGATAGACTCATAAGTCTAGCATACATTTAAAAGTAAGTGAACCTAAGATGTATGTACTGAATGATGAAATTAACAATGAAATGATGAAATCCTAGAAGGGTTAAGTAAGGGTATGAAACACACCAATGGCCAAGTATATTGGCATATGATGAAATGAACATTCACGTAAATTGGGGTGAGTAATTATGAAGAGTAAATGTGCTAATGATAATGAATGTGGTGACAACATGATATGACGCTAATGCAAATGATGAGAGCAATCTCAAATGAGCCTAAGCAAATGTTACCAAAACGTACTCACCTATGAGGGTGTAAGATAATGAAGAGACCAGTCTCTATGAACACTCTAATGAAAGTATTGAGATTAGCTCCTTTAATACTAATGATGAGATGAGAAATCATCTAATGAGCTATGATGTCCTCATACTAGAAGCCAGCTTCCATGACGTATGAGATGAATGAAATGGAACTTTATACTGAGCACCGATAGGCTAGCTATGAGCGGTGATTCCTTCTTTTGGGAAGGGCGGAGGTTCACGTAACTTTCATGACATGAGAGTGTCCGGCTTGCCGGGTATGGATTTCCTTATATCTCCTAGTCTTCGAACCTATACTGCCAATATAGGGATCTGGCGGGGTTAAATTCCCTTGTACGCTAGCATGTTTTTAGGTCACCTTGGCCGGTGATTCCACCTCTTTTCGGTGTGGGGGAGACATTGGATTTCATGATGCTCACATGATCTATGTCGGTTAAAGTTAAAGTTCCTAATGAATGAATGAGGCTAGCCTCAAATGAAGCACATAATGAAATGAATGATACCAAAGGTGTTAGGATAGGATAATCAATAGGTGAGCTAGACTCAGGTAATGACATTAGATTATTATTGATCATTGCACAGCAAACCCGATGAAAGTCTTAAAATACACCCTAGGTATAGCTAGTGTTCACACTGGCCTATGAACGAAATGAAATGAAGTACGTATGAATGAATGAAGCAGACTCTGTGTCTGCTAATGAAGACTCCCTAGTTGAGGTCCCATATGTTGAGCCCTCATTTTGGAATGTCTTAATGTCAAGTCCATGATTCCAAGGTCTCATGGCATATGAATGAATGATATGAAAGAAGCTATGTGTTATATGTTATGTGCTAAGATATGTGCTGTATGTATGATGTTATATGATGTGTGCAACATGATAACTATGATGATACATGTTACTCTCATGGCATGAATTTCTTAATCCAAATTTGGAAAGCTCACTGACTTTCCTAATCCAAATTTGGAAGGTTCTCTAACTTTCCTAATCTCAATTTGGCAAGTCAACTGACTTGACTTCCCATAATTATGTTGTTAGGAAAGAGCTATCTTTTCTCATGCATGTCCTTGCTGTGTGATTGGATATACCCATACTTAATACAAGTGTGTACTAACCCTATACAACTCTACTATTTTAGGTGCAGGCACAGGTGGACGATAGAGCTACAGAATCATTGTTGCAGTTATCCGGACGTCCAGCATTCATCTGGAGTTGGTAGGTCCTCATGCTTTCGAGGATGTTGCCGTTTATATTCTAGATTAGTTTTGTCACAACCCAAAAGCATATTCTAGAAGATAGGGTACAATCTTGGATTGTAACCGGCGTCGTCGACCTCTCGGAGGTCTAAGACAAGCCTCTCATATCATTCATTGCATTGACATAGTAAATTTAGAGGAAAATTTAAAACTTTTCATGGCACATCATATGCTAGAAACATCACATCGTATATATATATAAAACATAAGTCATAATACATATTTAGACTCTAAGTCTCTTTGCCATCTTAGACTCAATAACTTTAGAATACATTAGGGACACGGCCCATACGATACCTTACATAACTATACAATATTTAAAGACTTCATATTAAAGACATAAGTAGGACATCCTTGAACTTAAGGATTCCTTTCCTTGAGCTTGAGAAAAACACCTATCAAGCTCCTCAATCATAGATCTCCTTTAAGCCTTCCATAACCTACACTTTGTGTAAAAAGTAAAGAAGAATGGGATTAGCACAAGAATGTACTAAGTATGGCAACCATGCAAAAACATGTATTTAAAAGGGACATTTCCTTTGAAATCATACTTCATGCCATTTCAAGTAAATCATCATAAAACCTTTGTTAACATCATTTATATCATCCACATAAGTCATAGAAACACAATCAAAGGCCAAACATCATAGAAAAGCACATATAGAATTTAAGTACAAAGAGAGGTCACTTTACAGTGAACTCACTCTCCTTGACATTAACTCTTTCTTTCAATTCATTTGCTTACTAACAAATCCTTTAGAGATACTTGGTGCAATGCATCACCTTAGGAACATAACAGAATACCATATATAGTATCTATACAAGACAACACATGCCCTCATAGAAGTATAGTACAACATAAACATAGTCAAACCAAGACTACAATATCATACATAAAGGACACATACATAATCATATGCATTAGAGAACCTTCCTAAGACTTCCTAAGGAGTCACTTGTGCAATGTCTAGATGGGTTCATTACTTCCATCTATCCTAAGTAACTTACCTTAAGTCCTCCTAGTTAGGATCCTATTCAATTACTTCCATTGTCCATTTTACCTTTAGGGAAACCATAGCCTTAACCGACACTAAGACCATGGGTGCTAATCATGGAATTTGGTGTTGTAGAGCCTTACACCAAAGGAAGGTGTTACTACCTAGCCAAGGTAGAACATTAACACATATGCTAGCATATCAAGTGAATTCACTTTGCTAGATCCTATGTGGCAAGCATAGTTTATGGAACTAAGAGATAGGTATTCCCTCTATATACCATTTGGTAATGGGGCCTCACCTCATGAGAAAACATGAGTGAATATTCCTCAAGGAAAGTCAACACTTCATGTAAGTACATAGGTGAGTATTCCTCTAAGGGAAGTCAACACCATATGTAGGTCCATATGTGATTATTCCTCTAAGGGAAGTCAACACTCTATAAGGGACAAATGGTGAATATTCCTCTAAGAGAAGTCGACACCTCTCAATGTCAAGTTCACTCGGTGCTAAGCTAAGTTCCCTTTATTGAAAAGCCTTTATTACCTCTGTTTATAAAACATAGTCTTAGGATATTTATCATTCATATACTTATAGCATATTCAAGCACCTATCTAGTTTTGGAGTATTCTTGGGTCCTCCTAGTTAGACCTCTTCTCCCTAACTAGATCATCCATGTGTGTGAGTGTATATATAGATGTGAGCAAACCTTTCACATAACACATCAAGTCACACATGTTCATATATCAATGCATAAGTCTATAGGCATAACTCTATGAGCAATCCTTTCATATAAACCTACTAAGACACTATACACATTCATACTTCATCATATCATATTCATAACATGTTCATATAATCATCCTTCATATGCATAAGAACCGAACCTAGGAACTATCCTATCAAGATATACATGTGCAATGCATAGACAAAGTCCCATACCCTTGTCCATACTAGTACACCAATCAATTCATCCTAGTAAGGGAAAACAAATCATACATTCATACATCACCTTAGTATGCATAGTAGTAGACACTAGTGAATATGAGAACTACCTTTCATTTAGACACAATGACTTATACTACTTGTAATATGCATGTAAGCGAGAGAGTGTGTACATTAACCAACATGATCACATAATGGCTATCAATAACTCCATAGCACACAACACATAATAGCATAGAAGACAAGACTAGATATACATTATAATCAAGACTCCTAACTTTAGCTATTTACACTTCCATATAAGGGATACATGGGTAGAGGATATTAGCCACTTTAACACATCAATGGAAGCACCTATATAATACCCTAACATGGTTATACACATGCCCAAACAATAGCCACACAACCTAATTCACAACTAGAATAGGAAAGTTGGCATAAGCTTCTCATAGTATCATTTTAAGCATATGTTCAGAAGTTCATCAATTTGCCTTCATGGCCATGGTCAAAACATATATAATGACAATAAAGTAAACACCGCCACCATAAGTGGACCATACCACACAATGACATACAAGGCTTCATCAATATTTCTATAAAGAATAGAGAAGTAGAAGAGTAGAGGAATTAAGCATTCTTACCAATTTCTCACCCTTTGATCATCATTGATCAATACACCTTATTCATCAATAAAACACATAAATGGCAGTAGCTATATGTACTTTAAACATATAAGAAACCATGTACAAGTCGCTACAAGATTATGCCATAACATAATGAAACATATCAACATACTAGGAAAGTAGAATAACATAGGTCATTAGCTAACTTCCCTTACATTGATTTTAGATCATAGTTCATACATATGTAAGTCTAAGGCAGTAGCTAATTAGGTAAGAAATCAAGCCTAAGTCATGCATCATCTAATCACAATTCAAGATCCATCACATACTTAGCCTCTTGACTTCATAACCTAAAAGAATCTATACCAATTCATGCAAGCCCTTCTTAATATGAACATTAAGGATTTATACTTACAAAATTCATCCATTACATCACCCTAAAAGAGTAGCTACAGCAGTTCATACATAATCAAGAGCCTACACAACCGATCTCACAGTCATCTTCAAGACAACATATAGAAACATAGGTTATTCATGCTCAAAACTTCATATATTTATCATCATGGACTTATCATCATCAATTCAACATCATTTAGTGTCAATAACAATAACCACAAGCAATTCAACATAAAAGAATCACCAATTCATCAAGAACAAGCCATAATCACAAAACCCTTTCAAGAGCTAAACCATTTTTGGAAGGAACATGGGTTCATCATGCAATTGAAGTGAAATCACATTCAAATCATCATATTAATACTAATTCATCATGATTTAATCTTTAGAAACGTTTTGAGAAAGAACCCATGGCTAGATTGGAAGATTTGAAACTTGTTCATAAGATTTCTTTGAAAAACATTGAGAAGAACTCTCCAAGTGAAAGGTTACTTAGAGATGAAGGATCACCATACCTTAATATTCATGAAGACCCATAAAACTTGATGAATAAACCATGAGAATCCCATCTACAAGCTGTTCTTGAGCTTTAAAAACCATGGGGGTTTCTAGAGAGAATATTTTGGGAAGGGAAGGGTTCAATTTGAGTGAGGGGATTTGAGAATGGGTAAATCACGTTTTGGATGGCCTATATATACCTAAAATCACTTAATTAAACCTATTATAGTCAGGTTAGGACGTGGGGTGAATTTACCATTCACCCCTTTAAGTGGCAGCACGCAGGCAGCCAACTCGCAGGCAGCCGCGACGAGGCCCATGACGGGCCGTGGCAGCCTTCCGTCGCAGGACACTTAGCCAATTTCTTGGCTCACAACCTGACCAAGGCAAGTCTCCTTCGACGAGACCTGCTTGACGGTCCGTTGGGGGCCCAACGGTCCGTCATTGGGTCCGTCAAGATACTCTGCCCAGGCAGTATTTAGGCAGCGTTGAGGTCCTTCTTTTGGGGCCTCTTGTGGGGCCCTTTAGAAGTCGTACCCGGACGTTTACAACGCGATTACAAACCTTAACATGTTATAGACCTACCACATAAGTTTCATCCAAAATAAACACCTACAAGACGTCCAAAGAGCCTAGACCCCAACATGTCATACGATGAACGTCTTAGGGGCTATCTTTCGAACGCCTTGGACGTTCTTGGGCGTTTGACCTCCAAACTTCACGAAACTTCATATAATAACATTAAACATCATTTAAAACCATTTCAAGACTTATTTGACTCATTTCACACAATTTATGCATGCATACACACATGAGGCACATAAGCGACTATTCGTCGAACGTCTTGGACATCCCTTGACGTTCAACTTCCAAAGCACTTCAAACTTTGCGCACTGCCTCTATATCACATAATAAGGCATTTTAGTACCTTATAACGATAAGACGAACATGTTAGGCTCTAGACACCTTATCTCATTTTCGAGGTCTTACAATATCCCCCACTTGGGAACATTCGTCCTCGAATGACACTTAGGACTCTTTAATCACATCAATGACTTCAATGCATATAAGAGCAGTTCGTCACATTTAAAATATCATCAAATCATTTTAGCACTCGATGCACAAAACTTGAGTTAGTTAAATCATAAAAGATCTTCATTATTTAGACCTAGTACTATAATGGTCATACTCAGCCATATCATGCTTAGTGGTGTACATGGAGGAATATCTTACTCCTCAACACATTACATGTATCATGACTTCACACCTTATCAAAGTACAAGGTCAATTTCTTTAAAAATGAGAAAATCTCAACTTTCAAGCCAAGACATGCATACATTTTCTTCCTAGTGAAATCTAAATGGCAATTCACACCAAGTACATCACAACAAAATAGGAAGTTATTCCACAAGTTCTTTCCTTAACATAATACTCACCCTTATAGTAAGCCTCATTTTGGAAAAAATAACACAAATTATAGGCACACTCATGTACACTTAGCAAAACATGCTTTCACTTTTCAAGAATGAGCCTACAATTTCGCATCACAAATCTTCAAATCACTAAATTTTAAAGAGAGTTCACATTTTTCATTGTAAAAGAGACTCAACTTCCATTACAAGGCTAAACAATTTAACCTACAAGTGACTATTACCAAGTTCCTTGTCTTACCTCATGAGGTCAACTTCACAATTAGCACATTAAAAAGCAAGTCAACAAGAGAAAACATGGATTTTTTTAAAAATTTCTTTTCATGCTCCTTGGAAAATTCACCATGTCTTTAAGATGATGTCAATCAATTCATACCAATCATATAAAGATCATGCAATTCACACTTTATGCAAGACTATTTTCATGAACAAGCATACTAAGAATTCATATTTTCAAATTCGTGTAAGAATAGAAGGACAATGTAGACCATTTCTACCATCTCATTACTTAAACACCATCCCCCACTTAGGGTAAACCCAATTAAGAGCAAATTTAACCCAACATATAGAGGATTTCAAATATAAAACCTTAACATTCATCACTTAGAGTGATTACTACTTTAGAGAGAATTTTCATTAATTCAATTTAGCAACACTAAGGCATTCTAAACCTTATCATCTTAGGCAAATCATCCTCAACCATCAACTTTGATCATACTATTCAATTCACATAAGGTCTTCCTACAATGCAATAGACACTAAGGTCATACATCATTAGCGGAAAATAGCAAGGAAGTTCATACACAACAAGAAGTTTAGAAATAACTCTACAACTCATCATGTCATAAGATTCTCATCCTTCAATCTAAAAAGCAAAGATTCTTTTCCACATTCCTTATCATGTTCATATTCATAATTTCTACATATTTTTCAATAACGTCCAATCAAAAGACAAATTAATAAGTGCTCCAAACATGATACAATAAGTTGCCTAGTCTCTATAACGAGCATGCTTCCAAATACCCAAAAGTGTAACATTTAGACATTTGATGGAACAAGCATGGAATTATAAGATACAAAGCTTTACTAACTCATTCTTCATAAGCATGCATACTATATTTACAATTCAAGTCTCCATAAAAGACTCCAATTTATGCTAGCAACTAATCAAGTATCATTCTTGGTCATTGCACAGTGAACCCGATGAGAGTCTTAAACAACATCCTAGGTATAGCTGGTGTTCACACCAGCCTACGAACGAATGAAAAAGAAGTAAGTATGAATGAATGAAGCAGACTCTGTGTTTGCTAAAGAAGGCTCCCTAGTTGAGGTCCCATATGTTGAGCCCTCATTTTAGGAAGTCCTAATGTTAAGTCCGTGATTGCAAGGTCTAATGGCATATGAACGAATGATATGTAATATATGTATGTGCTATATGAAATATATTATGTGATGTGTGCAATATGAAAAGAATTATGATGCATGTTACTCTCATAGCATGACTTTCCTAATCTGATTTGGCAAGTCCAACTGACTTGTCTTTCCATAATTCATATCGTTAGGAGAGAGCTCTTCTTAATTTTTGCATTTCCTTGTTGTGTACTTGCATACACCCATACTTTGTACAACTGTGTACTAATCCCATACATTATACTATTAATGTAATTTCTAAGAGAGTATATTTCTGCTAAACGATGAATAAATCAAGAAAGAGTGGCTAATATGGGTCTCCCTAAATCTCCTAGTATTTGAATTATGCTGCCTACATAGGGAACTAGCCAGTGGTTTTCCACCTAAGCGAGCTAGGGATGTTTTGGTTTCACCTTGGCCAGTGACTCCACCTCTTTTCGGTGTGGGGAAGACACCGGATTTCATGATGCTCACATGATATATGTAGGTTAAAGTTGAAGTTCCTCAAAGTATGAAAGATAGTGAAATGAATGATACCAAATGTGTTTGGATAAGATAATCAAGAGGTGAACTTGACTAAAGTAATGACACTAGGTCATTCTTGGTCATTGCACAGTGAACCCGATGAGAGTCTTAAACAACATCCTAGGTATAGCTGGTGTTCACACCAGCCTACGAACGAATGAAAAAGAAGTAAGTATGAATGAATGAAGCAGACTCTGTGTTTGCTAAAGAAGGCTCCCTAGTTGAGGTCCCATATGTTGAGCCCTCATTTTAGGAAGTCCTAATGTTAAGTCCGTGATTGCAAGGTCTAGTGGCATATGAACGAATGATATGTAATATATGTATGTGCTATATGAAATATATTATGTGATGTGTGCAATATGAAAAGAATTATGATGCATGTTACTCTCATAGCATGACTTTCCTAATCTGATTTGGCAAGTCCAACTGACTTGTCTTTCCATAATTCATATCGCTAGGAGAGAGCTCTTCTTAATTTTTGCATTTCCTTGTTGTGTACTTGCATACACCCATACTTTGTACAACTGTGTACTAATCCCATACATTATACTATTAATGTAATTTCTAAGAGAGTATATTTCTGCTAAACGATGAATAAATCAAGAAAGAGTGGCTAATATGGGTCTCCCTAAATCTCCTAGTATTTGAATTATGCTGCCTACATAGGGAACTAGCCAGTGGTTTTCCACCTAAGCGAGCTAGGGATGTTTTGGTTTCACCTTGGCCAGTGACTCCACCTCTTTTCGGTGTGGGGAAGACACCGGATTTCATGATGCTCACATGATATATGTAGGTTAAAGTTGAAGTTCCTCAAAGTATGAAAGATAGTGAAATGAATGATACCAAATGTGTTTGGATAAGATAATCAAGAGGTGAACTTGACTAAAGTAATGACACTAGGTCATTCTTGGTCATTGCACAGTGAATCCGATGAGAGTCTTAAACAACATCCTAGGTATAGCTGGTGTTCACACCAGCCTACGAATGAATGAAAAAGAAGTAAGTATGAATGAATGAAGCAGACTCTGTGTTTGCTAAAGAAGGCTCCCTAGTTGAGTTCCCATATGTTGAGCCCTCATTTTAGGAAGTCCTAATGTTAAGTCCGTGATTGCAAGGTCTAATGGCATATGAACGAATGATATGTAATATATGTATGTGCTATATGAAATATATTATGTGATGTGTGCAATATGAAAAGAATTATGATGCATGTTACTCTCATAGCATGACTTTCCTAATCTGATTTGGCAAGTCCAACTGACTTGTCTTTCCATAATTCATATCGTTAGGAGAGAGCTCTTCTTAATTTTTGCATTTCCTTGTTGTGTACTTGCATACACCCATACTTGGTACAACTGTGTACTAATCCCATACATTATACTATTTTAGGTGCAGGTTCAGGAGGGTGTTGAAGACATTCATTGCAGCTGTTCGGACATCAGAGTTTTTCATTCGAACTTGGTAGGTTCTCATGCATTCGAGGATGCCTGCCGTTATGTTTCTAGCTTAGTAATAGGCTTAGGCTAGTAGAGCATGTTCCACTAGTATTTCTTTCCTATTTTGTTCAAACTTATGTAATGGTTCCATAATGGCAATTGTTACTTATGCTATAAGACCATTTATTTCCAGATTGAATGATTCTTTATTAGATGTTTGATACACATGAGCGATGAACTTATCTATACGCATATGCATGTTATAACTATAAAGTCTATGTACACTTCAAACAAAACAAAAAGTTTCAAGTTTTCTGCTAAAATTAACCTAATGAATGTAATGATGACGTAAGTAGTCTTGTCTGCGACCTCTAAGAGGTCAACGATGCCAGTTTTGACTAGGGTCTAGACCTCGATCGTCACAGTAGAGAATGAGTTACTCAGTCACAATCTCCTTATCCCTTAACTATGCGCCCTCAAAGGTGTAGCTATTGGAGAATCTATGTAAAGGCTAAGAGAATGGCCCTACCCTAGGCAAGTGGGGATCCCACATCCGATATATGTTAATGTTGGAATTCCATGTCTAGATCTCATGGTCTATGTCGGTTAAATATAACTCCCTAAGTCTCCTAAAGAGTGTACTACTTTGGGTATGTGGTGGTATGAGACGTTATCCATTGCACAAGTAGACACTCAAAGGGGAATGTTGGTATGTCTTTGTCTTTAATGTATGAATGTTTTACTATGTAATGAAATGAAGTTATGTGACTTAATGTCTAATGTAAAGAAATCATGTTAAAGGATGTCTTATATAATGAAGTTATGAATGGTGAATGTGTTGTACCTAACCTCATGGAATCCTCAAGGAGCACAAAGTGGGAGTAGTAGTATGTGTAAGACCTCGAAAATGACATAGGTTAACTAGTGACTAATATGTTGGTCTTAGTGTTCTAAGGTCCTAAATATGTTTAATATGTGTTATAGAGGCAGTAGCCAAAATATTAGAGATGTTGGAAGTCAAACGTCAAGGGACGGCTAAGACGTTTGACGACTAAGTCACCTAAATGTCTCTTATGTGGTTATATGTGTTTGTGTGTGTTTCATGGTGTTTTAAGTTTCTTAATAGAGTTAATATAGCATGTATATGCAGTAGTTAAAGTTTCGTGAAGTTTGGAGGTCAAACGATCAAGAACGTCTAAGGCATTCGAAAGATGTGCCTTGAGTCGACCTTGTACGTCTAGGCGACTTTCATTGAGTTTTACGTGTTCGGTTTGGATAAAATTCATGTGAGAGGTGTTAAATTAATAGATGGTCATATTTGAGTTGGAAACGTCCAGGAAATTATCCCCAAGGACCATCGAAGGGTCCTTGAGGAAGGACCCAAAACCTGGTAAGCAGGCTGTCCCAGGCAGCCTTGCGATGGAGCAGTCGACGGCCAGTCATGGCTGTGACGCCCCGTCAGAAGGTTCCGTCGTGGGGGACTTGTTCAAGGGTGTAGAGGGGACCCTTTGCAAGCCACTGGATCTTGCAACGGATGGCCATGATGGGCCGTTGCAACCGTGACACTGTAAGACCTTGAAAATAGCTTAGGTGTTCTAGAGCCTAACATGTTGGTCTTAGTGTTCTAAGGTCCTAAATATGTTTAATATGTTGTATATAGGCAGTCGCTAAAATATTAGAGGTGTTGGAAGTCAAACGTCAAGGGACGACTAAGACGTTTGACGACTAAGTCATCTAAATGTCTCTTATGTTGTTCTATGTGTTTATGTGTGTTTAATGGTGTTTTAAAGTTCTTAATAGAGTTATTATATCATGTATAGGCAGTGGTTAAAGTTTCGTGAAGTTTGGAGGTCAAACGACCAAGAACGTCCAAGCCATTCGAAAGATATTCCTTGAGTCGACCTTGTACGTCTAGGGGATTTTTGTCGAGTTTTATGTGTTCTTTTTGGTTGAAAATCATGTGAGAGGTGTTAAACTTATGTATGATCATATTTGGGTTGGAAACGTCTGGGAAATTATCCCCAAGGACCATCAAAGGTCCCTTGAGGAAGGACCCAAAATAAGATGGCACACAGTCCCAGACAGCCTTGGCGACGGAGCTGTCAACGGCCAGTCATGGCTGTGACGCCCCGTCACAAGGGTCTCGTCATGGGGGACCTGTTCAAGGGTGTAGGGGTAACCCTTGTAAATCCACAGGATCTTGCAACGGATGGCCATGACGCCCCATTTCATCCGTGATGCCCCGTCATGGGCAGGTCGTCGCAGCCACTGTCCCTGTGCGCAGACTTATTGCCAAGTTAGGGTGAATTGGTAAATTCACCCCATGTCTAAAGAAGAGTTTAGGTGGTTGCTTAGGGGTCTATTTTAATTAACTATTTAAGTGGTTAAGACCCTAGAGACATCATTATTCTTCTAAAATCAAAACCCAAAGTCTCTTAGAAATCCCAAAACCTCCATTGAAGAGGCAGCTTGGTGAGGGGTCTTGAGTGGAAATTCTTCATCAAAGTGAAGAATTATCATCCTTGAGGTATGGTTTTTGATCCTTGAAACTTATTTCATCAAGGAGCCCAATTCTCAAAGTGTTCTTCAAAGTTTTCTAAAGTGAATTGTCCAATTTCTATTCTAAATCATGGGTTCTTGCATGAAACGTTTTCAAATGTTAATATATGATATTATTAAAGTTTAATTGATGTTTTCCAATGAAATTCTCCATGAACCCTTGATCTTCTCAAATCTTAAATTTCACTAAAATATGGGTTATGTGATTATGTCTTGAGATTGATGAATTCATGTGTATATTGCTATGGGCTTTTGATTCATGTATATATTATGTATGAATGATGTATAGGCTGTTTAAATTAGATTAATTGAGTAATGAATACTCTTAGATCTATTGCATGTTAAGCTTGTTGAATCGATGTGAACTTAATGCTTACAAATTCTAGTGTAGTTTTCTATGGGTTTTCTATTGATGTAAGTATTGTACTCCATTGATGCATATTTGTTCTTAGATTGATAAATCTATGTTGAATTGACTTAGATTCATTGAGTATTATTGTTTATCCTTTGAATTATTGTTCATGGCCATGGTTAAGGGCCGTGTGATGTTGAATTAGTTGATTTGACATTGAATTTAGGTGTGGATATGGGGATGAAGGTATGCTGCCCCGTTTTCGTTATTTTGATATTAATTATACTTTGATTATATTGTGATTTGTATGGTCCACTTATGGTGGCGGTGTTATGTGAATTGATGTGGCCTTGTCGGCGTTACTTTATGCAATATGATGATCATGGCCTTGTCGACATTACTTGAAGTATATGATGATTATGTGATATATGATAATGTCTATCTATATGTGAAAGTATATGTGTTCTTATATGAAGTTATGTTAGGTTATAAGATGTTATTCCTAAGTACTTCTAGAATGACTTGTATTGTATGTTAAAGTGAAATATGTGGTGTCTTGTTTAGGTAAACTTATGTCCCTTGCTTGATGCTTATATGAATATTATTATGTGATGATTTGACTTAGTATGTTAAGAGTCTTGAATAATAATATAAGTAAGTCCTTAATGATAAGAAGGTCAATGTTATGTGGAACCTTGTACCTTGTGGCGAGGTTATGAATTATGAAGTAGTTAGCCGTAATGGTATCCTTCATGTTATGAGTGATGGACTTAGGGATGATTGGCTGGAACGGCATCATATCATACCTTAGGGAAATCGCTATGAGCTTTATGTCGCTAAAGTGAGATATGCCCTAGTGGAACTTGCTTTGGTAGGGTGAATGTAAAGGGGGTCATGAACTAGATAAGGGACCTATTTATATGAACCCAAATGTAAATTAATCTATGAGAACAAAGGCTAGAACCGAGTGAGTATGGCAAGGGAAGTAGTTCTAGTTAAGTGTGAGACTAGAATACAAAGAATCCCTTCATATTCCTTAACCATGTGCCTACATGGGATGTGTCCAAGTTCTACCATTGGCAAGTAGAACAACCTCATCGAAGTAGGATAGAACTTCGGATTCCATGTCTTGCTACCATGGTCTATGTCGGTTATTGCCTATTCTCATCTTGTGGAATACCTTTTAGCATTAGATAAGTTTATGAGGTTTAGGTGGTGGTATGGGACGCTATCTAGACATTGCACAATAGACTTTGAAGGTGTTATGTGGAGTTCCTAGGTCTTGTCCAAAGACCATTATGTGATATATTATGTGAGTGTCTTATGTGATGATTTATGTGAGTTTCTTATGTGATGTATGAGTCTTAATAAACTAATGAACTAATGACCTATGTTAGTAACTATGTGAATGGTTGGGTACCTAGTCTAAAGTGACTTAAGAATTCCTTAGCTAAAGTGTGAGGGGGACATGAAAGGATGGTCTCTTCATGTCTTATCTTTGGAAGTCTTGAGGATGGCTCTACTTAGGGAAGTTGGTTAATCTTGTTGACATGATCTAAACCTTAGGAAGTCTTAAGGACTATTTAGGTAATCTTGGAGAGGTCATTGTACTATGGACTTTATCTTCTCGATTTACTTAAGTAGGTCTTTTGATAGGCTTTGGAAGGAGAATGTCTTCTAATCTAAGTGTTGGTGTGTTTAGTTAGAATGATTCTATTTGAGGTAGTCTATAGGATCTCTTGTGTGTGTGTGATAGAGATTGTATGGGCGGTCGCTCCACACTCACTCAAGTGAACCTTGGAATTCACCTTTGGTAGAAGAATCTTACATAGATGTTTTTGATTGTTTTCTAAGTATGTATGTAACTCATCGTAGGTAATCTTAAGGGTCGTTTAGGCACATCTAGAGAGGGTGTATGGGCGGTCTATCTTCGTGTGACTTAATTGAATCTTAGGATGACTTTAAGTGATGGAATTACATGCTAGAAGATGTTAAAAGAGATGGCTAGGACTTCACTGTACAGTGAAGTGAACTCACTGTAAAGTGAGTCTTTAAATGTTATTTTTGATTAAATGTTATCTTATGTGTTTCTTAATTGCTAAATGATGTTCTTATGTTTCATCTATGATTTCTAAATGAAAAGATGCATATTTCCAATAAAGTCCGTTTTCATGATTTTATGCATATAGCCATACTTAGTACATGTGGTTGTACTAATTCCATGCTTTATTTTCTATCTATTGTCGTTGGTAGGTAAGGAGCTTTGGAGAATAAGACTTGGGCATTAGAAGGATCGTCCGAGTAGAAGAATTGAAGTATGTCCTCATTTGTATCGAGGGCATAATGTCATTTTATGTTTCCCTTATGGAGTATTGTAATAAGACTATGTTATTTCTATTTTTGTATTAAAGTACTCTTGTGTCTTAAGATGATGAGATTGAGAGTTAGCATTTATATTACTTTTATATGAAAGAGGTTTTTAAGACTATATTATGTTTTTGTGAAAAGTTTTAATTGCGCACTACTTTTCACTATGTATATGCAATGAATTATATGAATGAGGCTTGTCTTAGAACTCTGAGAGTTTGACGACGCCGGTCGCAATCGAAGATTGCACCCTGTCTTCTAGGGTATGGTCTCGGGTTGTGACAAAGTTGGTATCAGAGCATAGTAAGGTGAAAGTAGTATTAGGTATCAAAAAGTCTCATCAAGTCATGTCTAGTAGAGTCTTTCCCATCGGTGTGAGTCGCGACACATCTATGGGCGAGAGGCTATAGGACGATAGAGTTTCCCTTCTTTTGTACTCCTATATCGTGCGGTAGAGTAATGTTATGATTATCCTTCTTATGAGTTTCCTTGTGTTTGCTAGGAGATGAATACTAGGAGGATGGTCGCTATAAGATTTGAAGAGGAGAGGGTGAATGAGGAGGTTCCTCAAGTTGAGCAAGTTGCTCAAGATGAGCAAGGTGTCCAATATGGGCAAGGTGATGAAGTGCCTCCCCAAGGTGATCATGTTCCTAATGTGGTTGGAGGTGATGAGGTACCGGAGTTGTCTAATAGGGTGATTGGAGAGGCTTTGATGGCTTTAGCTCAAGCCGTAACTACTCAAATCAATTTGAGTATGGTGCCTACGGTTATGGAGAGCACAATGACATCTAGGTTGAGAGACTTTGTGAGGATGAATCCTCCTATCTTTCTTTGCTCTAAGGTGAATGAGGATCCCCAAGAGTTCCTTGACGGTGTGTACAAAGTTTTGAGTGCTATGGGGGTTACATCTAGGGAGAAGGCGGAGTTGGCTTCTTATCAATAGAGAGATGTGTCTCAAATTTGGTATACTCAATTGAAGGACAATAGGCCGGAAGATTCGGGTCCTATTGAGTGGGAAGAGTTTAAGAGAGCTTTTCTTGGCAAGTACTTTCCCCGAGAGAGAAGAGAAGTCAAGGTGGAGGAGTTTACTAATCTAAAGCAAGGCAATATGAGTGTTGAGGAGTACTCTTTGAAATTCTCGACATTGTCTAGGTATGCTCCTTCTCTTGTGTCCAATCTAAGAGATGAAATGAGTCGCTTTTGTACCGGAGTAGCCGATTTGGTGAAGGAAGAATGTCGTACCGCTATGCTTCATGATAATATGACCCTATCTAGACTCATGGTGTATGCACAATCTATTGAGGAGTCTAAACTTAGAAGAATGGCTAGAGGTTTGAAAAGGGGTGTTGCTAGTGACCAAGAGCAACCTAGGTTCAAGAAAAGATTTCAATCTCAAGATGTACCTAGAGTTCCTAAGAAGAAATTTGAGAAGGGAGGTGGTTCTAAGGTTAGCAAGCCTACTTGTGCAAATTGTGGCAAGAGTCACAATGGTGAGTGTTTATTGGGTACCGGTAGTTGCTTTGGATGTGGTAAGGATGGGCACAAAGTGAGAGATTGTCCAAACAATGCTTCTAGGAAGGATGGCAAGAGGGTTGAGCCTAGTGTTCCAAAGGAAGATGCTCCAACTAAGAGGCGTTTCTATGCACTCCGTACTAGAATTGAGAAGTCGGGTGATGTTGATGATGATGTTGGTAAGCTCTTGTTTCTCTTTTGATAGTATGAGTTCCTTCTAAGTGGGGGAGTATGGTTTATAGATGGGATAAAAGTTCTTGAATTGTTGCATGTGCATGATGTTTAGGAGTTTGGTTGAAATTGAATTTCATTTACTTCTTGCATTGTGTGTTTTATGAAACTTTGAGCATGTTGTATGATGTGTTTAAATGATGTTATCTTGCATATTAGCATGTCTATATAAAGAATTGCCTAAAGATTGCATTTTCGGAAAAGTTTCAGAAATCACTGTAGCCTTATGAACTGCGCACTGTAATTTTTTTGAGAAAATGACTATTTGATTCTTTGGTCTAAAATTCTTGTTATGTGGTTATAACTGATGTGTATGAGTATGATGTTGAATATAAAATGAGTTTTTGCTATTTGGATTGAAGCATGTGAGTTTTGTAGCATAACGAGTTATAGATTTGTTTTCTAATTTGTTGTTGTGTTGTGAATCTCTTGATTATGTGAAATTGATGGTTTCTTCTTAGATATGTGTTGTATGGTTTGGTTATGTGCTGCTAGTTGAATCTGTAATCTTGGAAGTGTTCGGAGAGTTGCAAGTGTCATTCGAGGACTAATGTTGTCCAAGTAGGGGAGATTGTAAGACCTTGAAAATAGCTTAGGTGTTCTTGAGCCTAACATGTTGGTCTTAGTGTTCTAAGGTCGTAAATATGTTTAATATGTTGTATATAGGCAGTAGCTAAAATATTAGAGGTGTTGGAAGTCAAACGTCAAGGGACGACTAAGACGTTTGACGACTAAGTCATCTAAATGTCTCTTATGTGGTTCTATGTGTTTATGTGTATTTAATGGTGTTTTAAGGTTCTTAATATAGTTATTATATCATGTATAGGCAGTGGTTAAAGTTTCGTGAAGTTTGGAGGTCAAACGACCAAGAACGTCCAAGCCATTCGAAAGATATTCCTTGAGTCGACCTTGTACGTCTAGGGGAGTTTCGTCGAGTTTTATGTGTTCTTTTTGGTTGAAATTCATGTGAGAGGTGTTAAACTTATGGATGATCATATTTGGGTTGGAAACGTCCGGGAAATTATCCCCAAGCACCATCAAAGGTCCCTTGAGGAAGGACCAAAAATAAGATGGCAGACTGTCCCAGACAGCCTTGGCGACGGAGCTGTCAACGGCCAGTCATGGCTGTGACGCCCCGTCACAAGGGTCTCGTTGTGTGGGAACTGTTCAAGGGTGTAGGGGGAACCCTTGGAAAGCTACAGGAGCTTGCAACGTATGGCCATGACACCTCGTTACACCCGTGATGCCCCGTCATGGGCAGGTCGTCGCAGCCACTGTCCCTGTGCGCAGACTTACTGCCAAGTTAGGGGTGAATTGGTAAATTCACCCCATGTCTAAATAAGAGTTTAGCCGGTTGCTTAGGGGTCTTATGGGTATTTTAATTAACTCTTTAAGTGGTTAAGACCCTAGAGACTTCATTATTCTTCTAAAATCAAAACCCAAAGTCTCTTAGAAATCCCAAAACATCCATTGAAGACTCCATTGAAGAGGCATATTGGTGAGGGGTTCTTGAGTGGAAATTCTTCATCAAAGTGAAGAATTATAATCCTTGAGGTATGGTTTTTGATCCTTTAAACTTATTTCATCAAGGAGCCCAATTCTCAAAGTGTTCTTCAAATTTTTCTAAAGTGAATTGTCCAATTTCTATTCTAAATCATAGGTTCTTGCATGAAACTTTTTCAAATGTTAATATATGATATTATTAAAGTTTAATTGATGTTTTCCAATGAAATTCTCCATGAACCAATGATCTTCTCAAATCTCTAATTTCACTAGAATATGGGTTATGTGATTATGTCTTTAGATTGATGAATTCATGTGTATATTGCTATGGGCTTTTGATTCATGTATATATTATGTTTGAATGATGTATAGGCTGTTTCAATTTGATTAATTGAGTAATGAATACTCTTAGATCTATTGCATGTTAAGCTTGTTGAATCGATGTGAACTTAATGCTTACAAATTCTAGTGTAGTTTTATATGGGTTTTCTATTGATGTAAGTATTGTACTCCATTGATGCATATTTGGTATTAGATTGATAAATCTATATTGAATTGACTTAGATTCATTGAGTATTATGGTTTATCCTTTGAATTATTGTTCATGGCCATGGGTAAGGGCCTTGTGATGTTGAATTGGTTGATTTGGCATTGAATTGAGGTGTGGATATGGGGATGAAGGTATGCTGCCCCATTTTATTTAATTTGATATTAATTATACTTTGATTATATTGTGATTGGTATGGTCCACTTATGGTGGCAGTTTTATGTGAATTGATGTGGCTTTGTCGGCGTTACTTTATGGAATATGATGATCATGGCCTTGTCGGCATTACTTAAAGTATATGATGATTATGTGATATATGATAATGTCTATCTATATGTGAAAGTATATGTGTTCTTATATGAAGTTATGTTAGGTTATAAGATGTTATTCCTAAGTACTTCTAGAATGACTTGTATTGTATGTTAAAGTGAAATATGTGGTGTCTTGTTTAGGTAGACTTATGTCCCTTGCTTGATGCTTATATGAATATTATTATGTGATGATTTGACTTAGTATGTTAAGAGTCTTGAATAATAATATAAGTAAGTCCTTAATGATAAGAAGGTCAATGTTATGTGGAACCTTGTACCTAGTGGCGAGGTTATGAATTGTGAAGTAGTTAGCCGTAATGGTATCCTTCATGTTATGAGTGATGGACTTAGGGATGATTGGCTAGAACGGCATCATATCGTACCTTAGGGAAATCGCTATGAGCTTCTTGTCGTTAAAGTGAGATATGCCCTAGTGGAACTTGCTTTGGTAGGGTGAATGTAAAGGGGGTCATGAACTAGATAAGGGACCTATTTATATGAACCTTAATGTGAATTAATCTATGAGAACAAAGGCTAGCACCGAGTGAGTATGGCAAGGGTAGTAGTTCTAGTTAAGTGTGAGACTAGAATACAAAGAAGCCCTTCATATTCCTTAACCATGTGCCTACATGGGATGTGTCAAAGTTCTACCATTGGCAAGTAGAACAACCTCATCGAAGTAGGATAGAACTTCGGATTCCATGTCTTGCTACCATGGTCTATGTCGGTTATTACCTATTCTCATCATGTGGAATACCTTTTAGCATTAGATAAGTTTATGAGGTTTAGGTGGTGGTATGGGACGCTATCTAGACATTGCACAATAGACTTTGAAGGTGTTATGTGGATTTCCTAGGTCTTGACCAAAGACTATTATGTGATATATTATGTGAGTGTCTTATGTGATGATTTATGTGAGTTTCTTATGTGATGTATGAGTCTTAATGAACTAATGAACTAATGACCTATGTTAGTAACCATGTGAATGGTTGGGTACCTACTCTAAAGTGACTTAAGAATTCCTTAGCTAAAGTGTGAGGAGGACATGAAAGGATGGTCTCTTCATTTCTTATCTTTGGAAGTCTTGAGGATGACTCTAGTTAGGGAAGTTGGTTAATCTTGTTGACATGATCTAAACCTTAGGAAGTCTTAAGTACTATTTAGGTAATCTTGGAGAGGTCATTGTACTATGGACTTTATCTTCTCGATTTACTTAAGTAGGTCTTTTGATAGGCTTTGGAAGGAGAATGTCTTCTAATCTAAGTGTTGGTGTGTTTAGTGAGAATGATTCTATTTGAGGTAGTCTATAGGATCTCTTGTGTGTGTGTGATAGAGATTGTATGGGCGGTCGCTCCACACTCACTCAAGTGAACCTTGTAATTCACCTTTGGTAGAAGAATCTTACATAGATGTTTATGATTGTTTTCTAAGTATGTATGTGACTCATCGTAGGTAATCTTAAGGGTCGTTTAGGCACATCTAGAGAGGGTGTATGGGCGGTCTCTCTTCGTGTGACTTAAGTGAATCTTAGGATGACTTTAAGTGAGGGAATTACATGCTAGAAGATGTTAAAAGAGATGGCTAGGACTTCACTGTAACAGTGAAGGGACTTCACTGTACAGTGAAGTGAACTCACTGTAAAGTGAGTCTTTAAATGTTATTTTTGATTAAATGTTATCTTATGTGTTTCTTAATTACTAAATGATGTTTTTATGTTTAATCTATGATTTCTAAATGAAAAGATGCATATTTCCAATAAAGTCCGTTTTCATGATTTTATGCATATAGCCATACTTAGTACATGTGGTTGTACTAATTCCATGCTTTATTTTCTATCTATAGTCGTTGGTAGGTAAGGAGCTTTGGAGAATAAGACTTGGGCATTAGAAGGATCGTCCGAGTAGAAGAATTGAAGTATGTCCTCATTTGTATCGAGGGTATATATGTCATTTTATGTTTCTCTTATGGAGTATTGTAATAAGACTATGTTATTTCTATTTTCGTATTGAAGTACTCTTGTGTCTTAAAATGATGAGATTGAGACTTAGCATTTCTATTACTTTTATATGAAAGAGGTTTTTAAGACTATATTATGTTTTTGTGAAAAGTTTTAATTCCGCACTACTTTCACTATGTATATGCAATGAATGATATGAATGAGGCTTGTCTGAGAACTCTGAGAGTTCGCCGACGCCGGTCGCAATCCAAGATTGCACCCTGTCTTCTAGGGTATGGTCTCGGGTTGTGACAGATGCCCCGTCACAAGTAGGTCATCGCAAGCCTAGTCCCTGTGCGCAGATTTTTCTGCCAAGTCAGGGGTGAACTTGTAAATTTACCCCATGTCTAAATAAGAGTTTAGGCTGTTTTTTAGGGTCTTATGGGTATTTTAATTAACTATTTAAGTGGTTAACACTCTAAAGACTTCATTCTTCTAAATTGAAAACCCAAAACTCTTAGAATATTTTCCCAAAACCTCCATTGAAGACTCCATTGAAGAGGCAGCTTGGTGAGGGGTTCTTGAGTGGAAATACTTCATCAAAGTGAAGAATTATCATCCTTGAGGTATGGATTTTGATCCTTGAAACTTATTTCATCAAGGAGCCCAATCCTCAAAGTGTTTTACAAAGTTTTCTACAGTGAATTGTCCAATTTCGGGATTCTACCATGGGTTCTTACATAAATGATTTCTAAACATTGAATTATGATCTAATTGATATTGTATTGATGATTTTAACATAAATTACCTATGAACCCATGTGAATGGATGAACCCTAGTTTTGACTACTTATTGGGTTACTTGATATTAAGCTAATGTTGATGAATTGTTGTGTAGTTTCTTATGGGCTTTCTAATGATATAAGAATTGTATTCAATTGATATATAATTGATCTTAGATTGCTTAACCTAGATTTAATTGATGTAGATTCATTGAGTTTTATGGTTATTGCTTTGAATTATTGTTCATGGCCATGGGTAAAGACCTTGTGATGTTGAATTGGTTGATTTGGCATTGAATTGAAGTGTGGATATGTGAATGAATGTATGCCGCCTCGTTTTCCTTAATTTGATATTAATTATACCTCGATTCTATTGTGATTGGTATGATCCACTTATGGTGGCGGTGTTATGTGTTTTACTTGCAATTGATGTGGCCTTGTCGGCGTTACTTTATGCAATATTATTAGCATGGCCTTATTGGCAATTACTTGAAGTTATGTGGCTATTTGTGTAGTTGATGATGTGAATATGTCATTACTTATCTACATGTGAAGTTATATAGACATGTATGTATTCTTCTAGTTATGTTGCTTTAAGTGATCATGTTAGACTTTGACTTGACATTATGAGTGTAGTGTTAGGTTAAGTCTTGGTTATTCCTACTTGACTTTATGAGTCTATGTGGAGTATATTAATGATATTATGATGATATATAGGATGACTTGAAGATGTTAAGTTGTTTTAGAAGTGTTTCTAGAATGACTTGTATTATGTGTTAAAAGTGAAGTATTTGATGTCTTGTCTTGGTTGACTTGTATCTCTTACTTGATGTATATATGGTTATGAGTATGTGATGTCTTGATATAGGGTGTTATAACTCTTAGTCTTGATTAATAAATATAGGTGAGACCTTAATGATAAGAAGGTCAAACTATGTGGAACCTTGAACTTAGTGGCGAGGTTATGAATTGTGAAGTAGTTAGCCGTAATGGTATCCTTCATGTGATGAGTGATGGACTTAAGGTTGATTGGCTGGAACGGCATTATATCATACCTTAGGGAAGTCGCTATGAGCTTATTGTCTCCAAAGTTAGTTATGCCCTAGTGGACCTTGCTTTGGTAGGGTGAATGTAAAGGGGGTCATGAACTAGATATGTGACCTATTTATATGAACCTTAATGTGAATTAATCTATGAGAACTAAGGCTAGAACCAAGTGAGTATGAGTAAGGGGGAAGTGGATTCAGTTAAAGAAGAGATTGAATCCTTTGTACGCCCTTCATATTCATTAACCATGTGCCTACATGGGATGTGTCCAAGTTCTACCATTGGCAAGTAGAACAACCTCATCGGAGTAGGATAGAACTTCAGATTCCATGTCTTGCTACTATGGTATATGTCGGTTATTGCCTATTCTCATCATGTGGAATACCTATTAGCATTAGATAAGTTTATGAGGTTTAGGTGGTGGTATGGGACACTATCTAGACATTGCACAATAGACTTTGAAGGTGTTATGTGGAGTTCCTAGGTCTTGTCCAAGATCTTTATGTGAGTATCTTATGTGATACTTTATGTGAGTGTCTTATGTGATGTATGAGTCTTAATGAACTAATGAACTAATGACCTATGTTAGTGACTATGTAAATGAATGAGTACCTAATCTAAAGTGACTTAAGCATTCCTTAGCTAAAGTGTGAGGAGGGCATGAAAGGATGGTCTCTTCATGTCTTATCTTTGGAAGTGTTGAGGATGACTCTAGTTAGGGAAGTTGGTTAATCTTGTTGACATGATATAAACCTTAGGAAGTCTTAAGGACTATTTAGGTAATCTTGAAGAGGTCACTGCACTATGGACATTATCTTCTCGACTTACTTAAGTAGGTCTTTTGATAGTCTTTGGAAGGAGAATGTCTTCTAATCTAAGTGTTGGTGCATTTAGAGAGAATGATTATATTTGAGGTAGTCTATAGGATCTCTTGTGTGTGTGTGATAGAGTTTGTATGGGCGGTCGCTCCACACTCACTCAAGTGAACCATGGAATTGACCTTTGGTAGATGAATCTTACATGGATGTTTATGATTATTTTCTAAGTATGTATGTGACTCATTGTAGGTAATCTTAAGGGTCGTTTAGGCACATCTAGAGATGGTGTATGGGCGGTCCCTCTTTGTGTGACTTAAGTGAATATTAGGATGACTTTAAGTGAGGGAATTACATGCTAGGAAGACATAAAGTGAGGGATGAAGTGCTTCACTGTAACAGTGAATTAATTCACTGTACAGTGAATATAGCACACTGTAAAGTGAGTTCTTTAAATGGTATTTTCGGTTAATTGTTATCTTATGTGTTTCCTAATTGCTAAATGATGTTCTTATGATTAAAATATGATTTCTAAAATGAAAAGATGCATATTTCCAATAAAGTCAATTTTCATGATTTTATGCATATAGCCATACTTAGTACATGTGGTTGTACTAATTCCATGCTTTATTTTCTATCTATATTTCTTGGTAGGTGAAGAGCTTGTGAAGTGAAGACTTGGACTTAGAAGATCGTTCAAGAAGAATTTGAAGTATGTCCTCAATTGACTCGAGGGCATATGTCTTTTATTGTTTTTCTTTGAAGTATTGTAATAGACTATGTATTTCTATTTTCGTATTGAAGTATGAGCCGTGTCCCAAAGTACTCTTGTGTCTTAAGATGATGAGATTGAGACTTAGCATTTCTATTACTTTTATATGAAAGAGATTTTTAAAGACTATATTATGTTTGGTGAAAATTTTAATTCCGCACTACTTTTCACTATTTTTATGCAATGAATGATATGAATGAGGTTTGTCTTAGAACTATGAGAGTTCGACGACGCCGGTCGCAATCCGAGATTGCACCCTATCTTCTAGGGTATGGTTTCGGGTTGTGACAGTATGGGATGATCTTCTCACATTGCACGTTGTGTAACTTGTAAGTCCACTTTGAGAAGGGCACTTATGGAAAGTCCTTAATGCATGAATGTTCTTCTAATGTCTAGTTATAGAGCGTGGACTTGTTTACCATGCGACGTAAGCCTATGGTTGGTAGTGTTAAAGATCACTTAGGTGTGTATTGAAGGGGGTGTATGGGTGGTTTCTTCATGTCTTACCTTAGTGAGTCTTAGTATAACTTGGTTAGGGTAACCTCAAAGGAAAGGAGTTCACTGTGTTTTGGTATGAATGTTTTCACTGTAAAGTTTAGTTTACTGTGAGATTTTGGAATTCACTGTAAAGTGGTCTTTTTTGTTAAAATTATGGAAGTCCTTTTTTATGTGCTAAATGATGATCTATATGCTATTTTACTTAATTTGAATGAAAGCTTATTTCTACAAAAATGTCCCTTTTTGCATACTTAGTACATTCTTTGTACTAACCCCATACTATTTTATACTCTATAAGTATAGGTTGGAAGCAAGAAGAAGTCTAGAAGGCAAAGCTTGGGAATCGACTCTCTCAAGACTTGGTATGTCCTCATATATTCGAGGAAATAGTCTATGTTGCTTAGTTTCTAATATTAAGACATTTTATGTATTTCCTTCAATAAAAAGGGTCGTATCCCTAAGATATTTAATATGTGTCTTTATGATGGCTTGTGAAGACGAGACTACTATTTAGTATTGATGAAAGATATTTTATTATTATTATAAATGTCGTGAAAAGTTTAATTTTGTAATACTTTTCATGTCTTATGTAATGAATGATAGAAAATGGCTAGTACAAGACCTCTAAAATGTCAAGTACACAATTGTTCGACCTAAGGATTACCCTAACTTCTAGGGGGTACTTTTGGGTCATGATAAACTTGGCGTCAGAGCATAAGTTTATGGGATATTGTTTAGGGTCTAAAGTATGACAAGCCTCATCTAGTAGAGTCTTGTTCATAAGTGTGAGTCGCGACACATGCATGAGTGGGAGTCTATAAGGCGATAGAAGTTTCACTTTCTTCATTATTCTAATGTCGTGCTTTAGAGTTGATTTCTATAAGATGTCTTTCTCAACCTCTTCTCTTGTGATTATTGGACATTAATACAAGGAGGACAACCACTAGAACGCAGGAGTAAGGAGTATAAATTGAGAGGATACCTCCCCATGGTGAGCAAGTCCCTATCGTTAGCCTATAGGAATTGAATGAGGCGGTTCCCCCTCCGGAACCTCAAGTACCTCAAGGACCTCAAATGCCCCCTATAGCCCAAGATCATCAAGTTCCCTTTTTTTAAGGGGATATGACTAATGAGGAGATAAGGGCTACCCTTATTAATTTTACCCAACTCATGATGACTCAATATCAGGTCATCACTAATCATTTGGTTGCCCAAGCTAACCAAGGAGGTGAACCCCAACCTAATGGAAATACTCCCGCTTCTAGAATTGGGGATTTCGTGAGGATGAACCCTCCTACTTTTCATGTCACGAAGGTGGATGAATATCCACAAAGCCTCATAGATGAGATATTCAAATTGTTGGATGCTATGGGTGTGAACCCTAGAGAGAGAGCAGATCTAGCTGCTTACCAACTCAAAGATGTGGCACAAGTGTCGTTTGAGAAACGAAAGGATGAGAAACCCTTAAGAGATGGTCCGGTAGATTGGTAGGTGTTCGTAGAGGATTTTCTTGATAGTTTCTTTCCCTTAGAGTGGAGGAAGAAGAAGATGGTGGAATTCATGAATCTTCGTCAAGGGGGAATGAGTGTGAAAGAGTACTCTCTCAAATTCACCCAACTCTCTAAGTATGCCCCAACCATAGTTGCCAACCCTAGGGCTAGGATGAACAAATTTGTGATGGGAGTGTCTAGCTTGGTTGAGAAAGAGTGTCATATGGCAATGCTCCTTAATTACATGGATATCTCTAGACTCATGGTTTATGCACAACAAATTGAGGAGTCCAAAAATTAGGCAGATAAGGCAAGAGGAAGAGGCCTAGGTCGAATGAACAAGGTCAACAAAAACCTAAGAAGAGGTTCTATCACCAAGAGTCTTCCATGGGCAACAAGGATAGGGCTGCCAACTAAAATTCCAAAGTAGGTGGTCATACTTTTGAGAGGTCTAGGTGTGGTACTTGTGGGAAGCAACATTTGGGTATTTGTCATTCCGAAACACATGGTTGATTATCATGCGGTAGTAAGAATCATAAGGCGAGGGACTACCCTAACATCAAGGCAAAAGGGAAAGAGGTAAATCAAGCTCCTCAAGGTGTTCTAGATCCTAATTCTCCAAAAAAGAATTATTTCCATGGGATGGGATCTAGGAGAGAGAACTAATCCTTATTTTATAGTCCCGGTAAGTCTTAACCTTTTTTGGTTGTTGTGTTTATGGTGTAAGAGGGTTTTATATGGATTTGTCCTTCTTATGTTAATGCTCTCTTGAAAAATTGCATAAAGGATAAACTTTTGAAATTTCATGCATGTTTCACTTTGTGAGTTTTGGTACTCACTATAAAAAAAAAATCAAAGTTTGAAGAAAATTCCATTATCAAGAATAATGGTTTCAATGTGTATATAATTGATGTGTGTGAGCATGTTTATTATTAGGGAATGTAGTTCCTCTGTAAATGATGAATGAGGGTGACTTTTGAATTGTGAAAATTGTTGCAAAAGGTTCTTGTGTTACTAAGATGCTCATCAATGTGTAGTTGTATTTCTTGTTAAGTGGTACATTGACTAAGAATTTTTTGACCTTGGTTTAGTGTGTTATATGATTCTAGTAATTCATTCATGTCCTTTAAAAGTGTTTAGTGTCATTCAAGGATGAATGTTGTTCCATGTGGGGGAGAATGTAACTCCCTAAAACAAACTAAGGTTCCCTTGAGCTTCGCATGTGTCTCATGAGGAAATTTATGTTAAAATGCTTAATAATTATGTTTTGAGGCATTTTATAAAGTTTGGTAATGTTTGTAGGTTAAACGTACGAGAACGTCCATGACGTTAGGAAAGTGTTCCTTAGAAAGTGCTTGTGTGTCTTAGTGTGTTTTTGCGAGTTTTACGTGTTTGTTTTATTTGAAATTTATGTGGGATATTCCTAAGACTTAGATGAATAGGTTTAGGGGTTTAATGTCTGAGTACGACTCAACATAGGACCCACAATGGGACCTAGAAGAGGACCCAAGACCTAGCAACCAAGCTACCAAGACGGGCCCAATCGACACCCTAGCATCGATGGACCGTAGTCCTGAGGACGGTCCATCGTTTTGGGGAGTAGCTCCACCCTTAGTGGTGGGCGCTTATCCACCTTATGGCCAGCCTCAGTACCAATTGAAGTCCTAGAAGGACGGGCTATCGACCAGACAATGCCCCGTACCTACTGGCCGTCGATGGGTAACTGTAAAGCTGTCACGTTTTTCTGCCTTTGCTTGGGGTGTTTTGTAAATTCACCACAAGTCTTTTATTAACCTAGGATGATGTTTTTAGGGATTTTAAAGTATACTAAATTGATTTTAAGTCCTAGACCTAGACAAGACCCCTGATTTAAAATATTCAAACTTTCTCTATAATGAAAGACTCTCTCAAAACTACATAGAAGCTAGAACTCAAGGAAGAGCTAGGAGGGATGGTTGTGGAATTTTATTCATAAAAATCTTGTGGGTTCCTTATATTTGAGGTATGGTAGTCATCCTTGAACTCTGTTCCATTCAAAGAGTCATTTCTAAAAGATTTCAAAATATGTTTCCAAACTCTATCTTCTTCTATCTTTGAGTCTAAGCATGGGTCTTCATATGAAAAAGTTTTATTGATTCAAATGTGTTGTTTTTAGTGTTAGTTGGTGATTTTAACATCAAAACCCTAATGAACCCATGCTTATGCATATTTCCAACTTTTATTTTAAGAAATGGGTTAAATGAACATGATTTTGTAGTGTTTGAACTATGGTTTTCGTATGATGATATTGTGTCTTAGCTACTTCTCTAAGGGATATTTTATTATGAATTGTTGAATAAATTATGAATAGGGTTTAAAGCTTGGATGAATGGTAAGTTTGTCACATTGTTTAGCTCTTATTATGAAATGCTCTTGAGTGGTATGGTCCACCTGTGGTGGTGGTGTTTACTTGAAGTATATGAATGTGAATCTACTTGTGTATTGTGAATAATTCCATGAAGGCATATTATTTGAAATAATATGATAATTATGTTATTCTTGTTGATGTGCTTTATGAAGCTTGTTAGGTGAAGTATGCTAGAAATTATGTCTAAGTGAATTATATTTTTATTTGAAGCATGGTAAAGTGTGTCATATGATTAATGAAGATGTAAGCATGTTTAGAAGTCAATGTTATGAAAATGGTGATTATTTGAAAGGTGTTCTAACATGTAAACACACACACTCACTCTTTGAATGAATGAGTGAAGCTAAAGAATGTGAACGTAAGGGGAGTCTTGTGGTGGACACTGTTTAGTTGAGATGAAGTGTTCAGTATCAACCTCACTATCTCCCAAGAAGCTTTCATAGATAGGTTGAGGGATGGATACCCTTCGTGAGTTGAGTTGTGGTGTCCAATAATTTATTACTTATCCTTTAGTAATGAATGTTTAAGACTCAGTGTGGGAGTCATTCTTAGCACTAAGAAGATATGAAGGAGAGGTGGTTACACTTCGTGAGTTTAGATGTTCTATCCAATGTACCTCTTGATATGAGTACTCTTCGTTAGAGAAAGAGTTATTTATTAGCAATCTCCTTATTTCGTAACTATGCCCCCACATAGGTGTAGGTATTGGAGAATCCATGTACATGCTAAGAGAATGACCCTACCCTACGAAAGTGGGGATCCCTCATCTGATAGGTGTTAATGTCGGGATTCTATGTCTAGCACTCATTGTCTATTTTGGTTAAAGATAACTCCCACCAAAATAACGTAATAAACTAAGTCTCCTAAGGAGTGTACTAATTAGGGTAGGTGGTGGTATTTGATGCTATTTATCCATTGAACAAGTAAACATTCGAAAGAGGAGTCTAAGTGACTTAATGTCTAATCTTAAGAAAGCATGTTAAAGATATGTATTGTATAATGAAGTTATGAATGCTGAATGTGGTGTACCTAACCTCATGGAATCCTCAAGTATCACAAAGTGGGTGTAGTAGTATGGGATGCTATTCTCACATTGCACTTTCTATAACTTGTAAGTCCACTTAGGGAAGCACACTTATGGGAAGTCCTTAATGAATGAATGTTCTTCTAATGTCTAGTTATAGCGTGTGGACTTGTTTCCCCTGTGAGCTAATCCTATGGTTGGTAGTCATAAGGATCACATAGGTGTATATTTAAGGGGGTGTATGGGTGGTTCCTTCATGTCTTACCTTAGTGAGTCTTAGGATAACTTGGTTAGGAAAACCTCAAAGGAAAACCTTAAAATTCACTGTAAAGTGGTCTTTATGTTAAAATTATGCAATTCCTTTCTTATATGCTAAATGATGATCTATATGCTATTTTACTTCTATATTCATGATAGTTTTACTCAATTGGCATGAAAGCTTTTTTTTTCTAAAACGTCCCTTTTTGCATGTTTTTGAATATACCATACTTAGTACATTCTTTGTACTAACTCTGTACTTTTCTATACTTTATAAGTATAGGTTGGAGGCAAGAAGAAGTCTAGAAGGCAAAGCTTAGGAATGGACTATCTAAAGACTTGGTATGTCCTGATATATTCGAGGACATGGTATATGTTACTTGGTTTCTAATATTAAGACTTTTTATGTATTTCCTTCAATGTAAAGAGCCGTGTCCCTAAGATTTTGGAGTTGTGTATTTAAGATGGCTTGTAAATACGAGACTACTTTTCAGTATTTATGAAAGATATTATATTATTATTGTAAATGTCGTGAAAAGTTTTAATTTTGCACTACTTTTCATGTCTTATGTAATGGTTATGTGTGACTTGTTAGGTTTTATATTGAAGGTTGTGAAAATGAACTTAGGTTGGATGAGTTTGCTTGTAATGGTGGAGTATTAGTGGTCGAACATGTCTTCGATAAGTTGTGCTTTTGAGGTAGGATGAACTATATAATGAATTGTTGTGTCAGAAAAGTATAAGTGTGATGAGTAAGGAAGTGATGTTTCAAAGATTTAGTTAGATTTATCCTAGTAGAGGATGATGTGGCTAGATGAGGAGGCTTTAGAGTCTTTGGTGTTCATGAGATAGGCTTGATTGACGATGTTGATTCGAAAGGCTTAGTGAATTAAATAGTTTGGTGAGAATGGTGTTGTAAGGTTGATGTTTTATTGACGAAATCTTTATATTATATACATGTTGGCCTTAGATGGATTTCTCCAAAGTGGGGGAGTATAGTGAATAGGAAGGGTGTCGGAAGTGAGATATCCTTATCTTTTTATTATGTGCCTATTCAATCCTAAAACTAAGAGTTCCTAGTATCATTGTTCATGTTGGAGTTTTTAAGAAAAACGAGTTTTCAAATATTCTTCTTATTATATGTATGTTTTGATTCAATTCTTGTTAAATGAGAAAATGAGTTTTCATGCATTTCATTCCCTCATGTTCATGTGCATTTAGTGTAGATTGTCTATTTGCTTGATGAGGTAAAGTGAGAACATGACCAAATGTTACATGAATTGACTTGTTGAGTATGCCTAATGTGATATAGAGAAGTTGCATGTTGAGCCTTTATGGGGAGAATTGCTCTGAATATGCGTTATTGAAATAGTGGATGATTGTGCTTTGATGAGAATATGCATGATGTGCTAAGTGATGTTTGAATTAGCATGATGTAATATGGAGAAGGAAGTTCCTCAAATATCACGAGAAATGGTAAAGAATGATGCATAAGGAGTTGGTAGATGTAGTTCTACTTTCTTGAATTGCATAAAGTTGTATGAGCCTTTTTTTTGTGGAGTGATGTTCCTCCTAACTATGTGCATGTTTTATGATATTGTATGCATGAATGTGAGCTATTTGCATTGGTTGTACCCTTTTAATTGTGAAGTGTCATTTGAGGACGATATTCCCATGTGGGGGAGAATGTAACACCCCTAAAAATGAACTAGGTTGGAATAATGCTTCACTTGTGTTTTAAGGGATGGTAACTAGCTTATTAATGTGTAAAGGAGTTTATAGGTCAATCCTGTTATGCTTTAGGTCAAAATTCAAGGGACGACCATGACGATTGGAGACTAGTCTAGTTTGCTTATGTGTCTATGTGGTGTATTGTTGTCTCATGCCTTGTTTGAATGAAATTAACGAGTCAACGTCAAGGAACGTGTTGGACTCAGTGTGGAAATACCCTTGTTGATGATGGCTTAAGGTTCTTGGGCTTGTGTCAAGCCAAGGGAAGAAGGGCTTTGCTAAAGGCCAAGGCTTCCAAGCATGGCTCAACACTGCCTCAAGGGTCCACGAGCCACTTCACTGTAAGTGGTCTTGACAACGTATCATGAAAGTTGTCCTGAAGTTGCCTTGTTGGCATGTGAAGCAAGGCACTTTGGTAGATCCACTACCCAACATTCATGGTCCATGTCACGACCAGTGGACTTGACCACGACTCGTGAAGGAGGTTGTGAAGGTGCCTTAGCTTCATGGGGATTGGCAAGTAAAATGTATCCACTGCCCCAAGGACCAGGGGTCGTCAACTTGTTCGTGAAACATCTTCACGGACCGTGAAGGTGGACGTGGTCCCTGGGTGGCTGCCTTAGTTTGGGGTATTTGATTAGTTTATTTTTTATTGTTTATTGAGTGTTGTAGATTTTAATAGGTTTATATAAATAGTATATATAATTTAAGTACTTAAACTAGTCTTTAAGTCATTTATTTAAATTACCCAAATCAAAAACCCTCCTCTCCTAAAAACTCTCTCAAACTCAAGCAAGAAGATGAAGATGGAGTTGGGTCCAGGGTTTTGATTCATGGAGGTTTACTCTTCAAATAACTTGGGAATTCATATTAAAAGGTATGGGAGTTCCTTATCTAAGACTTTCTATCATCTTAGCGCCAATATCAAAGTGATTTAAATGATTTCAAAGTTCATGAAAAAGTCCAATTTCCACTCTATGTCATGTGTTCTTGAATGAAACGTTTTCAAATCATTAGATATGATATTATTGATGTTAAATTGATGTTTTCCAATGAAAATCTCCATGAACCCTTGATCTTCTCAAATCTCTAAATTTGACTTATGAATATTGTTAATTGCTTATGATGTAATGATGATAGAATTGAGTTTAGATTATGTTGTATTGTTTATTTCTATGGCTAATTATGCTATTATATTGTGAATTGTTGGAGATGTTGAGGATTGGTGATATTTGCTATTGGAAGAAGGTAAGTTGACCTAATTCTCTTTTTTAATGTTGAATTGATATAGAATTGATATTGATTGATATGTTCCACTTATGGTGGCGGTGTTTAGTTGTTGTTCTCATTAAGATCATAGCCTTGTTGGCTTTTTTATGTGAATTGTAGTAACATCATGTTGTAGTATATGTGACGGTATGATGTGATGTTTTGTATATGAAGTAATGTAACTATGTAGAAGATGTTATGACTTATATGAATGCATAAAGTGAAGTCATTACATGATATATGTGTGGTCTTGTGGACTGATCATAATGTAAAGGTGTTGATGTGATATTTAGGTGATCTTATGTAAAGCTATGTAATATGGTGAATTAAAACATGTTCCTCTGAATGTTGGTATGTGATGATGATAGACTCAAAAGAGTCTTTATATGTTGATATTGTGTCTTGCTAGGTATACCTAATTTTCCCTACTTGATGCATGAAAGCAATGTGAATGTGATATCTTTACTTGGTAGGCATTGGCACCCTTGTCATGTATGCTTGAATGAAAGATTGAATTAAAGTCTAGGATCGGTAGACCTAAACAAGGTGCCCTTCTATGAATGACTAATATGAGACCTTGAATAAGATAAAAGGTCAAGAATGTAAAACCTTAAATAAAAAAAGAAGGTGAATAAGCATCTTAAAGGAATATTCCTATATGGAGACTCCTTCATTAGTGGAATGATGAACTCAGATATATGTTGGCCAGAACGACATGTGACCATCTTTAAGGAAGTCATATAAGCTATCCTAATGATTCTTGATCGGCAGACCCTTGTGGATCCCTTTTTGGTTATGGTATTAAGGGTCGGTACGTCAAATGATGCCGCCACCTGTAATACACATGTGTGAATCAATGACTATGAGAACTAAGTTAAAGCACCGAGTGTATATGCTTGTGGTAGTCGCTCTACTTTAGATTAGTCTAGAGTACAAAGAAGCCCCTGATATCCCTTAACCTTGTGTCAACATGGGATGTGTCCTTGTTCTACCCTTGGAAAGTCGAACACCTTCCATGGTGTGGGGTCATAAGACACTGGATTCCATATCTAGCTAGTATGGTGTATGTTGGTTAATGCCTATTCTCATCATGTGGGATGTGCACTCTAGTTGTTGGAAAGGTTCTCCAACGTGTATGTTAATTGAATGTGATGCTATCTACACATGGCACGAGTAGGATTTGAAGATAGTAAAGTGAGTTCCCTAGTTCCTCCAAGACCATAATGTAAAGTCCCCTAATTGAATGATTGACTTCTAAATGTCTTATGTGATGTATGGTCTCCTAATTATAACATGTTTAATAGAAAATCTCTTATCTAGGGTAGATTTTAGGATCACTTAGGTTTTCTTGAAGAGGGCGTATGAGCGGTCTCTTCATGTCTTACTTAGGTGGGTCTTAGAGTAACCTTAGATAGAGAGTCTACATGATGAAAAATCATACTTGTTGAATATGGAATTAAGTCCTACATGTTGATGTTAGTTTGTATGTATTAGATGTGATTATTCACTTGTATTATGTCTCTTAAGCTCTTATGATTACGTTTTTTTAATCAAAATTTCATTAAACCATGTTTCTATACTAAATGTCCTTTTTTGCAAGGTTTTTTCATGTATTTCATACTTAGTGCATTGTATGTGCTAACCCCTTGTTTTCCCTTTTAACTAAAGTGTAGGGATTTGAATTCTTCGTATGATATGGATGATGGATAAGTTTATAATATGGTGAGTCATCATTGATTCGAGAACAAGACCCACATGGTCTTTTTATGGTCTTTTAGTCTTTATTTCAAGTATTGTATGGGCTTAGTCCCAAATATTGTAATCTAAAGTATTAGATGGTTTATGAGACATAATTATTGTAAAGTTAGATGTTTTAAAGTCTTCCGCTTCCTTATCAAGGAAAGTATTTTTTGTGTGTGAAGAAACTTGTAAATTCTTCTGTAGTTGATTTTGAGTATTCTTTCCAATGAATGATCCATGTGGCTTGTATGAGACTTTCGAGATGTCAAATATGCCGGTTACGACTAGGTGGTGCTCCCGGGTTGTTACAGCTTTGAAGGTACTAGAGTGGGTTCCTAGATTTTCCAAGACCATTATGTGAAGTCCCTTAAATGTATGAATGTCTCCTTTAGTATCTCTACTAATGAATGTTGACTTGTTGGGTTTTGTTGGAGAGGAGAAATCCTTATTTTGGGTAGTCTAAAGTTTCATCTAGGTTTGTAAGAAGGGGTCGTATGGGCGGTCACTTTATGTACTACTTAGGTGGGTCGTGCGATAACTTTATGTAGATGGTATAATTGGTTAAATGGGATACTTAATGAATATGCTCACATCTTGTGAATTATTGGAGTATTATCTTGTATGTTGATGATTATTTGTATGATGTCTTTTATACTTCGTTTTTGAGACTTTATGAAAATACCATGAAAAGCACATTCCAAATAAAACTTCCATTTTTACATGATTTGTTGCATAGTCATCATACGTAGCGCTTAATTGTACTAATTACATATTTTTCTCCATCTCTAGAAGTGTAGGTGATCTCTAGAGGTGAAGCTTTAGAGCAAGATTGTTCTATCAAGACTCTTGGTATGTCCTCATATTTTTCGAAGAAATGGACTTTGTATTAGACATAACTTTCATTTGAATGTAAGGGTTGTGTCCCTAGTTTGAGATTCTTAACGTTTGATTCTATGTTGGCTTATGTGAGACTAGATTTCCACTTCCTTATAAATACTTATTTTAAAAGTGTGGTTGGCTTAAAGACTTATGATTCCTTTAAAAAGGTTTTAACTTCCGCAATTCTATTACAATGCAATGAATTAATGCTAATGGATTGCATAAGAACTTCGAAAGGTCGAGTACGTCATGTTACGACTATGGGGTGCTCTCGGTCGTAACTAACTTGGTATCATAGCATAAGGTTATTAAATAGTCTTTGGGGTTCAAAGTCTCATGACTCAACGTCTAGTAGAGTCTTATTTATCAGTTGAGTCGCGACACATATATGAGAAAGAGGGTATAGGATGATAGAAGTTCGACTTTCTTCATTACTCTTGTGTTGTTCCATAGAGTTTAGTTCTAAAGGTGTCTTTTCCGAATCCCCTCTCTTGTTTTTATAGGATATAAATACAAGAAGGACGCCTACATCAAGAGTGGAAAAGGAAGTAACGAATGATGGAGTTCCTCCTCGAGGTTAGCAAGTCCCTCAAAGTGAACAAGTTACTATAGTTAATCAAGGTAATGAGATTCATGTGGTTCCCTTAGACATGACAAATTAGGAGATTAGATGGGCTTTTATTACCCTAGCCCGAGCCATGAAGGCTCAAGAAAATGGAGATGTGGGGCCTAGGGTGAATGCTCTTGAGAGTACCATGACCTCTAGGTTAAGGGAATTTCTGAGGATGAATCATCCTACCTTTCTTGTATAACGACCCGAGAGCACCCCCAAGTGGTTACGCAGCATACTCGACCTCTCTGACATCTTGTAGAAGTCTCTTAGCATTCATTCATCGCATGTATATGAAAAGTAGTGCAAAATTAAGACTTTTCACAAGAATATTTGAACTCTTTAGTAAAACATAAAAACTAAGTCTCATCATAAACCATCATAAACACAAGTCAATATCATTGGGTCACGACCCTTTCATCAATATGAAAAGAAACTATAGTCTATTACAAAGTCTTTTAGTAAAGGAAACTAAAACATAGTCCATGACCTCGAACATATGAGGACATACGAATCTTGAGAGAATGCTATTACCAAGATTCAACTGTTAAGAAAGTCCTCACATGCCACCTACACTTGTAGACATAGAAAACATATGGAATTAGCACATTGAATGCACTAAGTATGGTGAACATGTCAGAAAATCATGTCAAAAGGGACATTTACTTAAAGATAAACTTTCATGCTATTTTGAAACACACCTTTATCATAAGAGTTCAATAGATATAATATAAGTCAACAATCAAATATAAGACATATTCCATATTCAACAATTAAGCCTTTCATCACTTTAGACCCTCTACCTGAGATAACTCTAAGATGACTTACCTAAGTAATACAAGAAGATACCGCCCATACACCCTCTTCGAGCACACCTAGATGATTCTGAAAGCTACCCTAGATAAGAACCTTGCATTTCAACATTCTAGATTTTGGAGAACATGCATTACGTAAATCATTTAGGAGTCAATCATACAATTAAAGGTATTCACATAATTGTTCTTGGAAGACCTAGGAAACTCATCCTAGCACCTTCAAAACCTACTCGTGCCATGTGTAGATAGTGTCCCATTCCACTACCTACATGTTCGAGAATGATACACTCAAATTACACCTCCCTAAAGAAGTATAAGCAATTGTTATCAAGTAAAGAACCCAGCTAGTAGGTTGGGGTCTATCCAATGAGGAAAATGGTTTGGACTTAACTTCAATTCACAGTTATATATATTTAGTCAATGTCTTTCAAAAACAATTAAGTAAAGGGGGGGGGGGGGTTTCTGAAAAAGATTCCGTAAAAAGTAGAGCTATCAATTAAACAAAAGTAAACATTAGTTTTTATTAAGAGTAGAGAGTAACTAGGGTATTTGTGTTCTCCACAGGTTCATAACATTGTATTCCTAGCAATAGCAATCCATTCCTAGTGTATTACATGCAAAGCGATAATGTAACACCCCCAAAATGAGTTAGGATGTATAGAGCCACATGTGCCTATTAACATGAAATTTAGGTGTTTTAAAACATGTATGATTGATTTTAATAACGTCCAAGATGTTCCAAAGTTAGCCCTTGAGACGTGCATGTGTGACTTGAGTGTGCCTAGCCTGTTTGGATGCGTTGCGAGTGTTGATTGATGCTGAAATTGGTATGGAATGTCCTTGAAATGTTAATTCATGTATTTATGTTCGAAACGTTGGGGTACAACTCCCCAAGTGCCCTGCAAAAGGCCTTCTCGGAGGAACCATTGAGTGCCTAGACACTACCTTTGCAATATTTACCTACTCCTGCAAACAACGGTCAGTAGGCTTCCTTACGCCCCATCGATGGGGAGAAGTAATCTAACACTTCTCTTGGTGAAGTCTCAATACAATTGACAAACCTCATTTCGAAATGACGGCCAGCAGCACAGTCCGTTGTCGGGCCTACTGGCACCGATGGCTGCCCGTCGTTTGAGCCTACAATCTGCACCCTGCGTGCTGTCTCATACCACGTCCCTAAATTACTATAGACGGTTTATTTAGATATTTTTGGGTATATTTAGCTGGTTATTAATATCAAATAACCATTCCCAAATTCATTCCTTAAAATTAGACTTTCCTCTCTAGAAACCTCCATTGGAGATGAAGCTCAAGAACAACTTGTATCTTGGATTCTCATGGATTATTCATCATTTTTTCGTGGATTTCTTTTACAATGAGGTATGGTGATCCTTCATATTGATATGATATTCCATCTACAGAGCTCTTTCCAATGTTTTCAATGAAAGTTCATGATCAACTTGTCTATCTTTCAATCTTGCCATGGGTTCTTTCTCAAAACATTTTCAAAAGCATGATTATGATGATTTTATTAATGGACACTATTTTTCATATTGAATTCAATTCAATTTCATGATGAACCCATGACCCCTCCCAATCTCGATTTGGCCTATAATTTAGTATCTTATGATCTTAATGCTAGAATGATTGTTATGAGATTCAATTATGACAAATTGATTTAGCTACTGTCTAAGATGTAAATTTAAGATGAATTATGTATATTTTATCCAATGTGGATCAAGTTTTGAATATTTGAATGAGATTAGCCTATGATTCTTCTATCTTCTTTAGATTGCTAAAGTAGTGTATTCATTGTGATCTCGGTTTTTATGGAAATTGAAGAAGGAATTAGTTTAGGTTATTGTATCTTTAACTACTGACTTAGATTGGTATTATTTATGAATTATGATTATTATTGATGATCAAGGCAAGGGAGATTTTGTAACATTACTATTCCTGTACTTTTCTATAGTTTTGTTGATAGAATTGGCATTGTATGTCATTGAGTGGTATGGTATACTTATGGTGGCAGTGTTTACTTTATTTTCATTATATATGTTATGTGATTATGGTACTGAAGGAAATTGTATAATGAAGGTTTGGTGGTGATGATCACAAAATGTGAATCATGCCTAGTCTTCCACTCTAGTTGTGATATAGGTTGTGTTGTTAATGTATAAGCTTGTGAATGACTATGCTAAGGTTATGTTTAGGAGTTGTCGTTGATAAGTATTGATGATCAATGAACCCTTACCTATGTACCCCTATATGAATGTGTGATTAGCTAACGTTAGGAGTCTTAAATGCAAGTGTTGTAGTTGCCTTATCTCTTATGCTAGTATTTGTTGTTTGGTCTATGCTTTGTTGTGCATTGTGGTCCTAAGAGGGTGGCTGTCTCAAGGTGATTTTGATAGCCATTATGTGATCATGTTGACCAATGTACACATAGTCACACTTCATTCATGCTTACAAGTAGTATAGTTTCATGGTCTAATGAAAGGTTACTCTCATATGCACTTGTGTCTACTAGTATTCATGCAAAGTTTATGTCTATGAAGTATGCTATGTATTCCCTCACTAGGATGACTTGATAGGTTTAATAGTATGAATAAGGGTATGGGAACTTGTCCATGCATTGCACATGTGTGCCTTGATAGGATACTTCCTAGGTTTGTGATCTATATACATGAACATGAATGCATGAGTTTGTATGTTATGAATATGCATAGTGTCTAAATGTGCTTATGTGAAAGGATTGCTCACATGTATGTACACACAAACACATGTATGATGATATAGTCAATGGAGGGACCTTGAAAGGTGGTCTCTAGTGTACCCTAAACTAGATGGTGCATTACATATGCTATGTCCATGTGAAAGGACTTCTCACATGATTTAGGTTGATGAACTCTTAGCTATGACCTATGAGATAAGAATATGAGGAGTTAACTCTCCTAAGCCACATATTATAAAGTAAAAATAAAAATGGATTTTCAATAAAGGGAACTTAGCTTAGCACCGAGTGAACTTGAAGATGAGGTGTGTCCCTTCCCATTGTAGGAAGGTAGGTTCACCATAGTCCTCACGAGGTGTTAGCCTCATAGCCCAAAGGGCATAGAGTGATATTTACATAACTGGAGAACTACAATGCCTCAATAGGCATAAAGAGGGTTTCCACATATACCTCCATGTTCCATAAACTATGCTTGCCCCATAGGATCCACCAAGTCATATCACTTAGTATGCTAGAATAAGTTAACGTTCTATTTTTGCTAGTAGAGCACCTTACCTTGGTGTAAGTCTGAACAACAAATTCTATTTTAGCACCCATGGTCTTAGTGTCTGTTAAGACTATAGTTTCCTAAAAGTAAAATGGACAATGGAAGTAAAGTAGGACCCTAACTAGGATAACCTAAGGGAAGTTACTTAATGTAGGTGAGGGTATGGGACTTTACTTATGCATTGCACAAGTAGCTCTTGAAAGGTGTTCTAGGGAGGTGTTCTAATTTATATGATTATGTTTATGTCCTTATGAATGACATTGTAGTGTTGTCTACTTCTTTTGATGAAATGCATGGTATGAGTCTATATGATGTGATCTCTTCTTATGTGCATAATGTTAATACTGGTGACTTTAAGATGAAGGTAATACTTGATGTGAATGAAGTGTTGATACTTGCTATGTTGTTGTATAAAGTGAATTGTTAAGGCTTGTGGTCTGATGATAGGTTTATTAAGTATGTGTGAGGTTATGGGGCTTGACATGTACATTGCACTAGTAGACTTAGATTGGGGTTATGAGTAAGTGTCACGACCTGAAAGTACCCGTTAGAAGTTAGGGAGATCCATTGGGTCATGACAAGGCATACTTGACCCTTTGGGGTCTTGTACAAGCCTTTTAACTATCATTCATTACATAAGACATGAAAATTAGTGCGGAATTTTAAAATTTTCAAGAATAAATTAATAAAAGTAAATCTTTCATAAACACTTAGAGAATCTTATCATCACAACAAAACTTAAAGACACGACATAATATCTTAGGGACACGGCCCTTTACATTAAAAGAGAACTACATAATAAGTTTGTAAGTAAAGGACTATGCCCTCGAATATATGACGACATACTTTGTCTTGAGAGAAACTTTACCAAGCTTTTCCTTCTAGCCTTCAACCTTGCTTCCAAAAACCTATAATTATATAGTATAGAAAAGTAAGGGGTAAATACAAAATAATGTACTAAGTATGACATATGCAAAAACATGTAAAAAGGGACATTTTAGTAAAATAACCTTTCATGCCAAATAATTAAAACATTCATGAATTTAGAAGCAAAACATCATAAGAAACATCATTTAAAACTTAGAGAAGGATTTCCACAATTTTAAACCAAAGGACCCATTTACAGTAAAGTAACCAAAATGTTATAGTGAACTCTTATAGCTTTACAGTGAACCATTTTTTACTCCAAAAATAGTGAACTCCCAAGGTATTGCCAATGAGGAAGTGAACTCATTTCCTTAGGAGTTTCCTAACCGAGGTTATCCTAAGACTCTCCAAGGTAAGACATGAAGAAAATATCAAAATACCTCCTTAAATATACACCAAGGAGATCCTTAAGACTACCCACCACAAGCTTACTCCAATCGAGAGAACAAGTCACCACTGAATCACAAGACATTAGAAGAACACTCACCAACAGACCAAGACTTCTTTTTCGGAATGCCTACTTAGTGCAATGAGTAGATTGCGTCCCATAGCACCACCTACCCTAAGAAGTACACTCTTTTAGAAGGCTTGTCACCAAGACTCCCCTTTCGGAAGGTCCTATCTAGTGCAATGGATAGATAGCGTCCCATACCACCACCTACCCTAAGTAGTACGTTCTTTTAGGAGACTTAGTTCATTCAATTCATATAAGAATCCCCTTTCGGAATGCCGTGCAATGGATAAATAGCATCCCATTCCACTACCAACACTAAGTAGCACACTATTTTAGAAGACTTAGCGCATTCATTATTTGTTTGAGGGTTACCTTAACCGACATAGACCATGAGAGCTAGACATGAATTCCGATATTAACCCCTATCGGAAAAGGGATCCTCACTTGCCTAGAGGAAGGTCATTCTTTTTAGCTTTTACATGGATTTACCAATAGCTAAACCTATACGGGTGCATAGTTAAGGGATAAGGAGATTGCTACTAAGTAACTTATTCTCTACTAACAAGGAGTACTCATCTCAAGAGGTACATTGGAATACAACATCTCAACTCACGAAGTGTAACCACCCCTTCTTCATATCCTCTCGATGCTAAGCATTATTCCCCACAGATTCTCAACATTATAACTAGTCAACACCATAACTCAACTCACGAAGGGTATTCATCCACCGACCTATCTTAGAAAGATCTTAGGATGTAGTGAGGTTACTACTAAACGCTTCATCTAAACTCACGAAGACTGTTCACCCCAAAAATCCCCTTTGTAATCAACTTAGCTTCATTCATTAATTTGTGTGTGTGTACATGTGAGCACACCTTGCATATAAACATCATTTCATTTACATTAACTTCTATACATGCTTTAGACCTTCATTAATCAAATCACACACTTTACATGCTTCACAAAATCATATACTTCATTTAGTCATAATCTATGCACAACATGCAATTCAAACTTCATAATACACAATACAAGAACCATCTTCAATATCACTTCATTTGACATATTTGGCCTTCAAATCCACACTCACAATATATACTAAGTATAGTCAATTCATCAAGGAAACACCTCCTCCAAAAAGGTGGACCGTACCACTCAAGAGATATTCATAAAAAGAGTTAACAATGAAACCAACTTACCATTATTCCAAAGACTTCACACCTATTTACATTTTTTACTCTACAATTCAGCATGAAATAGCCCACAGGGCTTTAACTAAACAACAATATCAACATAAGGAAACAAAAGTTCAAAGACTACCAAGTTATGCTCATTTAATCCATTTCTTAAGCCAAATTTTGATAAAATGTTTTAACATGTTTTAATTGAAGTTTTAGCATTAAAATGAACTAACATTAGAAACATCACTATTAAGTTATTTAAAACGTTTTCATGTAAGACCCGTATTTAGAGTTGAAGATAGAAGAAACAAGGATTGAGAACCCTTTTTGAAAATTCATTAGAAGTGACTCCTCGAATGGAAGAGAGTTAAAGGATGGATACCATACCTTAGATAAGATAAATACCAATGATTTAGATGAAGAAGTTGACCACCAACAGCCCTCCTAGCTCTTCTTGACCTCTAACTTCCAAGGAGACTTGAGAGAGAGTTCTAAGGGAGAGGGGTTTTGGGTTTGAGAAAATGAGGTCTAAAATTAGATCTTATGGTTTGACATACTTTAATATACCTAAATAACCCTAAAAATGACTTTCTAGGTTCATAAAAGACTTGGTGTGAATTTACCAAACACCCCAAGTCAAAACAGATTTTTGACAGCTTTTACAGCGACCACCAATGTCCCATCACCAACGGACCGTCTCTCAATCGATGCCCCATCGATGGGGTCCATCGATTGGGACTGAAACTCCACCATGTGCAGGCTTGGATAGCCTTGCAGGTCAAATTGATGCCCATGGTCTACGGACCGTTGGTTGACCAACGGACCGTCCCGTGGGTCGTCATTTGGTCACTGTTTTGGCAGCTTCTTTCCAAGAGGTGGGGTCCTCTTCAAGGGCCCCTCGTGGGACCTATGTGGGGTCGTACCCAGACATTAACCCCTTAAAATAGTAGTTTAGGTCTTAGGAACATCCAACACCAATTTCAAGCAAAACGAACACGTAAAACTCACTCAAACAAATCAAGATACACAAGTACATTCTAAGGCATATCTTCCGAACGTCATGGATGTTCTTGGTCGTTTGACCTCTACACTTAACCAAACTTCACATACTGACTAATAACACTAATTTAACTCATTTTAACTTAAAATTAAAACAATAAACCATCACGAAGCTCTATTTTATCTTAGTTTATTTTAGGGCGTTACATTCTCCCCCAATTGGAATAACATTCGTCCTCAAATGACACTAACACTTTAAGACCAACAAGGACTTACTTAGCATAACATAACACATTACAATCATGATCAGAACACTCATAATCAAAGCATAAACTATCCAGGAGCATCATTTCACATTTCCAAATACTTGAAACATAGGCAACTTTTTGCAAAACATCACAAACTAAAAAAATAAAAAATCATCCTTATCCTTCTTTTATGGAGGAACTACCTTATCCAACATTAAACATGCTCATATACAACACTTTTGCACATAATGAAACTTCAATCAAAGGCAAGACAAATTTTCTCAAAATTCAAAAATCGTACAGTGAACATCACTGTAACACTGTTAAGCATGCTTAAAATTTCAAAATTTCATTCTTTGAGCAATTCATCAAGATGGCATGATCATATGAAGTATAAAACCATATAAAATCATCTCATAAAATAATAACAATAATAAAAAAGGGTTATGACTTACCGAGATCATCAACTCCGGATTAGTTATCCTTCCTAGCTCCCATCCCATAGGGAGGGTTCTTCTTTGGAGCATTAGGATCTAGGGAAGCTTGATTGACCTCTTTCCCTCTTTATTTGATGCTGCGGAAGTCCTTCATCTTGTGTCCATTATTACCACAACTAAAACAACCATCCGTTCCGTAAATAAACTTACCCGAATGTTGCTTCCCACAAGTAGTACACCTAGCCCTTTCAAAAGTATGTACACCACCTTGGGAATTTTTGTTTGGAGCCCTATCCTTGTTTCCCATTGAAGAATATTGGTGATAGAACCTCTTTTTAAGTTTTTGGTGACTACAATCATAAGACCTAGGCCTCATACCCTCTTGCCTTATCTCCCTAATTTTGGACTCCTGAATTTGTTGTGCATATACCATGAGCCTAGAAATGTCCATGTCATTAAGAAGCATTGTCGTACTGCACTCTTTCTCCATAAAGGTAGACACTCCCATCAAAATTTTGTTCATTCTAGCCCTAGGGTAGCCTACCATGGTTGGGGCATACTTAGAGAGTTGGGTGAATTTGAGAGAGTACTCTTGCACATTCATTCCCCCTTGACGAAGGTTCAGAAATTCAACCATCTTATTCTCCCTCCACTCTAGGAGAAAGAACCTATCTTGGAAAGCCTCTTTGAATTGCTCCAAATAAACCGGACCTCTTTTTAAGGATCTCTCACCCCTCCATGCTCATACCACAGTTGAGCCACCTCCTTAAGTTGGTAAGCGGCTAACTCCTCTTTCTCCCTAGGGGTCACACCCATACCATCTACCACTTTCAAAACCTCATCAATGAAACCTTGTGGATCTTCATCCACCTTATTGCCATGAAAAGTGGGAGTGTTCATCCTCATGAAATCCTGAATTCTAGAAGGGGGAGTACTAGCATTAGGTTGAGGTCCAACTCCTTGATTAGCTTGGCAACAAAGTGATTATTGATGACATGAGCTTGAGAGGTCATGAGTTGTGTCAAATTCATTAGGGAAGCCCTCAACTCCGCATTAGTCATATCTCCCTCAACAAAAGAAGTTTGACGCATAGGAGGCACTTGAGGCTCTTGAGGTTCCGGAGGCACTTGAGGTTCTTGAAGGGGAACCTCCATATTCTATCACTCTAGGCCAACAATAGGAACTTGGTCAACACGGGGAGGGATTCTCTCATTAGTTACACCTGCCTCCTCCCTTCTAGAGGTTGATCTCCTCGAATTCATGTCCTATAAACACAAAAAGAAGAGGTTGAGAAAAGACGTCTTATAGATCTCAACTCTAAGGCACGACACTAGAATAGTGAAAAAAGTGAAACTTCTATCATCCTATAGCCTCTTGTCCATGGATGTGTCCCACCTCACACCAATGACCAAAACTCTACTAGATGTGGCTTGTTAGACTTTTAGACCCTAAACTATTTCCCATAACCTTATGCTCTGATACCAAGTCTTTCACGACCCGAAAGTAACGCCTAGAAGCTAGGGAGAGCCCTTGGGTCATGACAAGGCATACTTGACCCTGTGGGGTGTTGTACAAGCGCTTCAACTATAGTTCATTACATAAGACATGAAAATTAGTGCGAAATGTTAAACTTTTCACGAATAAATTAATAAATGGAATTCTTTAATAAATACTTAGAGAATCTCATCATCACAAGCAAACATAAAGACACGCCATATATCTTAGGGACACGACCCTTTATCTTAAAAGAGAAATACATAATAAGTCTTTAAGTAAAGAAACTAAGAAAAGGACTATGCCCTCGAATATATGAGGACATACTTTGTCTTGAGAGAAACTTTCCCAAGCTTTTCCTTCAAGCCTTCAACCTTGATTCCAAAAACCTATACTTATAGAGTATAGAAAAGTATTGGATTAGTAAAAAACAATGTACTAAGTATGTCATATGCAAAAACATGCAGAAAGGGACATTTTAGTAAAATAACCTTTCATGCCAAATAATTAAAACATTCATGAATTTAGAAGAAAAACATCATAATAAACATCATTTAACATTTAGAAAATGATTTCCACAATTTTAACCCAATGGACCCATTTAAAGTAAAGTAACCAAAATATTACAATGAACTCTTATAGCTTTACAGTGAACCATTTTTTACTCCAAAAATAGTGAACTCCCAAGGTATTGCCAATGAAGACGTGAACTCATTTCCGTAGGAATTTCTTAACCGAGATTATCCTAAGACTGTCGAAGGTTCAACATGAAGGAAACGTCTACACACCTCCTTCAATACACACCAAGGAGATCATTAAGACTACCCACCATAAGCTTACTCCACTCGGGAAAACAACTCACCACTCAATCACAAGACATTAGCAGAACACTCAACAACACACCAAGACTTCCTTTTCGGAATGCCTACGTAGTGGAATGAGTAGATGGCGTCCCATACCAACCCCTACCCTAAGTAGTACACTCTTTTAGAAGTCTTGGCTCCAAGACTCCCCTTTCAAAAGGTCCTACCTAGTGCAATGGATAGATAGCGTCCCATACCACCACCTACCCTAAGTAGTGCATTCTTTTAGGAGACTTAGTTCATTCAAATCATATAAGACTCACCAAGACTCCCTTTCGGAATGCCTCCCTAGTGCAATGGATAAATAGCGTCTCATTCCACTTCCTACCCTAAGTACCACACTCTTTTAGAAGCCTTAGCACATTCATTACTTTGTGGGGGTTACCTTAACTGACATAGACCATGAGAGCTAGACATGAAATCCCGATATTAACCCCTATTGGATGAGGGATCCTCACTTGCATAGAGTAAGGTCATTCTTTTTAGCTTTTACATGGCTTTCCCAATAGCTACACCTATGCGGGCGCATAGTTAAGGCATAAGAAGATTGCTACTAAGTAACTTATTCTCTACTAACGAGGGGAACTCATCTCAATAGGTATATTTGAATACACCATATCAACTCACGAAGTGTAGCCACCCCTTCTTCATATCCTCTCGGTGCTTAGCATAATTCCCCACGGATTCTCAACATTTTATAATATACGTTAAGGATAAGTAGTGAAAACCACATATCAACTCACGAAGGGTATTCATCCTCTAACCTATCTTAGAAAGTTCTTAGGATGTAGTAAGGTTACTAATAAACACTCAATCTCAACTCACGAAGAGTGTTCACCCCAAAACTCCCCTTTCTACTCAACTTAGCTTCATGCATTCATTTAAGTGTGTGTGTACATGTGAGCACACCTTGCATATAAACATCATTTCATTTACATTAACTGATATACATGCTTTAGACCATTATTCATCAAATCACATACTTTACATGCTTCACAAAATAATTACTTCAGTAAGGCATAATCTAAGCACAACATGCAATTCAAGCTTCAAAATATAAAATACAAGAACCATTTTCAATATATCATTGATGTACCATGGTTTCACGATACTTTCAATGCTTTTTCCTTAAGTTTAGTGTGTGTCTAGGGCTTTTTTGTAGTAATTTTAATGTTTTTTATCTGTGTTTTGTAGGGAAGTTGTCCTAAACGAAAATGCAAATGGTTGTGCAGAAATCATTGCAGAAGTGACCCACGAAGCCATCGGTAGCCCTTTGTTCCATCGACGGTCCGTGGGTGGTGATTGTCGACTGGAGGTCTTAGTATCTCGAAGCAACTCGGGGAATTCTGACCAAGTGTGGGGCTACAGAAGGATTGACGGACGTCCTGGCAAACTGTTGATTAGATTAGAGATTAGTCCCACTACCCGATGTTGAAGAAATCACTAAGTATGGAACGATGGAGGCATCGATGGGATGTAAGTGAGACAACATACCGTGTTGTTTGTCCATCGCTTGGATCACAGAAGATGCAAAAATGAAGGCTGAAGAAAAAGCTAAGTGTGGATCGACGGAGGCAGTCGATGGTCCGTCGATTCTGTTGGTTCGTTGACTGAAGCCGCGTTTTCTGGACAAACTTTCCTTATTTTTGACTCCTTTTAATTTAGGACTTTTTTATTATAAATAGGGTTAAAAACCTCGCTTTTAGGGTTAGACTTTTTATTATTTTTCATCTTTGTGTTATTGGGTTCTTGATTTTACAAATTGACAATTTACTCAAGTTTCCGGAATTGATTATCAAGTGAAGTTTGTTATTTCAAGTGTTATTTCTGGATTTTCTTCAAACTTGTCAAAGTATGTATATGAATTATTGTTTAACACCCATGTATTGTGTATATTTAGGCATGTGTAACTAAATCCACAACTAGGGTTGTGGGAACCATGGGTGATTAACAATGTAAAACTAGCTAAATAACAATTCTAGAATAAATTCTTGCATGTATTGATAATTCTTTCATTTAGAAGTCTTTTTAACGAGTGCACGCGTTAGAACTTGCCCTATCTCTACTTGTCGTACCAAGGGGGTAGTTAATAGGATAAGCATTATCATCATAGATTTAGTGGACGCTATTTAATAGGCTAGTTTCGATTGGTGCAAAGTAGTAACAAAGCCAAACATCGAATATGATGCTTAATATGAGGTAAAGGTAAAGTTTAGTAAATTAGACACACGTAGACGGACCGAGGTACGGGGTGAAATTCTCTAAATACCGGACCAAGGATTTAGAGATACATAGCTTATCACTTTGCATGCATGATACTAGGAAAGAATTGTTATAGCTAGGATTACCAAGTTATGAACCTATGGGGAACACTTAAACCGTAGTTTCTCTCACCATTTGATAAAAACCAAAGTTTTAATCTTGCTACTTGTTTTACTTAGAAATAATTGAACACTTTAGTTTCATACACACACAAAAACCTTTAATTAACTATTTTCGGAAAGGACTTGACTAAATAGACGTAATAGTATATTAAAGTTAAGTCTAAATAATTTTTCTCGTGGGATCGACCCTAACCTACTTGTTGGGTTCTTTACTTGATACGACCGCTTATGCTTCTGTAAAGAAGTGTAATTTGAGCGTATCAAATTTTGGCGCCGCTACCAGGAAAAGTGGCTTTTAGATTAACTTTAAGCACATTACTGAATTTTAGTCAACAATTTACTAATTTTAATTTTTGTTTTTCTTTTTGTCTCTCTCAGGTGTAGCTCAAGTGTATGCCAAGTAGACGGAGTTGAGGAGAACCAATACTTCCACTTGATCTAGAACTAAACCGTACACTTCGCAGAATGAACGATCCACATAATCTTGCTAATCTTGGTGATTGGATCAATCGTAAACTTCCTCCACCGGTTGATGCTCATAATCAAGTGATAGTGGAGAACCCTGGTGAAGGTGATCTAACGAGGTAACCTCCTGCCTCACGACCCCAAGAGTACTATAGGGGCAATGTTAACATCACTGACTCTGATGGGCCACTTTTCCTGACTCTGATGGGCCACTTTTCCTACCTCCTCTACCACATGGTCATACTTTCGTGGTAACCTGAAGCTTGATGCAGATGCTCACCGCGAGAGGTTTGTTTTCGGGGCTACCATCTGAGGATCAACATGCTCACATCGCCAAACTGAGGTCGGTGTGTAAGAGTTGTGTAGGGAGGCTTGATTTTGACATGGATGTCATTGGGTTAAGAGTGTTCCCTCCCTCACTGACGGGAGAGGCTGCTATATGGTTTACTGAGTTGCCCTACAACTCGATCTATACTTGGAACCAGTTGAGGGATGTGTTCCTAGCACGTTACTATCCGGTGTCTAAGAAGCTCAACCACAAAGATAGGGTGAACAACTTTGTGGCATCACCTGGGGAGTCAGTAAGTAGTTCTTGGGATAGGTTCACCTAATTTTTGAGAAGTGTCCCAAACCACCGCATTGACGATGAGTCGTTGAAAGAGTACTTCTATCGGGGGCAAGATGATAATAATAAAGCAGTGCTTGATACGATTGCAGGTGGTTCTTATGGGGAGTGTACCAATGCAGAGATTGCCGAGAAGTTAGAGAAAATCACCCAAAATAATAAAGCTTAAGACACTAGGAAGTTGGATACTGGGAGAAATACTTTTGCGGTACAAGCTACACACAACCTAGCCGCACATGAGATTTGTGAAGAGATGGCTCAAATGTGAGATGAGCTTGGGTTGGTGTTGAAACATGTCACCGGGGGTGCGGAGAAAGTAAATGCGGTGAATTATTTGTCTAAACCACCACCGCCAGCGGATGACTACTACTACTACGAAGATTCTTATGTAGTGAATGAGTAGACGGGGGGTTTCCGACCAAACGCCCAAGGATACAATCAGGAGAATTGGTGAAAAGGTCAAGGAAATCAAGGTCGAAACTATGGAAATTACAACTGAGAGGGTCACCATGTTCGAGGCAGAAACTACAACCGCGACAACAACTTCAACCGGGGTAACTATGGTAACAGAAACGATCATAGTGGGCCCTATGTCCCACCTCAAAATCCAGAAGTTGCTCCTAGGGATGGTGTAGCTAGTATGGCGCCCGTTGAGAACATGTTACAAAAACTAATTAGGAGGTTCGACGCGAGTGATGAGCACGCCAAAGAGTTGAGAGGTGATTTAGCTAATATTGGGCAAAAAGGTGGATGCACATTCAATCTCAATCGATCATCTTGAGTTGCAAATGGATCAATTGCCTTCTCCTATGAACACATGTCAACCGGGTAATCTTCCAAGCAACACTATCTAAAATCCAAAAAATGATGGACATTGTATGGTAGTCACTACTCAAGAGGGTAAGCAAACTGTTGATCCACCTATGCCGTCTGGCGTTGAAGACGAGGTGAGAAGAGAAGATGAGGTAGTAGAATCTAGTGGTGAGTTGGTAAATGAAGCGGTGAAAGAAGCAGAGATGCCCCAAAAGGTGACCCCCGTTCCTAGACCACCACCACCATTCCCAAAAAGATTGGGGAAGAAGATCGAGGATGGCAAATACCGATGTTTTATTACTATGTTGAAACAGCTTTCCATCATTGTCCCTTTGATAGAAGCTCTTGAACAAATGCCCGGTTATACCAAGTTCATGAAAGATATGGTTACTAAGAAGAGGTCGGTAAGTTTAGAGGATGATTATAGGATGCAACATTGTAGTGTTATTGCTACAAGGTCACTGGTGCAAAAGAAAGAACATCCGGGCGCTTTCACTATTCCACGTACTATCGGGTTGTTACACTTTGCTAAAGCACTATGTGATCTTGGTGCAAGCATAAATCTCATGCCTCTATCTATCTACAAGAAGCTGGGTTTGGGTGACCCAAAGCCCACTACGATGCGGTTACTGATGGCCGATAGAAAGGTGAAGAGGCCTATTGGGATACTCCATGATGTGTTGGTGAAAGTAGAGTCATTTATATTTCCGGCCGATTTTGTGATTCTTGACTATGAGGTTGACTTTGAGGTGCCTATTATTCTAGGGAGGCCATTCCTTGCTATTGGTTGCGCTTTGGTTGATATGGAAAAGGGGCAGTTGATGTTCCGGTTAAATAATGAAGAGGCAACTTTTAACATTAGTAGGTCCATTAAGAAGAATGGTGAGCTCCAAATGGTATCTTCTATATCTTAAAGGGTTGAGAGTACGTCTGAGGTACAAATCGAAGAGCGCCTTGGTTTTGAGGCACTAGCGGCAGTGATCATGAATTTTGAGAGTGATGGTATTGAAAAGTATTGGTCATTGGTTGCGGCACTTGATCGAGGTGACTTTCGGTTCAAACAAAAGAAATTTGAGTTAGACATGAAACATCCCAAGTATCCATCCGCGAAACCATCTATTGAAGAGGCCCCAAAAGTAGAGCTTAAGGCTCTACCACCTCATCTGAGGTATGTATTTTTGGGAAAAGATGACACTTTTCTGGTATTCATTGCATTGGACTTGAATGTGGAGCAAGTAGAGTGTTTGGTGCAAGTGTTGAAGAGGTTCAAGATAGCTATTGGGTGGACTATTGCGGATATTATTGGGATCCCTCCCGGTATTTGTTCACACAAAATCTATCGCATGCCCGATCATAAGCCAAGTATTGAGCATCGAAGACGTTTAAATCTACCTAAGCAAGAGGTAGTGAAGAAGGAGATTATTAAGTGGTTAGATGCCAGAGTCATATATCCGATCGCAGATAGTAGTTTGGTATGCCCTGTTTAGTGTATGCCCAAAAAGGGGGGAATGACTGTGGTCCTTAATGAGAAGAATGAACTTGTTCCAATGAGGCCGGTGAACAGATAGAGAGTGTGTATGGATTACCGGAAATTGAATGCATGGACTGAGAAGAACCATTTTCTATGTCCTTCATGGATCAGATACTAGATAGGCTTGCAGTAAAAGGGTGGTATTATTTTCTGGATGGTTATTCGGGTTACAACCAGATCTCTATTGCACCGGTAAATCAAGATAAAACCACTTTCACTTGCCCTTATGGAACTTTTGCGTTCGAGAGGATGCCCTTCGGATGTGTAATGCACCGGCTACTTTTCAGAGATGTATGATATCGATATTCTTCGATATGATGGAGGACATCATTGTGGTGTTTATGGATGATTTTTCTGTTGTTGAAGACTGGTTTGATCATTTTTTGAGTCACTTGGCCGAAGTTCTGAAAAGATGTGAAAATTGCAACCTTGTGCTAAATTGGGAGAAATGTCACTTCATGGTGAAAGAGGGTATTGTATTGGGCCATCACATCTCAGAGATGGATATAGAGGTTGATCGAGCCAAAGTTGAGGTGATAGAGAGACTTCCTCCACCCATCTCTGTAAAAGGTGTGAGGAGTTTTCTTGGGCATGCGGGCTTCTACCGGAGGTTTATCAAGGATTTTTCAAAAATAGCACATCCTCTGTGCAAGTAACTTGAGAAAGAGTTCAAATTTTATTTTGATGAATCCTTTATGAAGGCATTTGGAGAGTTGAAGGAGAAGTTTATGTCTGCGCCAATTATTATTTCCCAGGATTGGAGCAAACCATTTGAGGTGATGTGTGATGCTAGTGGGGTTCCTCTTGGTGTAGTATTGGGACAAAGAAGGGATAAAATCCTTCACCCCATTTATTACTCCAGTAAGGCCCTTAATAAAGCTCAAAAGAATTATACTGTGACTGAACAAAATCTCCTTGCGGTGGTATTGGCGTTCGAAAAATTTCAATCATATTTTCTTGCCACGAGAGTCATAGTGCATACTAATCATTCTGCTTTGAGATATTTGATGGCAAAGAAGGATGTGAAACCAAGGTTGATTAGATGGGTATTGTTGTTGAAAGAGTTTGATATCGAGGTGAAAGATAGAAAGGGAACCCAAAAATATGTTACCGATAACTTGTCCAGATTAGAGGATGAAGCTATGCAAGAGTTGGGTGAAAAGGCTGAAATTGATGATACTTTTCCTGATGAGCATGTATTGGCTGCTTTTCATGACTTTATTCCATGGTTCGCTATTTTTTCGAATTATCTGGCGAGTGATATAGTCCCATCGGACTGGTCCTTTCATCAGAGGAAAAAGTTCATGCATGATGTGAAAAAGTTCTTTGGGATGAGCTTATTTATACCGAAAATGTGCCGATGGCCTTATTCGTCGATGTGTGCCGGAAGTTGAGATGCTAAGTATTTTGGAGGCATGTCACTCCTCGCCTGTGGGAGGGCATCATAGTGGTATCCAGACAGCCCATAAGATTTTGTAGTATGGGTACTATTGTCCGACCATCCACCAAGATGCTCATGAGTTCGCCATGTCTTGTGATAGGTGCCAACGAGATAGGGGTATTTCAAGGAGGCAAGAGCTCCCTTTGAATCCCATTCTAGTAATTGAGTTGTTTTATGTATGTGGCATTGAATTAATGGGCCCTTTTGTGAGTTTATGAAGTATATTATTTTGGCAGTTGATTATGTGTCAAAATGGGTGGAAGTCGTAGCACTTACAAACAATGAAGGGAAGAGTGTCACCGAGTTCTTGAAAAAGAACATATTTTCCAGATTTGGCACCCCTAGGGCCATTATTAGTGATGGGAGATCCCACTTTTGCAACATGTTGTTTTAAGGGTTATTGGAGAAATATGGGGTTCGCCACAATGTAGCCACTCCTTACCATCCACAGACTAGTGGGCAAGTCGAGGTGTCAAACAGAGAAATCAAGCAAATTCTGGCAAAAAATGTGAATGCTAGTAGAACGGATTGGTCAAGGAGGCTTGATGATGCCCTTTGGGCCTACCATACGGCATACAAGACTCCCATAGGTATGTCTGTATACCAACTTGTATATGGGAAGGCTAGTCATTGCCGATTGAGTTGGAGCACAAGGCCCTGTGGGCGATGAAGAAACTGAAAATGGATTGGAATGAAGCAGCGAAACTGAGATTAAATCGGTTAAATGAGCTTGATGAGTTTCGCTTGAAGGCATATGAAAGTTCAGCCCTCTACAAATAAAAGATGAAGAAGTACCATGACCGAAAGATTGAGAAGCGCGAATTTGCAGTTGGGGATTTGGTGCTTTTGTTCAACTCTAGGTTGCGCTTGTTTCCGGGCAAACTCAAGTCCAAATGGACTGGACCATTCTTGATCACTCAACTGTTCCCTCTTGGTGCGGTTGAGTTGGAGAAGAAGGAGGGTGCAAGGTTCAAGGTAAATGGGCAAAGAATCAAAATATACCTCGGGCATGCGGAAAATGCGAATGAAGCGGTTGAGGCATACCATCTTGATGAAGTCTGAGTAATCAAGAGTCCTGCGTCGCGACGCAAATTAAGCGCTGATTGGGAGGCAACCCAATGTGTATACTTTAGCCAACAATAGGTTTTTCTTGTCTTTGTAGGTATAGTTGCATTATTTTGGTTTTTATTCAATGTCATGTTTGAATTTTCTTTTATTTCTTTTAAGTCTATTGGCTAGAGAGTAATTTAGGGTCCGTGTCTAAAAAGTGTCCAGGAAACACAAAAAGAATGGCTTATTGGGTGCTAATGTGCAGGGACCAAACCAAAGCATGATCTGCAGAAATTGGTCTAGTGCATTGATCTACGGACCAATCGATGGGCCATCGTCTCATCGACGAACTGTCAATGGTGTCCGTGGATCTCAGGTATGATTTTCAATTTGGTCTAAGTTAGGGTACAATCGACGGAGCAGTCGATGGACTGTCGATTGACTTACGATCCATCGACGGGGAATCGTTAGTTCCCCAGAACCCATGACCCAACCCCACCCGGCCAACTATATATTAAAAATCACTCTTTCAGTTACCCCGTACCTTTTAAAATTCCCCCCAACCATTTCCCTCCCCTATTCCCTTATTCCCCCATTCACTCCCACATTCATTCTATCATAATTCCCTTCTGATTTCTCATCCTCTCCACAATCCATAAACTCGCGAGACCCTAGTCTCCCAAATTCTCCAACCATCTCTTCTATTTTTTGGTCGGTGTTCAAAGGAGGGCTTGTCAATCGTTGTTGCAAAGTTCACCCTCACATTCACTCCACTAGAGCGTATAGGTATGCCATTCTCATCCGCTCTACGAATTCTCATTCATTTGTATGAGGAAATGACCAGTTTGTATGTGGGTCTTGACTTAGGGAAATTTTTTTGCATGATTAACTTGTTAAAATTGGAGTTTCTTGTCCCTTAGGATGGTGGAAAGTAAATGGGTTAGGGGTGCTAATGGTCTAAATGAACTCTGAATGTTTGTTGATTTGTTGTTTTCCTACTTATGGCTTAATAATCTCTTAGTTTTTAGGATCAAATTTTGAATACTCCAAGCCCTAGGAATGACGAAATTATTGATGATTGCTATTGAAAATTGTGTGTCTTGATGTGCTTGAAATTGTCTATTTGTGGGGTGCTAGGGATGTCTAAAAGTATTTGTCTTGACCGATAGTACGAGACCCTATCTTACCGTCGGTCAATTGATGGACCATCGATAGGGTCCATCGATAGCTGCACCACATATTAGTCCAACTGTGGGACGACGGAAGTGGACTATGGTCCGTCGATTGATCGACGGGCTGTTCTTCACGTTAGTCGTTTCTAACTGCAACCCTGTTCTCTGAAGCTTTCTAAATTTTTCAAAGTGTCCAAAGACGGAAGTGGACTACCGTTCATCGATTCATCGACGGACGGTTCTGCACGTCCGTCATTTCTAACTGCAACTTCTTTGGACTTATAACTTCTGAAATGTGCTAAGTGTCCACCGACGGACCCTATCGACGGACCGTCGATAGTGCCCGTCGTTCAGTTCTGCATTTCTGCAGTTCACTGTGTTTTGTGTTCCAAATTTGGTGTTTGTTTCTTTTTTGTGTGTAGGATGATTACAATAAAACTAATAACTCTCCCTTGCAGGTGCCAATGTCCCCCAAGCCGGATTTAGTCTATTCCAGAGGACGGTCAAAGTCTGTGGCACCTTCATGCTGGATGGTGATTGGTTTGTCAGACGATGTGCGTGATCCCAAATACGTGCCACCAGGCACCCAGACACCGACACCTGCTGCTAGGACCACTCGGGGCACGCCCAAGAAGGTGGCGTCTGGCGTAGTCACTGCCTCCCTGTCTGATGAGGAGCGCACTCTGACCGGCACACCGTCTGGGTCTGCCTCGGGTTCAGAGGGATCGTCTGGCTCCGAGGAGGCTTCTAATTCTGAGTCTGCCCACTCTACAAGGTCGCATGAGGCTACTGCCTCCGGTTCAGGATTGCAGGGTGCCACTGTTCCTGCTGTACCTGCCCACCCTGCCTCGTCTGATGAGGCCCATAGTGCGGAGTCTTCACCGGCACCCCAGTTTGAGGAACCTGCACCAGTTTCTGATCATCTCGATTGGTGGTGCGGAAATGGCAAATACCAGGTTTACAGGGATGCTAAGCTGCTGAATGATAAAGGGGTGATGACTCGGAATTTAGCAGTGGAGCGGGGGGTTCTGACAGGGAGTCTACACATAGTCCCTGTGATACAGACCTTATTCACCAGCCACGAGCTTGATCGGATGGCTAGGAGCGTGGGACCTTACAACGAGGAGATGGTTCGAGAATTATACGCCTCCTACGTAGCAGCTCTCCGAGGGTCTTTGGACAGGTGGGCTAACCCCGCCAAACAGGCACCACTTACATATGTCTGGGTTCCAGGCCGCCGGGTGGACATTTCGCCTCCCACCATTCGCTGTTTCCTTTACGGTGAGGCCACTGATGCAGGGAGGGCCCCCCTCACCGCTGAGTTTGATTAAAGATGAAACGTGGTAAAGGTGGCCATTTTCAGCGGGACAGAAACTTGAGAGAGTCCACCAAGAGGTTGATTGCCCAGCATATATCTATAGATGGTGCGGGCGCGGATTGGGTGACTGACCACAGATGCCTTATCAAGAAGGAGAACCTAACGTTTGCAGACAAGTTTATTTGGATTTTGGTCCGCCACAGCATATCCCGCACAGCTGCGGATAATATACTTACCTGGGATAGGGCGGTCTTGGTAGCAGCGATGGTCGCCGGGTTTGAGATCGACTTTGTGAAATTGTTGATCTCGGTTATTCATGAGAGGGATTTCAAAGCCTCTACCACTTAACCATTTTCCTGCATGATCTTTTCGCTGTGTAGGACTGCTGGAGTGCCCGTCTGGCACATAAATATCCTACAAACTCTTACCGGGTTAGTAGATATTTGCCTCATTAGGGACGAGGCCAATGAGGTGGCACCACGGAGAGGGTCCAAAGTAGAGGTGCAGCCGCTAGGTGAGAACTTGGCGGATACGGTAGAGCAAGCCCAAAGGGGTGATCATGCTACATAAGATCCTATCGATACTGCCCCGATCGAGTCTGCCCCGAGCACTAGCAGGGCACCGAGTTCCTCCCGGTCTATGCCTCCATCAGCAGCACTGGTCCCGCTAGCTAGGGTCCAGAATTTAGAGGCCCAAATGGATACCTTCCTGCAATATATCAAGCCTTAGATGCAGAGATCCATTGCTGAGGCTGAGGACCGGCTTGAGAAGAAGATTACTCAGCAGAGAGAGAGGAGGATCCAGGCGGTCCACCAGCGCCTCAACGCTTTTGAGTTGCGAGTCCTCGCACGTCCATCCCCCACCATTTATTTGACGACTCTCCAGGCGGATGTGGCTAGTCTGAGGGCTGATGTTGATGCCATCTTGGATATGCTGATACCCGAGCCTGAGGTCGCACCTGCGGAGCTTGCTGAGGATACGGTGCTTACTGCACTTTTCCAGACCACCACTGCACTACCGCCTCCGCCACGTGCCAAGAGGCACCGGTCCAGTCATACTAGTGAGGGTGATGGTGCTCAGGCTAGGAAGAGGGAGCGAGTAGAGATGGAGGCTGCGAGGAGAGCCTCGTTGCTTGATAAGGAGGCCCGGCATATGAGGGCCCATGAGTTAGTTGTAGGGGCGTCTCGGTCCCGATTGGAGACTGCTGAGAGGAGCACCTCTGAGGATGCCGACATTGATGAGGACACTACTGTTGGTGTCCCTACTACTGATGGAGCAGGTTTTGGGCAACCGAACCCGCCTGCTTGTTGATATTTGGCACTATGCGCTTCAGGTTTGCTTCACCTACCACCTTGTTATTATATTTCTTATGCATTGGGGACAATTACATGATTTCTTGTTGGGGTGGGGTAAATGGAATGTGAGTGTTAGGGTGAAGTCTGAGTAGCCCAACTCATGATCCTCTCTTGGTGATTTTCTTGCCTGTGTTCTTTTGCCCCAAGAGACTGGTTATTTTTCTATTGAACCGGCATGTTAGTATCTTGTACAAAGTATGAAATATGTAGTCTGAAGCATGATGGCTAAATATAAATGATATCACGTTTCAAAAAGAATGCTTGCATGATTAGGTCTAATGAATGATAAATGTGTTGGCTCTAAGCATGACATAGAGATGCACCACTGCATGACCCTCAAATCTAACACTCGAACTAGGTGTCTGATAATCTGATAGGGTAATGAAATATCGAGAGAGTGTGAGAAAATTCGATTGTTCCACTGATGGTACCAAGCTAGAACTTGCCGGTTAGTCCTGCAAAAAGGAATCTGTGTTAGACATTTAGTAAAGGATCATTAGGCCCTTGTTCAAATTAGCCAATCTTTTGCCTAAATAAAAGAAAAACAAATTAAATCGGTCCCCATTTGATCCAAATCTATTGAGCTTTAAATAGACCTTTCTTTTCTACAACATATTGTCTTCTCTGGGTATAATTTGTTGGCCCTGGTCCCTTCTTGGACATGTGCACCTCAACTTAGGCCAAAAGCATAAGTTGAGGGTGGCTATTGCAGAAACTGACCTCGTCTTAGCCCTGACCCAATCTTGGGTATTATGTACCTTGACTCATGGCAAAACCATGAGTTGAGGGTGGCTATCATGAGTGATATCCCAAAAAGTGGGGATGAAAAGAGTAATGTGGAAAAGAAAAGAAACAATGAATAAGAGAGGTGACTCAGTCAAAATTTTCAATTGAGTAAAGAAAGAAAAAGAGAGAAAAATAGTGTTAAAGGAAAAGAAGTAAGAGTCATTTCCACAAAAAGGGATAGAGAGGAGAAATAAGGCAAAGATTACAAGAAAAGAAAAATAGGGCATAATAGATAATGAAAGAGGTAGGACTCTTAGCTATATTGTCAAGGAGGGTAGCAATTCACTAAAATGTATCCATATGTACCATACCTGACCCTGAGCCTACGTTACAAGCCAAGAAAGTCCTATCATGATCCTAGTAGTCTAACATGGTGAACTTAAAGGAGTGAAAATAAGGGAAAGCCTATGGCGACAAGTATCAATTAGGTGTGAAGTTGTTCTGAGCGTGAGTGTTGAATAATGATCCTTATACTCAAATTTGAAATCACTATGTGAAAAAAAAGTGGATATTGTTTTTGAAGTGAGGACAGTAGTTGCAATATCGGAAAGTCGATGCATGGTGAGTCTGTGTCATGGTCTGATCCCCATGAAGGAGCCTAGTGAGCCTAAGAGTAAAATCATGCACTAAAGCAATAAAAAAATCGGGATTGATAGCCATATGATTGTGAAAACTTAAAAAGAGATTATTTTTGTACAAAAGTATTGTGATGAGTCATAGTGTGTCGCTTGAGGACAAGCAACGAATTTAAGTTGAGGGTGTTAATGTACCGTGGTTTCACGTTACTTTGAATTCTTTTTCCTTAAGTTTAGTGTGTGTCTAGGGCCTTTTTGTAGTAATTTTAATGTGTTTTATCTGTGTTTTGCAGGGAAGTTGTCCAAAAAAAAATGCAGAAGGATATGCAAAAATCATTGTAGAAGTGACCCACGAAGCCATCGACGGCCCGTCGTTCCATCGACGGTCCATGGGTGGTGATCATCGACTGGAGTTCCAAGCATCTAAAAGTAACTCAAGGAATTCTGACCAAGTGTGGGGCTACAGAAGGATCGATGGTCCATCGATTGATTGACAGAACGTCCTGGCAAACTGTCGATCAGATCAGAGATTACTCCCAGTACCCGATGTTGAAGAAATCACTAAGTATGGAACGACGGAGGCATCGACGGGCCATAAGTGAGACGACGTACCGTGTTGTTGGTCCGTCGATTGGATCAGAGATGATGCAGAAATGAAGTTTGAAGAAAAAGCTAAGTGTGGATCGACAGAGGCAGTCGACGGTCCGTCGTTCCATCGACGGACCGTCTGTGGGGTCGTCGACTGAAGCCGTGTTTTCTGGATAGACTTTCCTTATTTTGGACACCTTTTAATTTAAAACTTTGTTATTATATATAGGGTTAAAAACCTCATTTTAGGGGTTAGACTTTTTATTATTTTTCATCTTTATGTTCTTGTGTTCTTGATTTTACAAATTGACAATTTACTCAAGTTTCCGGAATTGATTATCAAGTGAAGTTTGTTATTTCAAGTGTTATTTCTAGATTTTCTTCAAACTTGTCAAAGTAAGTATATGAATTACTGTTTAACAACCATGTATTGTGTATTTTTAGGCATGGGTAACTAAATCCACAACTAGGGTTGTGGGAACCATGCGTGATTAACAAGGTGAAACTAGCTAAATAACAATTCTAGAATAGATTCTTGCATGTATTGATAATTCTTTTGTTTAGAAGTATTTTTAACGAGTGCACGCGTTAGAACTTGCCCTATCTCTACTTGCCGGACCAAGGGGGTAGTTAATAGGAAAAGAATTATCAACGTAGATTTAGTGGATGCTATCTAATAGGCTAGTTTCGATTGGTGCGAAGTAGTAACTAATCCAAACATCGAATATGATGCTTAATATGAGGTAAAGGTAAGGTTTAGTAAATTATACACACGTAGCCGACCCATGGTACGAGGTGAAATTCTCTAAATGTCGGACCAAGGATTTAGAGATACATAGCTTATCACTTTGCATGCAAGATACTAGGAAAGAATTGTTATAGCTAGGATTAACGAGTTATGAACCTATGGGGAACACTTACACCCTAGTTTCTCTCACCACTTGATAAAAACCCAAGTTTCAAGCTTGCTACTTGTTTTACTTTGAAATAATTGAACACTTTAGATTCACATAAAAAACCTCCCTTTAATTAATTGTTTTCGGAAATGACTTGACTAAATAGACGTAATAATATATTAAAGTTAAGTCTAAACCATTTTCCTCGTGGAATCAAGCCCAACCTACTTGTTGGGTTCTTTACTTGATATGACCGCTTATACTTATGTAAAGAAGTGTAATTTGAGAGTATCACTCTTAGTATAATCAATTCATCAAGTAAATACCGGCACCAAGAAGGTGGACCATACCACTCAAGAGATATTCATAAAAACTGTTAACAATGAAACCAACTTACCATTCTTAAAAGCCTTCACACCTATTTACAATTTTTACTCAACAATACATCATGAAATAGCCCTTACGGCAGTAGCTAAACAAAAATATCAACATAAGGAAACCAAAGTTCAAAGACTACCAATTAATGATCATTTAACCCATTTCTTAAGACAAATTTTGATAAAAAGCTTTAACATGTTTTCGTTGAAGTTTTAGCATTAAAATTATAAACTAACACTAGAAAATAATTATTAAGTCATTTAAAATGTTTTCATGCAAGATCCATATTTAGAGTTGAAGATAGAAGAAACTAGGATTGAAAACCTTTTTTGAAAATTAATTAGAAGTGACTCCTTGAATGGAAGAGAGTTCAAGGTGGTATACCATACCTTAGATAAGATAAATCCCAATGATTGTGATGAAGAACCTGACCGCCAATATCCCTCCTAGCTCTTCCTGACTTCTAACTTCCAAGGAGACTTGAGAGAGAGTTCCAAGGGACAGAGGTTTTGGGTTTGTGGAAATGAGGTCTAAAATTAGGTCTTAGGGTTTGAAATACCTTAATATACCTTAATAGCCCTAAAAATGACTCTGTAGGTTCATAAAAGACTTGGAGTGAATTTACAAACACCCCAAGTCAAAACACATTTTTGACAGCTTTTACAGTGACCACCTACACTCCATCACCAACGGACCGTCTCCCAATCGACGCCCTGTTGATGGGGTCCGTCGATTGGGACTGCAACTCCACCATGTGCAGGCTTGTCTTGGCTAGACTTGCAGGGCCAATCAACACCCATGGTCGATTGACCGTTGGTTGACCAACGGACCGTACATTGGGTCGTCGTTTGGTCACTGTTTTGGCAACTTCTTGCCAAGAGATGGGGTCCTCTTCTAGTGCCCCTCGTGGGTCCTAGGTAGGGACTTACCCAGACGTTAAACCCCTAAACATAGTCTTAAAGGTCTAAGGAACATCCCACGCCAATTTCAAGCAAAATGAACACGTAAAACTCACTCAAATATATCAGGACACACAAGTACTTTCTAAGGTATATCATCCGAACGTCATTGACGTTCTTTGTCGTTTGACCTCCAAACTTAACTAAACTTCACACACTGCCTAAGAACACTAATGTAACTCATTTTAACTTAAAATAACTCAAGAAAATATCACGAAGCTCTTCTTCACCTTAGTTCATTTTAGGGGGTTATAATAAGGTCTTATGATGGTCTATGTGAAGTGAAGTTAGTATATGTGCAAGTTGAATGTGGTTTACTGTAATTATAGTGTAAGTCTTGAATTAAGTGCGTCTTAGGGTATGTTATACTTCTATAAATTCATGTGTTGAGTTAGGAAGACTATGTGTATGCTTTCCTTGTGGTCTTAAGGTGATCTTTTATTGTGGATAGTGTAATGGGATATTATCTATACATTTCACCAGGTATCACTAGAGGGTTACTTGAAATATTAAGGAAATAAGAAGAAAAGGTAGTTCAATGTAAAGATAAAACTACTTACTGTAAAGAGCAAGGAGGTTACTGTAATGTGACTCCAAATGTGACTGAAATGTTATGTGTGATTTTATGTGATATTATGAATATGGTATATGCCTAAATTAAATTTGTAAGTTGCATAATGCTTAATGTATCAAGTTCTATTATGTTTTCACAAAAAGGCATGATGCATGATTTCAAGTAAAATGTCCCTTTTAAATGCATCTTTTTGCATGGTTGTCATACTCAGTGCATTCTTGTACTAACACCATTCTTCTTTACTTTTTTACACAAAGTGTAAGTTACGGATGCTTAACGGATGTCTCTATAGAGAAGATCTTGATATATGTTTCCCGAAGCTCAAGGAAAGGAATCCTTATAGTTCAAGGATGTCCTATGTCAAGTTTATGTTTAAAGTCTTGTAATAGTTTAGTTATGTTATATGTATAATGGTAGTGTCCCTAAAGTATTCTAATGATGTTGAGTCTAGGATGGCAACTAGAGACTATAGTCTTTAACTATATATTATGATACTTTATATGTAATGGAAGTGATGTTCTAGAATATGATGTGCTATGAAAAGTTTTAAATTTTCCGCTAAATTTACCTTTGAAAATGCGATGAATGATAACTATGTGCTTGTATAAGACCTCCAAGACGTCAAGTACGCCATGTTACTTCTAGGGAGTGCTCCCCGGTTCTCACATCCCGAGAGCACACCCTAGAAGATATGGCACTCTTAGACTACAACCGGCGTACTTGACCTCTCGGAGGTCTCATACAAGCCCTTTCGTATCATTCATCACATTTACATATATGAAAAGTAATGCAGAATTAAAACTTTTCACAAACATTCGAATAGTCTTTAAATTCTCTTTCATATAAAATCGAAGAAACTAAGTCTTATTTCATTAAATTCTAGACGCACGAGTACTTGAGAAACGTCCCATACGATAGAAATATAGTTATACTAAGTCTTTTACAATACTTAAATAAGAGAAATAAAAGACATATATACCCTCGAGTCAAATGAGGACATACTTCAACTTGCTTGAACGATATTCTATTTCAAGCTTAGCTCCACAAAAGCACCTTCACCTATGAATCACTTTAGATATAGATAAAATATGAAATTAGTACAAACACATGTACTAAGTATGACATAATGCATAAAAATCATGAAAACAGACATTTAATAGAATTATGCATCTTTTGATTTAAATATCATAATATAATCTAAGAAAAACAATTAACACCTTAGAAACACATAAGAAATCACTTAATCAATTTATCACATTTTTGGAGACAATTTACGGTGAACAAAATCACTGTAACCGTGAAGCCTATCAACTTCACATAGAACACATTCTAGCATACATTATTCTCACTAATAGCTGTCATAAGACTCACTTAAGTAAGAAAAAAAGAGATCGACCATACACCCTCTCTAGGCACACCTAAATGATCCTTAAGACCACATATAATGAGATATACACACTTACAATAAACCAAATACGATATGACATATATGATATGACATTCACCTCACTAAGGTTATCAAAAGACTTACTTAAGTACTTCTAGAAGAGAACGCCCATACAACCTATTTTTGATTACCTAAATAATCCTTAAGACTTCCTAATTTTAGATCATGCCTTATGAATGAACAAACCTTCCTAACGAGAGACACTCTCAAGATTTCCCTACGTAGGACATGAAGAGATCATCCCTTATGCCCCCTTCACACTTTAACTAGGAAATCCTTAGCCTTACTGTAGATTAGGTATTAAGTCATTTACATGTTTCCTATCGTATGTCATTACTTCATTAGTTCATTAAGAGATATTGATCACAAAAAGTACATTCAAGTAAATGGTCTTGGAGAAGACTTAGGGACTCTCACTAACATCTTCAAAACCTATTGTGCAATGTCTAGATAGCGTCCCATGCAACCACCTAAACTTCATAGAACTTCTCTAAAGCTAGTAGGTATCCCATATGATGAGAATAGGCAATAATCGACATATACCATGGTAGCAAAGCATGGAATCCGGAGTGGTAACCTACACCGATTGAGGGTGTTCTACTTGCCACTGGTAGAACTTGGTCACATCCCATGTAGGAAAGTGGTTAAGGAATATGAAGGTCTTACTTTGTACTCTTGTCTCATCGTTTAACTAGAGCTACTTTCTTTACCATACTCACTCTGTGTTAGCATTTGTTTTCATAGAGTAATTTACATTACATGATCATACGAAGGGGTTCCATATCTAGTTCATAACCCAATAACATTCACCCTACCAAAGAATCCCCTAGGGATGACTTACAATAGTTACAAGATAGCTCATAAAGACTTTCCTAATGATGATATGCTGTCGTTCCAGCCAACCAACCTTAAGTCCATCATTCATTACCAGAAGTATACCATTACGACTTTCGACTTCAAGGTTCATAACCATACCACTAGGTTCAAGGTTAAACATAAAGGACCCTCTTAACATCATCGAAGGTATCATATCATTCATTCATATAAGACTAAGAGTCTTTAGCATCCTAAGTTAAGACATCTCATATTCACATTCATACATGTATTAAGTAAGGGATACAAGTCTACCACACAAGACACACCAATGACTTCACTTTATCACATATAGCATATTATTCTTTGAAGCACATAGGAATAAACATTATCATCTTTATTCACCCTATACACTACTATAACATCATCAATATAACCATCATAGACTCATATAGTCTTGTAGGAACAATCATGCATCAACTCTAAGACTACACACACAAAGACATAATCATAGTCTAACAATATCACTTAATATCAATAGAATACATAGTTTCACATTATTTAACAAGTAGATATATATGATCATACTTCACATAATCAACTACACAAGTCATCATAATACTTCAAGTAGTTCTGACAAGGCCATTATCGTCATGATACATAAAGTAATGCTGACAAGGCCACCTAAATCACATAACACCGCCACCATAAGTGGACCATACCAATAACAACATAATTCGAGAGCCACATTACATAAAATAAAGAGTATTCGGGAATCGTACCACCAATCCATTCTCTCCACTTCAACCCATGCTAAGTCATTCAATATAATGCCATAAGGCCCTTACCCATGGCCATGAACATCAATTCAATACCAAATATCATAATACTCAATGAATCTAGGTCAATTCAATATAGATTTATTAATCTAAGACAACTTGTACATCTATTGAATACAATTATTACATTCTTCAATAGCCCAATGAAAACTATACTAAAATTCAGAAGCATTTAGTCAATATCAAGTCAACCATAAATTAGTCATAATATAGGGTTCATCAATTACATGGGTTAATAGGTTAATTGAGTGAAAATAATATAATTAACAACAATTTAATCAATACACAATGATTTAAACCTTGAATGCAAGAACCCATGGATAGATCATAAAATTGGACAAGTTCATCTTTGAAAACTTTAGAAATCTCTTTCATTTGTGGGATCCTTGATGAATAGAGTTTCAAGGATCAAAAAAAATACCTCACTCATTCTAATACACCAATTTGATGGAGAATCACCACTCAAATCTCCTATCCAAGCTCTTCCTTGAGTTTTGGCTTCAATGGAGTTCTAGAGAATTTCTTAGAGATTTTGTGTTTTTGATTTGGAATAATGAATTCATGTAGGTATTTAGAACTTATAAACCCACTTAAAATACCTAAAATACACCTGAGTAACCTCCATTTATCTTATTTGGACTTTGGGTTAATTTACCAATTCACCCCTAGAGTTTACAGTAAACTGCGCAGGTGACATAGTCGACTCACGACTGGCTATCGACGGCCCGTTTCCCAACCAACAGACCGTCGCGTTGGTCCGTTGTTTGTGACTAAGTCTGTTAGTTGGAATCTTTCCCTGCCACTCCTAATTCTTGAACCACTCCCTCAATCTACGGGGCATCGACCAGGCTACTGGCCGTCGATTGGGCTGGTCTAAGACATCCTTTGGCTCAAGGCAAGGTCCTTCCTCAAGGACCCTTGGATGGTCCTTCGGGTTGATTTGCCAGACTTTTCCGACCAAAATAGGTTTTTATACAAGTTTAGGACCTCCAATAACAATTCATCCAAAACGAACATGTAAAACTTGATCAAATATGCCAAGACACACAAGGTCATTTCAAGGCAAACCTTTCAAACGTCATGGACGTTTCATGGACGTTTGACCTCCAAACATCACGAAACTTGACACAATGTCTATAATAACAATAATAACTCATATAAGGACCTCATTAACTCATAAAACACACATATACACACATAACCACCCATGAGGCACATAGGTGACTTAGTCGTCGAACGTCTTAGTTGTCTATTGACGTTTGACTTCCAATTAACCTAATATTTTAGACACTGCCTCAATACTACTTTATATACCATTTTAGGACCTTATACACTCATGAAAACCTCTTTAGGCTCTACCTTCACCTAAATAATTTTCGAGGTATTACACCGGTCCTTCCAGATAAGTTAGGTATCTCTAAATCCTTGGGCATCTAGAGAATTTCACCCTGCAACTTAGTCTGGTTAAATGTTTAAACTTTACTAACCCTTACCATTAACTTATATTAGACATCATAATCGATGTATGACTTAGTTAATCATTCGAACCAATCGACACTAGCTTCTTAGATAGTATCACACTAATTCTATGTTAATAGTTCATTTCTTATTAACTACCTCCTTGGTCTGGAAACTAGAAACAAGGCAAGTTCTAACGTGTGCACTCGTTAAAAAGACTTCTAAGAGAAACAATTATCAATGCATGCAATAACATTATTAGAGTATTGTTTTATTGCTAGTTTTACTTTGTTAATTACCCATGATTCCACAACCCTAGTTGTGGATTTAGTTACCCCTGTTAGTAAGATCAAAATTCATAATTTTAGATAAAGAAATCTTGAACTTACTTTAACAAGAAGAATAAACCCAGAAATCTTCACTTGAAATTGCAAGAACAATTGTTCAAACAAAATCCGGAAATTTATTAATTACTAAAGTTGCAAAAACCCAATCTCCAATCCATAAAATAGAATAAAAGAAATAGTAGTTAACCCAAAAAACTAGGATTTAATACCCTATATATAGAAAACAATGTCCTAAAGAAAAATAATTCAAATAAGGAAAGTTTTGTTCAGGTAATGCGGCATCAATTGAAGAACCAATTGACGGACCGTTGATCAATCGACTGTCTGTACACGGCTTCCGTCAGTCAAGACTTAGAATATATTTTTCTCCCCTTGGTGGCACCCTCTCTCTTAATCAAACGATGAACCAACAGTACGATCCATTGATCCATCTATGGGCCTTCGGTGCTCCTCCGTACCTTCATACTTAGAATATTCCAAAATTAGGTACTGGAACCTTGTCTCAACCAAACGACGGTTCACCAGTACAATCCTCTAAGATCCCAAAAATGACTTAGGTGAATCTAGAGACTAACAATGTTTTCATGGTGGTCTAAGGTCCTAAAATGGTAAATAGTTGTATTGAGTCAGCGTGTAGTGTTTTAGGTGCGTTGGAAGTTAAACGTCAAGGGACGACTAAGACGTTCGATGACTAAGTCACCTATGTGCCTCATATTTGATTATATGTGTTTATGTGTGATTCATGAGGTTATAAGGTCCTTAAATGAGTTATTATGATGTATATATGCAGTGTGTCAAGTTTCATGAAGTTTGGAGTTCAAACGTCCAAGAACGTCCATGACGTTTGAAATATGTGCCTTCAAATGACCTTGTGTGTCTTGGCATGTTTCGTCGAGTTTTACGTGTTTGTTTTTGGTGAAATTCATGTGAGACGTTCTAAACTTGTATACGGTCTTGTTTGGGTTGTTTAAGTCAAGGCAAACATCCCCAAGGACCATCCAAGAGTCCTTGAGAAAGGACCCAAAGTTGGTTCCAAGGCTTCCCAAGACAGCCCAAACCACGGAGGCTATCGACGCCCAGTGGGTCAGTCGATGACACATTATTGGTACTTAGGCGTGGGGTAGAGGAATCTAAATACAAGCCTCAGTCACAGACCATGGACCAGCAGGACGGTCCGTTGGTCAAGGGACAGGCCGTCGATGGGCAACCGTCGATGGTGCTGTATCCTGCGCAGGTTCACTATTAAGTTGAGGTTTGAACTTGTATATTCATCCCACTTACAAATTTATGGATTGACGGTACCTTAAGGGTATTTTGGGTATTTTTGATATGTATATATGTCTTTAACTTTTAGAAGATTTCATTCTTCCAAATCAAAACCCCAAAATCCCTTAGAAATTACTCAAGACTCCATTAAAGCTAAAGCTCAAGGAAGAGCTTGGATTTGCGATTTGAGTGGTGATTATTCATCAAATTATAGAATTAGATTAATTTATTTATGGTTTTTTAACGTTGAAACTAGTTTCATTAAGGAGCCCAACTTCAAAGATGTTTTCTAAAGTTTTCAAACATGATTTGTCCAATTTTATGATTTTATCCATGGTTTCTTGCATTAAAGGTATTTAACCATTTAATAGTGATTGAATTGTTGTTATTTAGATGATTTTAACTCAAATAAACTATGAACCCATGTAATAGATGAACCCTAGTTTTTGACTACTTTATGGGTTAAGTGATATTGTCTTAATGCTTATGAATTATGGTGTAGTTTTCTATGGGCTACCTAATGATGTAAGAATTGTATTCAATTGATATAAAATTGGTCTTAGACTGATAAATTTGTATTTAATTGACTTATATTCATTGATTATTATGATTTATAAATTGAATTGATGTTCATGGCCATGGGTAAGGGCCTTATGATATTGAATTGGGTGATTTAGCTTTGGATTGATGTGTTGAGGATGGAGTGGTGGTACTCTGCCCTATTAATCTTTTATTTTATGTTAGTTAGACTTCAATTATGTTGTGATTAGTATGGTACACTTATGGTGGCAATGTTATGTGATTGATGTGGCATTGTCGGCGTCATTTTAAGTATATGATGATTATGGCCTTGTCGGCACTACTTGAAGTATTATGTTGATTTGTGTAGTTGATTTTCTGAAGTATGATCATATCTACCTATATGTGAAGTAATGTGAAAGTATGTGTCCTTAAATTGAAGATCTTAGGTAATCATGTTAAATTATGACTATGTGTTCATGTGTATAGTCTTAGAGTTGATGCATGATTGTTCCTACTTGACTATATGAGTCTATTATGGTTATATTAATGATGGTATAGTATTGTATAGGATGACTTATAAGATTATAATGGTTGTTCCTATGTGCTTCTAGAATGATATGTAATATGTGCTAAAGTAAAGTATGTTGTGTCTTGTTTTGGTAGACTTGTATACCTTACTTGATGTATGAATAAAGTGAATATATGATGTCTTTACTCAGGAAGCTAAAGCATCTTAGTCTTGAATGTGTGAATGATATGTGAGACCTTGAATGATTAGAAGAGAGTCCTTTATGTGAAACCTTGAACCTAGTGGTAAGGTTATGAACCTGGAGGTAGAAAGTCGTAACGGTTTCCTTCATGTAATGAATGATAGACTTAAGGTTTATTTTCTGGAACGGCATCATATCAATCCTTAGGAAATTCATAACTAGCTTCTTGTCGTCATTGTAAGGTAGCCCTAGGGGACCTCTTTGGTAGGGTAAATGTAATTGGGTTATGAACCTTATATGGAACCCCTTTGTATGAACCTTAACATGAATTAATATATGAGAACAAAGGCTACCACCGAGTGAGTATGATAAGGGAAGTATTTTTAGTTAAAGTATGAGGCTAGAATACAAATTAAGCCCTTCATATTCCTTAACCATGTGCCTACATGGGATGTGTCCAAGTTCTACCATTGACAAGTAGAACAACCTCATCGTAGTAAGTTAAAACTCCAGATTCCATGTTTTGCTACCATGGTCTAAGTAGGTTATTGATTATTCTCATCATGTTGGATACATGTTAGAATTAGAGAAGTTCTATGATGTTTAGGTGGAGGTATGGGACGTTATCTAGACATTGCAAAATAGGCTTTGAAGATTTTATTGAGAGTCCCTAGGTCTTCTCTAAGACCATTATTTGAATGTTCTTTATGTGATGAATGTTTCTTAATGAACTAATGAAGAAATGACTTATGTTAGAAATCATGTAAATGAATAAGTACCTAATCTAGATTGACTTAAGGATTTGTTAGTTAAAGTGTGAAGAGCGCATAAGGGATGATCTCTTCATGTCTTATCTATGGAAGTCTTTAGAATGACTGTAGTTAGGGAAGTTGGTTGATTCTTTAGGCATGATCTAAGCCTATGAAGTCTTAAGGATTATTTAGGTAACCTAGAAGAGGGTGTATGGGTTTTCTCTTATTGGATTACTTAAGTAAGTATTTTGATAGCCTTGGTAAAGAGAATGTCATATCTTATACATGTCATGTGTTCGGTGTCTTGTAAGTATGTATGTGTTTCATTATAAGTAGTCTTGAGGATCGTTTAGGGACACTTTGAGAGGGTGTGTGGGTGGTCTCCGTTTGTGTGACTTAAGTGAGCCTTAGGATAGCTTTTAGTGAGATGAGTATATGCTAGAAGGCGCTTAAGGTGAAGATAAGCAACTTCAATGTACAGTGAAGGAATTAACTGTAACAGTGAGTTGAGGTTAGTGTAAAGTGACTTAAAAAATTATGATATTTGGTTAAAATGATTTCTTATGTATTTATAAGTTGATATATGTTGTTCTTATGGTTATATTATGATATTTAAATGAAAATATGCACATTTCCAATAAATGTCCATTTTCATGATTATTATGCATTGTGCCATATTTATTACATGTGGTTGTACTAATTCCATGATTTTATCTATATCTATAGTGGTTGGTAGGTGAGTAGCATTTGGGAAGCAAGACTTGTATCATAGCATCGTTCAAGTGAAGTTGAAGTATGTCCTCATTTGACTCGAGGGCATAGATGTCTTTTATGTTTCTTGTTGAAGTATTGTAATAGATTTAGTGTTTCTATATTCGTATGGGCCGTGTCCCAAGTACTCTTGTGTCTAAGATTTTATGAGATTGAGACTTAGTTTTTCCTATGAGACTTATATGAAAGAGTTTTTAAAGACTATGAAATGTTTTGTGAAATTTTTTAATTCCGCACTACTTTTCACTATGTATATGTGATGAGTGATACGGAAGGGCTTGTATAAGACCTCCGAGAGGTCGAGTACGCCAGTTTCACTACAAGAGTGTCATATATTCTAGGGTATGGTCTTGGGATGTGACAAGCTTGGTATCATAGCCAGGTTGTGAAAGTAGTCTAAGGAATCAAAAAGTCTCATTAAGTCACGTCTAGTAGAGTCTCGACCATCGGTGTGAGTCTCAACACATCTATGGGCAAGACTATAGGACGATAGAGTTTCCCTTATTTTCTACTTCTATGTCGTACGGTAGAGTAAATGTTATAAATATCCTTCTTAATGTGTTTTCTTGTATTTCTAGGAGATGAATACTAGAAGGATGGCCGCTAGAAGGTTGTAAGAGGAGAGTGTGAATGTGGAGATTCCTCCTTAAGTTGAGCAAGTTGAGAAAGTTCCTCAAGATGGGCTAGGAGTACAAGGTGATCAAGGTGATCAAGTGCCTCCCCAAGGTGATTATGTCCCACAGTGGAAGGAGGTAATGAGGTTCCGGTAGATCACCCGGAGTTGAGTAATAGAGATATTAGAGAGGATTTGTTTGCTTTAGCCCGAGCCATGACTACTCAAGTGAATTTGAGTATGGATCCTAGGGTGAATTTTGTGGAGAGAACTATGACCTCTAGGTTGAGAGAATTTGTGAGGATTAATCCTCCTATCTTTCTTGGCTCTAAGATGGGAGAGAATCCCAAAGAGTTCCTTGATGGTGTGTAAAAGGTGTTGAGTTCTATGTCGGTTACATCTAGGGAGAAGGCGGATTTGACTTCATATTAATTAAGGGATGTTTATCAAATATGGTACACTCAATGGAAGGATAATAGTCAAGTTGAGTCGGGTCCTATTGAGTGGGAAGAATTTAAGAAAGCTTTTCTAGGTAAGTACTTTCCCCGTGAGAGGAGAGAGGTTAAGGTGGAGAAGTTTATCAATCTCAAGCAAGGCAATATGAGTGCTGAGGAATACTCTTTGAAGTTCTCAATGTAGTCTAGATATGCACCGTCCTTAGTTTCAAATCCTAGGGATGAGATGAGTGGTTTTGTGACCGGGGTCGCCGACTTAGTGATGGAAGAATGGCGTATGGCTATGCTACATGATGATATGACCTTAGCTAGACTCATGGTGTATGCACAATCAATTGAAGAGTCTAAACTTGGAAGGGTTTCTAGAAACTTGACAAAAAGTGGTTCAAGTGATCTAGGGCAACCTAGGTTCAAAAAGAGGGCTCAAACTCAAGGTGAACCTAGTTCTCCTAAGGTGAAATTTGACAAAGGAGGTGGTTCCCAAAATGGCAAGCCTACATGTGTCACTTGTGGCAAGAAACATTAAGGTGAGTGTCTATTGGGTACTGGAAGTTGTTTTGGATGTGGCAAAGATGGGCAGAAAATGAGAGAGTGTCCTAAGAGAGATGGTAAGAAGGTTGCTCCTAATATTCCCAAGGATGATGCTCCAACAAAGAGGCGTTTATATGAACTCCGGACTAGATGAGAGAAGCCGTATGAGAGTGATGATGATGTTGGTAAGTCCTTTTCTCTTTAGTGATATGAGTTCCTTCTAAGTGGGGGAATATGGTTAGTAGATGGGATAGAAAGTCATAGAAGTTGTTGCATGCGCATGGTGTTTAGGAGTTTGGTTGAAATTGAATTTCATTAACTTCTTGCATTGTGTGTTTTATGAAGCTATGCATGTTGTAAAATGTGGTTATATGATATTACCTTGCATATTAGCATGTTCATATTATTAATTGACTAAAAATAGCATTTTTAAAAAAATTGCTCAATTTAATGTAAAGCACTAGCAGTTCGGTGTAATATTTTTTGAAATTTGACTAATTGATTTTTTGGTCTAAAATTGTTGTAATGTGGTTAGACCTGATGTGTATGAGTATGATAATGAATATAAAATGAGTTTTTGCTATTTGGAATGAAGGATGTGAGTTTTGTAGCATAATGAGTTATAGAATTGTCTTCTAGTTTCTTGTTGTGTTGTGAATCTCTTGACTATGTCAAATTGATGTTTTCTCATTTATTATGTGGTTTGGTTTTAAGCTGCTAATTGAATCTCTATTCTTGGAAGTGTTCGGAGAGTGGCAAGTGTCATTCGAGGACGAATGTAGTCCAAGTGGGGCAGATTGTAAGATCCCAAAAATGACTTAAGTGAAGCTAAAGCCTAAAGATGTTTTCATGGTGGCAATGTCCTAAAATGCTATATAATGTTGTATTGAGTCAATGTCTAGAGTTTTAGGTGCATTGGAAGTCATATGTCAAGGAACGACTAAGACGTTCGACGACTAAGTCACCTATGTGCCTCATATGTAATTATATGTGTTTATGTATGATTAATTAGGATATAAGGTCCTTAAATGAGTTATTATGATATATATAGGCAGTGTGTCATGTTTCGTGAAGTTTGGAGGTCAAACGTCCAAGAACGTCCATGACTTTCGAAAGATGTGCCTTGAAATAACCGTGTGTGTCTTGGCATGTTTTGTCAAGTTTTACGTGTTCGTTTTAGGTGAAATTCAAGTGAGAGGTCCTAAATTTGTATACGGTCATATTTGGGTTGGAAAATTCAGGGCAAACATCCCCAAGGACTATCCAAATGACCTTGACAAAGGACCCAAAGTTGGTTCCAAGGCTGCCCAAGACATCCCAAACCATGGAGGAAATCGACGCCCAGTGGGTCAGTTGATGCCCCGTTGGTAGGGTATAATAGATTGGGACTTAGGAGTGGCAGATAGGAAGCCAAATACAAGCCTCATTCCCAGACCACGGACCAGTAGGATGGTTCGTTGGTCAAGGGACGGGCCGTCGATTGGCAACCATCGATGGTGTTGTCTCCTACGTAGGTTCACTGTTAAGTTGAGGGGTGAACTTGTAAATACACCCCACTTCCAAGTTGAAGGATTGGAGGTTCATTAAGGGTATTTTGGGTATTTTAGACATGTATATATGTCTTTAACACTTAAAGATGAATTCTTCCAAATCAAAACCCCAAATCCCTTAGAAATTCCTTAAGACTCCATTAAAGCTAAAACTCAAGGAAGAGCTTGGATTGGAGATTTGAGTGGTTATTATTCATCAAATTGGAGGATTATATTCATTGAGGTATGATTTTTTATCCTTGAAACTCGTTTCATCGAGGAGCCCAACTTCAAAGATGTTTTCTAAAGTTTTCAAAGATTAATTGTCCAATTTTATGATTCTATCCATGGGTTCTTGCATTAAAGGTTATTAATCATTGAATAGTCATTGATTTTTTGTTATTTAGATGATTTTAACTCAAATAACATATGAACCCACGTAATTGATGAACCCTAGTTTTTGACTACTTTATGTGTTAAGTGATATTGTCTTAATGCTTATGAATTATGGTGTAGTTTTCTATGGGCTATCTAATGATGTAAGAATTTTATTCAATTGATATATAATTGGTCTTAGATTGATAAATCTATATTGAATTTACTTAGATTCATTGAGTATTATGATTTATGCATTGAATTGATGTTCATGGCCATGGGTAAGGGCCTTATGATATTGAATTGGGCTATTTAGCATTGGATTGAAGTGTTGATGATGGAGTGGTTGTACGCTTCCCTATTTCGCTTTTATTTTATTTTAATTAGACTTAAATTATGTTGTGATTGGTATTATCCACTTATGGTGGCGGTGTTATGTGATTGATGTGGCCTTATCGGCGTTATTTTAAGTATTATGATGATTATGGCCTTGTCGGCACTACTTGAAGTATTATGTTGATGTGTGTAGTTGATTTTGTGAAGTATGATCATATCTACCTATACGTGAATTTATGTGAAAGTATGTGTCTTTAATTGAAGATGTTAGGTAATCATGTTAAACTATGACTATGTGTTCATATGTATAGTCTTAGAGTATGCATGATTGTTCCTACTTGACTATATGAGTCCATTACGGTTATACTGATGATGGTATAGTAGTGTAGAGTATGACTTAGAAGATGATAATGGTTGTTCCTATGTGCTTCTAGATTGACATGTAATATGTGCTAAAGTAAAGTATGTTGTGTCTTGTTTTGGTAAACTTGTGTTCCTTACTTGATGCATGAATGAAGTAAATATGTGATGTCTTGACTTAGGAAGCTAAATAATCTTAGTCTTGAATGTATGAATGATATGTGAGACGTAGAATTATGATAAGAGGGTCTTTAATGTGAAACCTTGAACCAAGTGTTAAGGTTATGAACCTTGAAGTAGAAAGCCGTAATGGTATCCTTCATGTAATAAATGATGGACTTAAGGTTGATTGGCTGGAACAGAATCATATCAATACTTGGAAAGTTATAATGAGCTTCTTGTCGCCATTGTAAGGCAGCCCTAGGGGACCTCTTAGGTAGGGTAAATGTAATTGGGTTATGAACATGATATGGAACCCCTTTGTAAGAACCTTAATGAGAATTAATCTATGAGAGCAAAGGCTAGCAACAAGTAAGTATGGTAATGGAAGTAGTTCTAGTTAAAGTATGAGGCTACAATACAAAGTAAGCCCTTCATATTCCTTAACTATGTGCCTACATGGGATGGGTCCAAGTTCTACCATTGGAAAGTAGAACAATCTCATCGGAGTAGGATAGAACTCCGGATTCCATGTTTTTCTACCATGGTCTATGTCGGTTATTGTCTATTGTCATCATGTGGGATACCTATTAACATTCGAGAAGTTCTATGAAGTTTAGGTGGTAGTTTGGTACCCTATCTAGACATTGCACAATACGCTTTGATGATGTTAGTGAGAGTCCCTTGGTCTTCTCCAAAACCATTATTTGAATGTCCTTTATGTGATGAATGTCTCTTAATGAACTAATGAAGAAATGACTTATGTTAGAAAGCATGTAAATGAATAAGTACCTAATCTAGAGTGACCTAAAGATTCCTTAGTTAAAGTGTGAAGATGGAATAAGGGATGATCTCTTCATGTCTTACCTATGGAAGTCTTGAGAATGACTCTAGTTAGGGAAGTTGGTTAATTCTTTAGGAATGATCTAAACCTAGGAAGTGTTAAGGATTATTTAGGTAACATTGAAGAGGGTATATGGGCGTTCTCTTCTAGGAGTACTTAAGTAAGTCTTTTGGTAGACTTGGTAAAGAGATTGCCATATCTTATACATGTCATGTGTTTGGTGTCTTTTAAGTGTGTATGTGTGTCATTATAAGTAGTCTTGAGGATCGTTTAGGCACACTTAGAGAGGGTGTATGGGCGGTCTCCCTTTGTGTGACATAAGTGAGCCTTAGGATTGCATCTAGTGACATGAGTATATTCTAGAAGGTGTTTAAGGTGAAGATAAGAAACTTCACATATTTGGTTTAAATGATTTCTTATATGTTTATAAGTTGATATATGTTGTTCTTATGGTTATATTATGATATTTAAATGAAAAGAGGCACATTTCCAACAAATGTCTGTTTTCATGATTTTTATGCATTACGCCATACTTAGTACATGTGGTTGTACGAATTCCATGCTTTTATCTATCTCTATAGTGGTTGGTAAGTGAGGAGCATTTGGGAATAAAGACTTGGATCATAGAATCATTCTAGTGAAGTTGAAGTATGTTCTCATTTGACTCTGGGCATAGATGTCTTTTATGTTTCTTATTGAAGTATTGTAATAGATTTAGTATTTCTATTTACGTATTTTCGTATGGTCCGTGTCCCAAGTACTCTTGTGTCTAAGCTTTTATGAGATTGAGACTTAGTATTTCCTATGATACTTATATGAAAGAGTTTTTAAAGACTATGAAATGTTCTGTGAAACATTTTAATTTCGCACTACTTTTCACTACGTATATGTGATGAACGATACGGAAGAGCTTGTATAAGACATCCGAGAGGTTGAGTACGCCGGTTGAACTCCAAGAGTGCCATATCATCTGGGGTATGGTCTTGTGATGTGACAGATCCGTCGATGAATCGATGGACCATCGTCACCTCTCGTGGTTCCACAATTCGTCAGACATCCATGATTTTCCTTCAATGTCCTAACCTGCTCATCTACGGTCACCACCTACGGTCCCTCGATTGAATAACGGACCGTCGATCGCCTCCGTAGGTTTGGTTCTGCACTACTTTCAGTTGTATTCTATCATTTCTACCTGAACATCTTTCCTGTAAAACAAGACACAAAGCTTGTTTAAAACACTACAAAATGGCTCTATACACATACAACTCTTAAGTGAAATGGATCAGAAACAACTTGAAATCACAACACATGAACACCCTCAAATTAATTTCATTTTTTGTCTTCAAGCGATACATTATGACTCACAACGACTTTTGTACAGAAGTATACACTTTTAAGTTCTAGCAATAACATGGCTATCAATCCCGACTCTTTCTTTGATTGAGTGCAGGCCTACACTCTCAGACTCAACAAGTTAACTCATATGGATCATATCATGACACAAATTCACCATTAAACAGACACTTTTACTGTGTTTCCTCTCACCAAGGTACCAACTTTCTCATAATGCAACTAGTGCCCTCACTTCAAAAGAAATCCTCATTTTTCGCACAATGATTATGCATTTTAGGTACAAGAATCTTAGTTCCCATACTCGCCTCAAGAACAATTTCAAATACAGTTAGTATTTTATACCATAGGTTTGCTCTTATCTACGCTTCTAAGGTTCACCACACTAAACTCTAGGATCACGGTAGGACATTCTTGGCTTCTAATGTAGGCTCAGGGTCAGGTGTGCTACATTTTGGTACATTTAGTGACTTGCTTCCCTCCTTGACTTTACCTCTAAGCTTTCTACCTCTTTTCATTTCTTTTGAACCCCTATTTCTGTTCTCTTCTCTTCTTTGCCTTGTTTTACCTTTATTTTTAAAATATGACTTTCGCTTTTCGTTTGCATCTTTTTCTTTGAAAACTCTTTGCTCTTTTATTATTTTTTGTTTTTTTTCCTTTTCAACTGTTCTTTGATTTTTTGGCAAGTCCAATCTTTCGCTTACTTAAGCTTTTCTTTTCAACATCCAAATCTTTTCATACCCACTTTTTGGGTCCTCATTCATAATAGCCACCCTCCACTCATGGCTTCTCCACGGGTTGAGGTGCACATTACCCGAAGTCGGGTTAGGGCCAAGATTAGGTCAGTTTCTACATTTGCCACCCTCAAAATATGTTTTTGAGCTAAGTCGCGGTGCACATGTCCATGGAGGGACTGGGACCAAAACATTAGACCCTCGGAAGGTGAGTTGTTGAATAAAAAAAAAATTATTACAACCTCAACATATTTGATCAAAAGGGAAAATTATTTCATTAGGTCAACTTCTTTTAGGCTAGATATATTATGTATTTCGAACAAGGGCCTATGATCACTTCCTAGAATCTAACACATATTCCCTTCGCATGACTAACCAGACAAGTTCTAGTTAGGATCCAACTGTTTAACAATAGAATCTCCTCACTCTCTTGGAACATCGTTGAACTATCAAATTATCAGATTTCCCAGTTCTAGTTTTAGTGAACGTCATGCAGTGGGTGCGTATTTATGTCATGTTTAGAGCCAACACATTCGACTTTTCTTAACCTATTCATGTAAGCACTACAGTTGATGAAGTGTCATTTTATAGTAGCCATCATTCTTCGTTTTCATGCTTCTATACTTGTACTTGCTAACATAGTCCGGTTCAACAGAAATTCAAGAAGTCTCTTGGGAAAACAGAACATAGGCAAGAAAACCCGAAGAGGGGATTGTGAGTCGGGCTACTCAGACTTCACCCTACCACTCACTTTCCAATTAACCTCACCACCAACAAATTTTTTTCAATAGTCCCCAATACAATATGAAATAAAAGACATAGGGTTGTAGGTGAAGCAATCCTGTGGCGCATAGCACCGAAGAACTCTCAACAAGTGGGTGGGTCCGGTTTCCTAGAATCCGCAGGATTATCCTCCCTTCTCTGTCCCAATACCACACCAAGTGCAACCCCAGTAGCATCACACATCACCTCAAATGGCTCACTATAATTCGGTGAAATAATAATGGTCGTGGTCACCAACTTATCTTTCAACTCTCCAAGTGCTCTCAGAGAGGATTCATTGAAATAGAACATGCATTCCTTTTCAAGAAGTTTGCACAATGGATGTGCAATTTTCGAAAATCTTTAATAAACCTCCAATAAAAGCAAGCATGCCCGAGAAAACTTCTCACACCCTTCACCAATATGGGTGGAGGAAGCTTCTCTATAACCTCTTCTCATACCCTTTACACATATGGGTGGAGGAAGCTTCTCTATGATCTCTACTTTAGCTCGATCAATCTTTATTCCTTTTTCTGAGGTGCGATTGCCCAATACTATGCCTTATTTCACCATAAAGTGACATTTTTCCCAATTTAGCACCAAATTACAATCCTCACATCTTTTGAACACCTCAGCCAAACTACTTAAGGACCGATCAAAGGAGTCGCCCACTACAGAAAAAGAATCGATGAACACCTCAATAATTTCCTATACAATGTCAGAAAATATCGACATCATACAACGTTGGAAGGTAGCCAGTGCATTACATAACCCGACCGACATCTTTTTGAATGCAAACGTTCCATAGGGACAAGTTTAGGGTGTGTTTTCTCAATATTCTAAAGCGATAGAGATCTGATTGTAGCTTGAATAGCCATCAAGAAAGAAATATCAATCCTTGCCTGCAAGTCTTTCTAATATTTGATCCATGAAGGGCAAGGGGAAATGGTCCTTCTGAGTCCAAGCATTCAACTTTCGATAGTCCATGCAAACTCGTCAACCGACACTGGCCGCATCGAAACAAGCATGTTGCTTTCATTAGGTTCCACAGTCATAACGCCTTTTTTAGGCACATACTAAGTAGGACACACCCAACAAATTTACGCAACAGGATAAATGAACCCTGCATCCAATAACTTGATGATCTCCTTTATATTACTTCTTGCATAGGTGGATTCATTCTTCTTTGATGCTCAATACTCGTTTTATGATCTTGCATGAGTTGGATTTTATGGGAACAAATACCGGTACAGATCACTATAATAAACTCTACTTGTTGCCCATTAAACTCTGCAATAATTATCACCGACAAAGTGTCGTATCTACCCAGCAATTGCTCTAATTTTAGGCCTCATCAATAGATGGTTTTTATGGTGGAGACACGTGATGCTTCATATCAAACTCAAATTTCATTGGTTTTGAGTGATATGCTCTTTGTTCAAGTGCATCCACCAAAGAATAATACTTTTCAATACCGTCATTGTTAAAATTCATGATGACCGCTGCTAGTGCCTCGATACCTAGTCGCACTTCAATTAGTAATTGAGATACACTCTCAACCCTGTAGGATATAGCGGATACCGTTTGGATCTCACCACTCTTCTTTATGGACATGCATATATGGAAAGTTGTTTCTTCATTGTTAAACCTAAACATCATCTGCCCTTTTCCATATCGACTAATACACGCCCTATGCGAAGGAATGGTCTTCCTAGAATAATGTGGACCACAATGTCAATCTAATAGTCAAGAATCACAAAATTGGCCAAAAAGATGAACGACTCCACTTTTACAAGCATATCGTGGAGTATACCTATGGGCCTCTTCATAATTCGATCGCCAAGCAGTAACCGCATCGTAGTAGTCCTTGGGTCTCCCAAACCTAACTTCCTATAAATAGACAGTGCCGTGAGATTTCCGCTCGCACAAGGATCACACAATGCCTTAGCAAAGTGGAGCAACACTATAGTACATGGAATGGGGAAATCACCCAGATCCTCCTTCTTTTGCACAAGATACCTCGTAGCGATGACACTACAATGTTGAATTATGTCATCATCTTCAAAACTCACCGACCTCTTCTTTGTCACCATATCCTTCATAAACATAGTATAACTAGGCATTTGCTCCAAAGCTTCGATCAATGGAACACTGATTGAATGATGTTTCAACATAGTGTTAAATCCGCGATATTTACCATCTTCTATATTTCTTCACCGATCTCTGGGGAAATGGTGGTAGAGATCTAGAGATTGGGACCACTTTATGAGATACCTCCGCGTCTTTTGTTGTTGTTTCTACCAACTCTCTACTAGCTTTGGCCGCATCATCTTCCTTTCTCATGTCACTTCCAACTAAAGAAGACATAGGTGGATGAATGGTCTGCTTACCTCCTCGAGTAGTGACTACTATGCAATGCCCATCAGTTATTGGGTTTTGGATAGTGTTGCTTTGGAGAGTTCCAGGTTGGCATGGGCTCACAATAGTAGATAACTGATTCATGTGTAGCTCGAGATGGTTTATCGAAACTGCATATGGATCCACCTTTTTTCTAATTCCAGATATGTCATTTTTCATCTCATTGACATTCTCATTAGCCACATAAAACCTCATCATCATCTTCTGTAGCATATCCTCATCGTGCGCCATAGTACCTCCACCGTCTCTAGGGGAAGCTTCGCGGTTATGAAGGGGAACATATGGCCTACCTCGCTCATTCCTGTTACTATAGTTGTTTTGGTTGATTTCGTTGTCGCGATTATAGCTCCCCTCCGACATTGACCCTTTTGGTTGTAGTTACCATAGTTTCAACCTTGGTTTCCTTGACCTTGGCACCAATTATCATGATTGTATCTTTGGGAGTTTGGTCGGAAATCCCCGTCTTATCATTAAATACATGTGCATCCTCATCAAAGTAATACTCATCTGTCGGTGGTGGTGGTTTAGTCAAAAAGTTCCCTGCATTCACCTTTTATGCACCTCTTCTTACATGCTTCAATAGCAACCCTAATTAAATTTTCATTTGTGCCATCTATTCACAAATCTCATCTTGGTTGGGTTGTTTGTAGCCTGTACCGCGAAAGTTTTTGCCTAGTGTCCGAATTCTAGTTCTCCAAGCTTTATTGTTGGGATATATCTTTTCCAACTTTTCTGCAATCACTGCATATGTGAATATATTTCAGTGAGTCATCATCAATGTGGTGGTTTGGGACGCTCCCCACGAACGCAATAAATCTATCCCAAGAGCTACTCACCGACTCTCCAGGTAATGTCACAAATTTGTGCACCTTATCCTTGTGGTTGAGCTTCTTGGAAACTTGATAGTACCTTGCTAAGAACACATCTCTCAACTAATCCCAAGTATAGATAGAGTTGTAGGGAAACTCTGGGAACCATATAGCAGCATATCCTGTTAGTGATAAAGGAATCATTCTCAACCCGATGACATTCATATTCAAATTTGGTCTCAATACACAACTTTTGCACACATACCTCGGTTTGTCTATATGAGCATGTGGGTCCTTATGAACATACATTAAAAAGAAGAATAAACCTAGAAATTTTCATTTGAAATTACAAAAACAATCGTTTAAACCAAATCCGAAAATTGATTAATTGCTAAAGTTGGAAAAACCCAATCTTCGAACCACAAAATAGAAGAAAAGTAATATTAGTTAACCCCAAAACAACGTTTTAATACCTTATATATATAAAAAAAATCCTAAAGAAAAAGGTATTCAAATAAGGAAAGTTTTGTTTAGGAAACGCGAAATCAATCGACAAACAAACTGACGGACTGTCAATCAATCGACGGTCCATAAACTACTTTCGTCATTCAGGACTTAAAATATACTTATCTCCCCCATATGGAACCCTCTTTGAATCAAATGATGGGCAAACACTATGGTCTGTCAATCCATCTACGGGCCATTTATGCTCCTCCAAAGTTCCATACTTATAATCTTTCAAAATAAGGTACTGAAACCTTCTCTGAACGAAATGACAATTCACCAGTACGGTCCGTCAATCAATCGATGGACCTTCATTGCCTCCCGTAGTTCCACACTTTGTTAGACTTTCCCGATTTTCCCTCAATGTCCTGAGCTGCTTATCTACGATAACCACCTACGGTACGTCGATTGACCGACGGACCGTCGATATCCTCCATAGGTATGGTTCTGCACAATTTTCAGTTGTTATTTTTCATTGCCTCCTGAACATCTTTCCTGTAAAATAAGACACAAATCTTGTTTAAAACCTTACAAAATGTATCTAGACGCACACAACTCTTAAGTGAAATGCATTACAAACACCGTAAAATCACGACAGATCATTGAACTTCTCCAATAGTAGAACGCACATACCGCATGATAAGAATATGTATTAACCAACATAGACCACACTAGCAGGTATGAAATTTGGTTTCATAATAACCCTACACTGTGGATGTTGTTCTACTTGCCAAGGGCTTTATTATACTATAGTCTCATCTAAAGTAGAGGTACTACCACAAGAATATCCACTCGGTGCTTTGCATTTGTTCTCATAGAGTCATTTGTTCACATAGGTGTATTAGAGAAGGTACCATCACAAAGATCTAAAAGCACATAATACCATTTCAAAGAATCGGTCCCCTAAGGCTTCCAATAAAGGTCTATTAGGATATATCTTATGACTTTCTTAAAGATTGTCGCATACCGTTCCGACCAACCTACCTCTAATTCCATCATTCCACTCAAGAATGAGGCACCATATAGGTCTATTCCTTCAAGGCATCTAATTAACATTCTTTTAAGAATCAAGGTTTCACATTCTTAACCTTTTTTTCAAATTCAAGGTTCCATCTAAGTCTTTCATAGAAAGGTATGTAACGACTCGAGAGTATACACTAGAAGATATGGTATCCTAAAATTGTGGCAACACGTACTCGACTTATCGGAGGTCTTGTACAAGCCCATTGACATCATTCATTGAATACATGTATGAAAAGTAGTGCGGAATTAAAAATTTCACACAATCGAATAGTACTTCAAAAAATCTTTCTTAGAAAATCATAAGGAAAGGCTAAGTCTAAAGTCTCCATCTTAGACACACAAATATCTTGGGTCATAGCCCATACATAACCAATATAGAAATAACTAAGTCTATTACAATGTCTTTAACAAAGAAAACTAAACATAGTTATATTCTCGAATCAATTGAAGATATACCCCAACATTGCTTGAATGGATACTAATGTCCAAGCTTCACTTGAAGGACTCCTCTAAATTTCAACCTACACCTTTAGTGATAGACAAAATATACTGAATTAGTACATCAGAATTGTAACATTCGGGAAAATTACATATCTAGTGAAGAGCCCAGTAGGTCTTTAAGAATACGTATTAGGGGTACATAGGCACCCCCATGCCCAATATTGAGAAATATTGGGCATAGTATAGAAAAAATGGTTAAGGGATATTAGCCAATTTTCTATATATGAACAAGTAAAATACATTTTGGGTTGTCCTACCCAATCCAAGATTGCTTGTCCAAGAAATGTACCTGCAAGGAAGACCCTAAGCTAAAAATATTTGCTTCATAATATATGCACAATATGTACTAGGCATCCAAGTGTCAAGCCTAGCACCATAGCACATGACCATTTAAAATGATCATGTAAATTAAGCAGTGCCCAAGGACATGGTGAGGGTCCTTGGGACAATAAGTAAACATTCCAAATGAACCATAAAGAATAGTTAGTTAGGAAAGTACAACCAACACATGTGAAATAACATGTGCAAGACATGTGAAAATCGACCAAAGGAGAGGACCACCCTAACCGATTTCGGTTAGGGTAGTTAAGGGGCAGCATTTGCGGACGGCTCCCTCCATGGGTGGCCTAACTTCCTAACCAACTCTAGACTCTAACTGACTGCCCTACCTAGATTATCAACCTAGGACTAACTGAAATGGACCAACTAGTGCACCCGACAACCTAAGACTTAACCGGGTGACACTAACCTGGTAACTAGTTAAAGAGACAACCTAGTACCTAACCTAGGATGCTCCAAAAGGGTTAGTTATGGTCCAAAAGACTTAGGGTACTTTAGAAATTACCCTAGGTCACTTAATTAATTAAATTAGCAATTTAAATAATTAATTTAAATTGTCGAAAACGAAATCCTTACACTAACCTAGTAACTAGTTGAAGAAACATCCTAGTACCTAACCTAGGATGGTCCAAAGGGTTGGTTGTGGTCCTAACGACTTGGGGGTACTTTAGTACTTACCTAAGTCACCTAATTAATTAAATTATCAGTTTAATTAATTAAATTAAATGGTCAAACCGAAATCCTTACACTAACATTGTATAACTGAAGAAACATCCTAGTACTTAACCTAGGATGGTCCAAAAGGGTTAGTTATGGTCCCAAAGACTTAGGGGTACTTTAGTAATTACCCTAGGTCCCTTAATTAATTAAATTAAGGATTTAATTAATTTATAAAATTTTCACTTGTTGACCGAAACCATAGTCAACACCAATTTCCAGATGTTTGGTCAAGTCAACATTCCCCTATGTTTAATCAACTTAGGAGGGGCGTTTTAGTAATTAAATAATCAATTTATTTAATTAAATTATTAAGACATAGTTTAATGAGTTAAGATTAGTTCCTAAGACTTATACTGACGTTCAAAAACTAAGATTTTCAGAACGCATAACAGTAAACAAACGAAAGCAAAACGGAAAAGTTTCTATCGATTTCGATAGGGCGATTTCAATGATTCTTCAAGGGTTCGTGCAAGGTGGTCTTCATGGACTAAGTTATACATAAGGTATGGGTTTCTATCCTTGAATTATTTCTCCAAGAGTACTTTCCATCGTAACGAATCCATGAAATCTCGAAACTAGGGTTGTTTCCCAAGGTTCTCGTCGAACTTCCCTTTTTCCTAGTATCCTTTTTACGATTTCAATGTTGTATAGATTAGTCTTGATCATGTTGTTGGTATGTGGTGCTGTCTAATATTAATGTGTAGGGTTCTTGATTTTTGAATGTCGAATGAACCTATGAATTGTACTTGTATGGTGTTAAGTGTCCCTTACGTGAATTAAAGAACGATGTTATGCTAAATTATGTCCGAAAATGTTAAGTGTTAATGTGTTACGTTCTGATGCATAGTTACTATTAACGTGACTTTATGAACATGTTACGCTCATTAAAATGATAATATGATGCTGTCCGAAATGGCTTATCACGTTATGCTTAAGTTACGATCTAAGGTTGGCTAAAAACATCTACATGAAATTGTACTTGAATGAATTGCTTGACTTATGCCAATAAATTGGCTAACAATACATTGTCTAAGAATGATGAATGGAATTGGCTATAATTTAATGTTTAACTAATTAAAAGATTGGTTAATGAATAAGGTATAATAACTTAAGCATGAAAGAATCTAACTTTGGCTTGTGCCAACAAAGAAGGCTATGTAATCTCTTCCAATTGTTCAGGCCAATACTAATTCTATGCCAATCAAATATAGCCAAAAGATTGAAATGATAACTCAAGCACTCCTAAAGCAATTCAATGAATCCTTATCCAAGGGCATGCCATTCATTGGAACAAGTCCCAACATGCCCTAAACGAATGAACTATGAACATATGTAACTCATTGAATGAAGTGCTCATCGTCCATAAACAATGATATGAAGCTACTAAACGAAAGTTAGCAAGTAAAGTGAGTATTAAAATAATTATATGTGTCTAAGTTAATAAAGTGACCAGAATGAGGTGTTAAAAGAAGTGAGACAAGCCTCACTTACACCTAAGCTACTACGTTAAAAATACTCACGAATGAAGGTGTTAGAACGTGTGAGACCAGTCTCATTAACACTAAAGATGTTATGTAAGGACAATTCACATTTCATCAATGTAAAGAAAGGGATGACAATTCATCAATAGAGTAAGTAAACCTCAATGTAGAAGCAAGCTTCCATAATGTTTGAGTCAATTCTAAAAGATAAGAAGATAATGAAAGTGAGCAAAGCACCGATAGACTAGCTATGAGCCTGTACTTGCACGTGTAAGTCTCATGAGACGAGGCTACCACCGAGGTGGATAAGTAGTCTCCTTATGTCTCCTGGTCTTCGAACTATGTCTAGCCAACATAGGAACTAGCCTGTAGTTTCCACCTAAGAGCTCTAGGTATGTTTCGATCTCACCTTGGCCAGTGATGTCACCTCTTTTCGGTGTGGGGTAGACATTGTATTTCATGTTTATCTCACATGATCTATGTCGGTTAATGTTCAAAAGAATGTTCTTGGTTCCATATAGCCTTGAGCCACCCCTTTCGGTGTGGGGTAAACACTTGACATGGATTCACCTTAGCCTGGAATCACCCCTTTTCGGTGTGGGGCAGACACTGGATTTCATGTTAGCTCACATGATCTAGATTCATTTTGATCGGTGAATCACCTCTTTTTGGTGTGGGGTACACATTGAATTTCATGTTAGCTCGCATGATCTTAATTCCAAAGATGTCTTTAAGAAAATAAGAAAGAAAGAAGAAGGAACGTATGTTCAAAGTGATCTATGAAAGGAAGAGCTTATGAATATCAATCGTCACTGTTGATAATAATGAAGTTTTAATAAGTTATTGGCTTGTGCCAAATCATGATATATGCTTCATTATCTTCACGTCATGAAAATGGTCAAAGCAAAATAAAATTAGCTTATAATGACTTCTTTTATTATGAAAATGATCATAGCCAATAATGAATTCAAACATTATCCAAAATGATCAACTAATGTATTTAGTCAATAAAGATTGGCTTATAAAGACTTCATGCCCAAAGTAAGCAAGATCATAAGTTTTAATGATATGCCCCAAGAACTACACATATTATGCAATCAATTAAAGAATGAGTATAGCCAATAAGTATTATCTTATAAATACATTCATGCCCAATCTAACAAGAACGGAAAATCAAACTTGAGAGTAGGTTAGCCAAATCATTTCCTTAGTTCTTCGGATTACTTATTCAATTCATTGTAGGTATGGGACTACAATGAATCATTGCACTTGTAAGTAAAACATAGGACCAAAGGAATTATTGAATACACAACAAGAAGAAGAAAAAAACTGAAAAATAATCTAAGTATAAAAAGAGGAGCTCACGGGTTCAAGGGGATCAAAATCTCAAATCTTCGACTGAGTTGTACTAAAATTATGTTGATGATTCTAATGTATTGTAATCACATAGAAAATGAGTTGTGTGCTTTGAATGCATTAAAATTCATCATATTCATACCACAATTCACAACTAACGAATTAGGAAAGTCTAGTGACTACACTTTCCAGAAATGGCATGTTGTATAGGAAGAGCTTTCCTTGATCATGAATAGCCTTATGTGTATGTGTGCATACACCCATACTTAGTGCAAGTGGTCTACTAACCCTATACAATTTTACTATTTTATAGGTGCAGGTCAGAGAGCAGATTGAAGACTCATTGCAGCGGTTTGGACTAAGCGTTCCCCAGACCATTTGGTAGATCCTCTTGATTTCGAGGATGCTACAGTTTTAGTCTAGCCTAGTATTTAGACATAACTAGAGTATGTTGTCCCTAGCGTTTCTTTCTGATGTTTTATTTTCGAAGCTATTGGATGTAAGGCCATTTTGGCAACTTTTTATGATATATTCATCTTTTGTTTCGAATTGGTTCTTTAATGATAGATGGTTGTTCTTCAGTTTGAGCTTAGTATATAATGAATCTGTGTAACAACTATATTAAGTCTATGTATACTTCATACATTTAAAAAGTTCTAAATTTTCGGTAAAATTAACTATATGAATTTGATGAATTCAAGAAGAGGCTTCTCTGCGACCTCTGAGAGGTTAACGACGCCGGTTAGGATTCGGATTCCAGAATTTGGGTCGTGACAAGAATGCACTAAGCATGGTGATATGCAGTAAAATCATGCTAAAAGGACATTAATGTAAAATATTCTCTTTTGGAAGAAAACCTTCATAACACAAGTATAGCCACAGTTCCCACAGACCTCACATATAAGTCACACTTCACAGTATAGTATCAAGATCACTTCAAAATAGGTAAACATAAGACCTCCTACAAAAGGTTATTCTAAGGCTCACTTGAGTGTGTTATAAAGTGACCGCCCATACAACCCATTCACAAACACCAAAGTGATTCTTACAACTATCTCATATATTAGATTATTCTCATTATATAACTTTAACTCCCTACCTAGAATTACTCCAAGACTGATCTAAGTAAGACATGAAGAGACCGCCCATACACCCTCTTCAAACCTACCTAAGCAATCCTTCAACCTACTCTAGATAAGTACCTTTTTATTAACATGAATTTTGCTTATGTCACTATGTTCATCAAACTATTTAAGAGACATTTCAACTATTAAGAACATTCACATAATGGTCTTGGATAAGACCTAGGGAACCTACACCATAGTGCCTTCGAAGCCTACTTGTGCCATGTCTAGATAGCATCGCATTCCACTACCTTAACGTTGTAGTACTTATACAATAGTAGAATGTATCCCACATGATGAGAATAGGCAATAACAGACATAGACCATACGAGCTATGCATGGAATCTGGAGTCTACCCTACTCTGATGGAGGGTGTTCTACTTGCCAAGGGTAAAACTACTACACATCCCATGTAGGCACATGGCTAAGGAATATCAAGTGTTTTTTTGTACTCTAGTCTAATCTTAACGACAGCCATTCACCAAGCATACTCACTCGGTGCTAGCCTTTGTTCTCATAGAGTAGTTCAATCAAAGGAATATGAAGAAGTACCATATAGTTGTCATAACCATATCATAATACACCATACCAAAGAGGGTCCACTAGGGCTTCCATACAATGGTTAATAGGATATCTCAATGACTTTCCTAAGGATGATTTCATGTCATTCCAGCCAACCAACCCCTAAGTTCTTCTTTTACACAATAAGGATACCACTACAACTTTCAACTTCAAGGATATCATAACCTTCTATTTTGTTTGAAGGTTCCAAGTAAATGACCCTCTTAACTTGTTGAAGATCATCTTTCAATAACATACATACATACATGACAAATGTTCTTTATCCTACTTAGTCAAGAGTCATATTCATATGCTTCATGATTCAAGTAGAGGGACATAGGTCTACCACAACAAGACACACACATATTTAATCTCATCACATATAGGCTAACATTCAAGAAGCACATAGGGACAACCAAATAAACTATTGATCACTCTATTAACTACCATAGAAACCTTAACATACTTAATCACAAGACTCATATAGTCAATTAGGAAACATCATACCTCAACATCAAGTATATACACCTAAAGACATCACTATAAATTAGCATGTTCACCTATAATAAAATAAGAAAACACATGTTATCATTTTATACATGTACATAATGAAAATCATACTTCACTTGATCATCATCACAAGTCACAACGTGATAATATCACAATCATAAAAGTTATACTAACAAGGCCACATTCTCACAAGTATTCCACATAAGCACCACCACCATAAGTGGAACATACCAAACATCACAATTGAAACATCTATGCTACACAATATAGAAGAAGTAAGTTCAACATACCACCATTCAAACAACAAGGCGTGCAATCCATAGACAATTTAACCAATTTAATCCACAAAGGCTCTTACCAACAACCATAATCACCAATTCAAAACAATACTTAAACTATACAAAGAATCAACGTAATTCAATATAAAATTCATCAATTTAGATCATACAATATACAATTCTAACATAATTCTTACATAATTCAATAGCCCAATGTAAACTACACAAGAATTAAATACAATAGGGTTAGGATCACAACACCCATAATATACCTAAAATAAGGACATAGTGATTTGCATGGGTTCATAGAGTTTTTAACTTAGAATCATCAAATTAACATCAATTCAATCATAAATCATTGATTCAAAATGTTTTATGCAAGAACCCTTGGCTAGAATTCAATTTAGAAATTCATACTTTGAGAAATTCTTAGAAAATCCTTTTGAAGTTTGGCTATTTAAGAAAGCGATTTCAAACATGAAAAAACATACCTTGATGAAAACAATCATGAAAATGGTGAATAATTGATGGAGAAATAAAGCTCCAAGCTCCAATGTCCCTTCAAGCTTCGATGGAGTTCTAGACGATTATTCTTTGGGTTTGGACTTTTTATTTTTTAATAATGACTTTACTTGGGGTTCTAGACTTATAAAACTACTTAAAATACCAAAAAAATCCCTTAAGTAAACGCCCAAAAAGTTTTTAAGAGTCTAGGATAAATACCCATACTTTGACACACCCGGAAATATCCATGACCTATACTAGAGCCTAAAATTTCAAGTAATAATTATTTTAGACCTAAATAAGTGTAAATAACTTGTTTGAGAAGTTTTGGAGCCATAGAATTAAAGAAAGGCCTTAACGTCCGGAAACTAGCAAAGTTTAACTAGTTGACGTCTCTATGTTTGGTGAAGGTTTCGGAGGGTCATATGAAGTCCAAAACTTGAAAAGACTTTGATAGGTAAAATGTAGTTTAGAGGGTCAAAACGTACAGTCACGACACTCCAAGGACCACCGGAAAGGTCCTTGGGAAGGACCCAAAGTTGGGCGAGCAAGCTTCCAAGGATGCTGCGCGTAGCCTTCATGAGGGAATATGAAATTGTCCTCGCAATGTGGGGATGAAACGACCCAACTGCATCAACTCAAATTTCGAAAATAAAATAGGGAAATAGCCCTGCGACGCACACCTATATCCCAGATATCGTAAAAGTTGTCTTTTTGGGTGTTTTGACTTCACAAATAAGCCCATTTAAGTGAGGGGTATTTTGGGTAATTTAATGGGTGACTATATGAGTTATTAGGGTCAGTTTTAGTTCAACTTTATCACTAAAATCAACTCCCACAAGTTGAACTAAAAAAACTCTCTCTCTCTCAAAATTCTCTCTTCCTCCAAAACTTCAATGAACATCATTAGAGCTCCAAGAAGAAGATCAAGCCTTCAAGTTTTTCAACCAAATTTCGTGTATTTCTCATCTATAAGGTATGGTTTCTTTCAATCTTGGGATTCTTTCCCCAATAAGTCCTTCAAAAGATTATTTCTAAATCCTCGAAAACAAGGGGTTTTCTCTTCAAATGGGTCTTCTTTCTAAAACAAAATGGTGAGTTAATAATGATGAATTATGCTGAATTAATGTTGTTTAAGTATGAATTAATGGTTAATTTATTAATTCCAATGAGTTCTCCCTTGACCCGTGTCTTTCTCCTATATTCCTAATTTCTTGGATTGATTAAAGTGAATTGTTGAGGGTGATGAACATGCTACTTGTTACTTTGATTTTAGTTATGTTAATACTTCATGAATTGCCCTATTTCATATGTTAGGTGTGAGTTATTGGGTATTGAAGTTTGAAGTCCCATTAAGGTCAATGAGGTATGATCTTGCTTCTCCTTTGATCTCAATTATGCAAGTTGAAATATACTTATGTGATAACAATAATATATCTACTTGTGTTTTTGTGATGTTGGTGACTAATATCCCTTATCCCTAACCCTAGATCTATGAATTGGCTATGAAGTATGTATTTATGTCTTGATGTGATAATTATATGATTGAATGTAGTTTCTCATGATTATAATGTTGTGTCTAAAGTGAAAGGATAGTTTTCACTTGTGATCACTTATGAGCTATTATGATAAAGATGTTTACCTAAAGGTATAAAAGAGACTAATGTGAACTTGTACGATGTTATATGATGATTACTAAAGGGAATAATTATTTAGCTCCGAAAGGTCATGTAAATGAGATAGAGTTCTCACGTTAATAAGTCCGACCTCTCGCATGGGTTACATCACGACAAGTAGTGTGGATTCCCAACATATTTGTTATCTCATGAGATGAAAACTTTCACGATTAGTAGTCAAGGTTTCTAGAAACAATCTCGTTGTTCCTTAACTATGTGCCCACATAGGACTCTAGATTAGTGGATCCACTTAGAATAGCTATGTACGAAAGGTTGCACCTTAGGCAAGTGTCAACCCTCTTTTTTCAGTGTGGGGGTAGAATACCAGATTCTATGTAGCGCACATGGTCTCATGTCGGTTATGGAACTTATTTCCCGAAGGTAAAGGTATGAACAATTTATGTATGTGAACTTCTATTAGGGTTGTCTTAAACATTACTAGATAGTTTGAGGGATGGTATGGGACTTCTCTTACACATTGCACATGTGGGATCCTAAAGGATGGTTATAGTAGTGTTCTATTATGATTATGATTATGTTTATGATTATGTTTATAAACTATGACTAGTATTGGTATATGACACATGTTATAAATGGGAATATGTTGTAAGTATGAAATATATTTCTTAATGTGATACTTAGCTTTGGATAGGGTTATGAGGCATTATTCTTCACATTGCACAAATATTGCTTGAGTTACTTGTATGTTGATATGATTATAATGTTACTTATATGTGTATATTGAATTGTTGGTCATTGTGCATAGTTTTGACTAAATTGTGGCTTTTTTCATGCATTAACGATTTTTATGCATAGGGACAATACTTAGTACATGTGGTTTGTACTTACCAATATTTCTTCTTTTTTTCCCAAACATTGTATGTTCGGTCCGTTGAGGTATCATTGAGGCAAAAGCAAGAAGACTTGGACTAGACTCTGTAAGTTTTGGTATGCCCTCTAGTTCGAGGATGCTACCACACACTCTATCTTAGTAGTACTTGTATTGTCTAGTAGGCATTCATTTCTTTCCTATTGTTTAAGATATTGATGTAACCCCAATGTGGCAATTATGAATTTGTGTAAGCGCTTTGCCCGGATTGTTTGGCTTCGTTTAGATGGTTAATATGAGACAAAGTGTTAGACTAAATTCATATGCGTTGTTATTGTCTATTGAGAGAAGCCTATGTATGATTCCTATGTAGAGTTCTAAGTAAACCTCCTTCTATATAAGCAAAAGTTTTAATTTTTTCATGATTTTGACTTGTGATTTGCTATGACAAATGCCAAGAATCTTGTCTTAGTACCGAGTGAACTTGACATTGAGAGGTGTTGACTTCCCTTGGAGGAAGATTCACCATTTGTCCCTTATAGAGTGTTGACTTCCCTTTGAGGAATACTCACCTTTGGTCCCACATGAGGTGTTGAATTCCCTTTGAGGAAGGGTTCACCCATGTTTTCTCAAGAGATAAGGCCCCAATTGCCCAATGACATGTAGAGGGAACTACCTATCTCTTAGTTCCATAAACTATGCTTGCCACATAGGATCTAGCGACGTGAATTCACCTAGGATGCTAGGATATATGTTAATGTTCTACCTTGTCTAGTTAGGAACACCTTCCATTGGTGTAAGGCTCTACAACACTAAATTCAATGTTTAGCACCCATGGTCTTAGTGTCGGTTATGGCTATAGTTTCCCTAATGTAAAATGGACAATGGAAGTAAAGAACTATGAATCTTAACTATGATGATTTAAGGGAGGTTACTTAGGATAGGTGGAAGTAATGATCCCATCTAGACATTGCACAAGTAGCTCCTTAGGAAGTGCTAGGAAGGTGACCTAATGTGTATGATTATGATTATGTCTTTATGCATGCTATTATAAAAGTTGTCTACTTGTTTTGAAGATGTGCATGGTATGAATCTATATAATGTGATCTTATCCTTATATGCACTATGTTGGTCTAAATGACTATATTATGAAGATGTTGTATTTGACATGAATGAAGTTGTCTTTACTTATTATGAAGATGTATGAATTGTATATTAAGATTTGTGGTCTCATGAAGAGTTTACTAAGTATGTGGGGGTTTATGGGGTTTCACATGTACATTGCACTAGTATTCTAATTTTAGAGTCATGAAAAAGGTCTTATAATGATGAATATGAAAAGAAGTAAAAGTATGTGTAAGTTGAATGTAGCTTACTGTAATGGTCCTATGGTATTGGCTTAAATATGTCTATGTTGTACTATACTTCTATGATGGTATGTATTGCCTTGTGTAGATGATATGTATGTTTACTTGGTGACCTTAAGGTGATGCATTGCACCAAGTATCACTAGAGTGTTACTTGGGAGGTTAATGAATAAAAGGGAAGATAGTTCACTGTTAAGTGAAAACTAGTTCACTGTAAGGTGACTTTGAAATGTAATAAATTCTATATATGATCTTATGAAATGTTTGGCCTTTGAATATGTTTATGTGAAGTATGTGAATGATATAAATTCTATTGAATAAAGGTTTTATGAAGATTTACTCAAAAAGGCATAAAGTATAGATTTCAAGAAAATGTCCCTTTTAAATGCATGTTTTTGCATGGTTGCCATACTTAGTGCATTCTTGTACTAATCACATTCTTCTCTAATTTTTACACAAAGTGTAGGCTATGGATACTTAAAGGATGTCTATGTGATTGAGGAGCTTGATATGTGATTTCCAAGCTCAAGGAAAGGAATCCTTAAGTCCAAGGATGTCCTAATGTTTAGTTACTGCAGAGTTTATTGAATATTGTTTAGTATGTATGATGTTTTAAGGGATGTGTCCCTAATGTAGTCTAATATTGTTGAGTCTAAGTTGGGAAAGATGATTAAGGTCTAACTATGTAATATGATAGTTTATATTTATATGAAGTAAAGTTTCTAGTATATGATGTGCTACGAAAAGTTTCAAATTTTCGCTAAATTTACTATGTGAATGCGATGAATGATAACTATGGGCTTGTATAAGACCTCTGAGAGGTAAAGTACGATATGTTACTTCTATGGGGTGCTCCCCGGATGTGACAAACGTGGTATCTGATCATGAGGTTTATAAAGTGGTTTTAGGTTCTAAAAGTCTCATTTTGCCACGTCTAGTAGAGTATCGTGTTCATTGGTGCTGAGTCGCGACATCATCAAATGATATGAGAGGCTATGAGACGATAGAGTTTCCCTTTTTCATCATTCTCATATTGTGCCATATAACTTAACTCCATAAGATCTCTCTCTTATGTATTCTTTTCCGGTGGTCTTTTGGATGTGATTGCATGGATGAGATTGTATCTCTATGCTTGTGGGAGAAAAGGTGAGTTAATGCTTAACTTGGTTTTATAGTTTGATGAGTATGTGTGAAGGTGAATTTTGGCTTGTTTTAATGATGTGATGCCATTTACGGCTATGTATGAGACTTATGTGAAATAGCATGTTATGTTGGGAAATGTATGTCATGATATGATTAAAGCATGTTAGAATTTGAATGATGTTTTATTATATGACTTTACATGATGGTAGTCTAATAATATGATTTGAACTTGAAATATTTAGTGACTACCTATGAAACCATGCTACCCTAACAATATGTTCCTAAAAGTGTTCAATGTTTCTCTTTGTTTATATGTGGTCCTTGTTAAGATGCCTAGTATTCATTGGAGTCCTTTGTATAGACTTGATCCTAAGTGTGAAGGTAGTATGCTTGTCCTTGTAGGGTGATGATGTGGGTTTAGTGACCTAGAAGTCACCTTACTGTAATGTTCAAGGAAAAAGAAGAAATTTTATTGCTAAGTCTCCTTTTTGTTTTCCCTAATGTTGTATGACCTTGGTGTCTTTGTATTGTATGAAAAGCTTATGTGGTTGAATGGTATGACCTAACTTGATGATTGGGGATAACTAACCTAGGTGAAAAAGTTTATAATACCTTGGTAAGTTAATGTAATTCCTTTATTGGTTGATAACTAAAATCCTCTTGAAAATTGGGTTAAGTTGCTCTTAATTGGGTTTACCCTAAGTGGCGGATGGTGATGGAATAGTAAGGTTGTAGATATTGTTTATCGTAACCTTATATTTTTCCTTCATCTTGAATCTAATGAAATCTTGATGAGCTTTTTCATGAATAGAGTCTTGCATAAAGTATTAATTGCATGAACTTTATATGTTTGGTATGTATTGATTGACATTACCTTAAAGATATAATGAAGATTCCAAAGTGCATGAATGGAAATTTTGATAAAATTCATGGTTTTTTCATGATTGAATTGCATCTTAACATGGTAAATGTGCATCTTAACATGCTAATTTTGCATTTGACTTCATGAGATAAGGTAAGAAACTTGGTTATAGTCACTTTTAATATTTAAGGTTTAGCCTTATAATGAAAAGTTGAGTCTCTTTAAAATGAAATGTGTAGTGTCTCTTGAAAACTATGTGACTTGTATGGTTTGGAAAGCATGATTGTAGGCTCACTCTTAAAAGATTAAACCATGTGTAGCTAAGTGTGCATGTGTGTGCTTATGATTGGTATTAATTTTCCCAAATTAAGCTTACTGTGAAGGTGAGTACTATGTTATAAATTGACATTGTGTGAAATGTCTTCCTAATTGTTGTGATGTATTTGGTGTGACTTACTATTTAGACTTCACTAGGAAGAAAATATGAGCATGCCTTGGTTTAAAAGTTGAGGAAGTCTCATGTTACAGTAAAGATGATCTTTGTGCAATTGCTTGGGTATGAACTCATGATACATGTAAGTGTGTTGAGGAGAAGGACATTCCTCCACGGACACCACTAAGCATGGTATGGTTGAGTGTGACCTTCGTAGCACTAGGTCTAACTAATAAATATCTTTGTTGATTTAATTAACTCAAGTCTATGTGCATTGAAATATGAGTGCTTATATGGCTTTTGAGTATTTTTTTAATCTGCCTATGTATGGCCTTACATGATGAGATCTTAATAAAAGGAAGTGTGATGACCATGTTATGATTAGGAGAATAATGTTCCTCCTATGAACATGATAAGAGCCTTTGTGTTTGATGCATTAAAGAGTGAGTGAAAGAACGTTTTGCTTGCTAGTGTGCATTGAATGCTAAAATGATGTGAAGTTGTGTTCCTTGTAAGTTTGGTGCATTAACTTCTATGAGATGATGTTATCAATATGATGAAGTGCTCTATTCTTCATTAAAGTCCTTGTTGTGATTAAAGTGTTCTAAGTGTCATTCAAGGACGAATGATCCCAAGTGGGAGATATTGTAAGACCCCCAAAATGAGTTAGGGAGTCTAGAGCCTAAAATGTTTGTCTTAATGTTATAAGGTCCTAAAATTACTTATAATATTGTATAGAGTCAGTTTGTAAAGTTTAAGTTGATTTGGAAGTCAAACGTCAAGGGATGACCCAGACGTTCGACGACTAGTCGCCTATGTGCATCATGTGTATATGTGTGCTTATATGTGTATGAAATGAGATTATGAAGTATTAAAATGAGTTATAATTATTTTTAATGGTATTATATGAACTTTCGAGAAGTTTGGAGGTTAAACGTCCAAGAACGTCCAAGACGTTCGAAAGATAGTCTTGAGACATGAATGTGTGTGTCTTGATGGGGCCTTGCATGTTTGGACTTTTTGCGAGTATTTTTTTGGGTTAAACTCATGTGAGAGGTCTAAAACTTGTTAAGGGTTATATTTACGTTGGAAACGTCTGGGTAAGACTTGAAAAGGGTCCCACAATAGGGCCCAAAAGAAGGACCCAAGGCTGGTCGAGACACTGCCTTGGCAGTGTCAATCGATTGAACCAAACGACGTCCAGTTGGTCAACCAACGGCCCATAGGTAAGGTCTTGTCGATTTACACTTATCCTGGGCAAGTCTCAACCCAAAAATGGGCTAAGGACCAATCGACAGAAGCCAAAGGACGGCCAGTCGATTGACCAACGGCCAGTCGATTGACCAACGGCCAGTCGATTGGGTCCGTCGAAGGTGGCTTGTAACTGCTGCCTTGCGTCTGTTTTATATAAGGGGTGAATGGGAAATTCACCCTAAGTCCTAACCTGACTCTAATAGGTTTATTTAGATTTTTTTGGGTGTATTTAAGGGATGAAACACGTGAACAACCCATTCCCAATCCCCTCTACACGAAATAAACCTTTCCCTCCAAAAATATTCTCCCTAGAAACCACCATTGTTGGTGAATCTCAAGAACAGTTTGGAGCTTGGATTTCCATGGAATATTCATCAGGTTTTAGAGGTTTTCAACTAGATAAAGGTATGGTGATCCTTCATCTCTAATTCTCCTTCCATCTAGAGAGTTAATCTCAAAGTTTCAAAAGAGATTTTTAAGATCAAAGTTCTCCTTCTTCAATCTAGCCATGATTTCTTTCTAAAAACGTTATGAATGATTAAATCATGATAAATTGAGTTTAATATATCGGTTTTAACGTTATTTTGGAATCCAATTGCATTATGAACTCATATCCCTTCCCAAACTTGATTTAGTCCTTTCATGGACTTTGTGATCATGGCTTGTTAATGGTTGAATTGTGATTCTCTTACATTAAATTGTCTAAATCTACTATTATTTACGTTTATTAATGATGAATTGATGCTGAAGATTCCATGGGAATCAATGTGTGAAGAATTGAATATAACTAACTTAGATTCCTATAGGTTCACTGTAACTTGCCTCTATTAAGCATCAATGTGGAATTCGATTGTGTAGGGATAGTTGTATATACTGCCTCACTTTGATTATATTGATGAATTATAAATAAGTGATTCATGTTGATCAAAGTTAATTAGCCTATGATTCTTCTATCTCCAATAGACTACTAATGTAGCATGTTCACTGTAATATGGAGGTTATGGCGATTTTAGTAGTATCTCATTTAGGTCATGTTATCCTTAACTACTGCCTGATATTGATGTTATTAATGAATTGTGGATATGAATTCTTGATGCTTAAAGTAAAGGAGTCTTGACATGAATTGATCTACATTCTTTTAGTCTATGAATTTATAATTCTAGGTAGTGATGTGATCTATATTCTAAGAAGAATAAAGTATGATTAAGAATTGATTTCTATATCTTTAGATACTGCCTAGCATGTACTTTATTGGTAAAATATGATTAATCATCAATACTTTGGGAAAAATAGTAAACTGGCCTATTCCCTCTACTCTATATTGAATTGATAGTTTAATGCCTATGTTAGTATCTTGATCTTAAAGGAATGTAAGCATGATCTCTTTGTGATAAGTGTACATTTAGATACTTCCCTTTATTAACACTATTAATTAAATATGATTTATGGTCCACGCAAGTGAAATTGGGTAATGGTTTATGTTCTTCTACCTTCTAGTATGTTAATGTGTTGTATTAGTTGTAGCATGACTTGTAAGTAGCTTATACTTCATTTCACGTATTATTATGAAACTTTAGCTACTGTCCTATACTTGATTTATTGATGAAAGAGTAGTAATGGTCAATGATGACCAAAGGCTAAAGGATTGGTAAGAATTGCTCTACTCTTCTACTTTTCTATTTCTCTATAGTAATGTTGATGAAGCCTTGTATGACATTGTATGGTATGGTCAACTTATGTTGGCGGTGTTTACTTTATGTCATTACATATGTGTTGACCATGTCCTTGAAGGCAAATTGATTATTATATGAATGGGTCATTATGATGATCACCTTCTGTGTAACTTGTGCCTAGTCTTCCATTATAGTTGTGAACCTAGGTTATGTTACTATTGTTATGAGCATGTGAATGGATATGTAAGAGCATGGGTATGTGCTGCCATGGGTTAAGTGTTAATGATTGATGACCCCTACCCATGAACCCCTATGTGAATGTGTAAATAGCTAAAGCTAGAAGTCTTGATTATAATGTGATGATTGTCTAGCCTCCTATGTTACTGTGTATTGTGTGGTCTATGCTTGAAAGAGTATTGTGGTCTTAAGAGGGTGGCTGCCTCAATAAGTTGTTGATAGCCATTATGTGAATATGTAGACCAATGTACACATACACTCACACTTCATGCATGCTAAAAGTAGTAAAGGTTCATGGTGTCTAAATGAAAGGTAGTTTCATATTCACTAGTGTCTATTACTATGCATGTTAAGATTATGTGTATGATTAAGTATCGATGTGTATAGAGTCTTTGTGGGTTTATATGAAAGGATTGCTCATGTAGTTATACCTATATACTTATGCATTGATATATGGGCATGTGTGATATCTATGTGTTATGTGAAAGGTGTGCTCACATTTGAGAGGGGCGCCCGAGATTACTCTAAATCTATATTAATGCTTGAATATGCTAAATGAATATATGAAGCCTATATTTTATGAAAAATGTAATAAAGGCGTTTCAATAAAGGGAACTTAGCTTAGCACCGAATGAAGTTGACATTGAGAGGTGTTGACTTCCCTTGGAGGAAGATTCACCATTTGTCCCTTACACAGTGTTGACTTACCTTTTAGGAATACTCACCTATGGACCCACATGAGGTGTTGACTTCCGTTTGAGGAAGGGTTCATCCATGTTTTCTCAAGAGATGAAGCCTTAATTTCCCAATGGCATGTAGAGAGAACTACCTATCTCTTAGTTCCATAAACTATGCTTGCCAAATAGGATCTAGCAAAGTGAATTCACCTTGGATTCTAGCATATACGTTAATGTTCTACCTTTGCTAGGTAGAACACCTTCCATTGGTGTAAGGCTCTACAACACCAAATTCCACATTTAGCACCCATGGTCTTAGTGTCGGTTAAGGCTATAGTTTCCCTAATGTAAAATGGACATTGGAAGTAAAGAACCAGGAATCCTAACTAGGATTACTTAAGGGAGGTTACTTAGGATAGGTGGAAGTAATAAACCCATCTAGATATTTCACAAGTAGCTCCTTAGGAAGTCATAGGAAGGTGACCTAATGTGTATGATTATGATTATGTCTGTATGCATGCTATGATAAAAGTTGTCTTCTTGTTATGAAGATGAGCATGGTATGAATCCAAATAATGTGATCTTATCTTTATATGCACTATGTTGGTCTAAATGACTATATGATAAAGGTCTTGTATAGATATGAATGAATTTGTTTTTACTTGTTATGAAGATGTATGAATTGTATGCTAAGGTTTGTGGTCTCATGAAGAGTTTACTAAGTATGTAGGGGGGGGGGGTTATGGAGCTTCACATGTACAATGCACTAGTAGACTAAGATTGGGGTCATGAACAAGGTCTTATAATGATGAATATGAAAAGAAGTAAAAGTATGTGTAAGTTGAATGTAACTTACTGTAATGGTCCTATGGTATTGGCTTAAATATGTCTATGTTGTACTATACTTCTATGAAGGTATGTGTTCCCTTGTGTAGATGATATGTATGTTTCCTTTGTGACGTTAAGGTGATGCATTGCACCAAGTATCACTAGAGTGTTACTTGGGAGGTTAATGAATAAAAGGGAAGATAGTTCACTGTTAAGGGAAAACTAGTTCACTATAATGTGTCTTTAAAATGTAATAAATTCTATATGTGATGTTATTAAATGTTTGGCCTGTTAATATGTTTACATTAAGTATGTGAATGATATAAATGCTATTGAATAAATGTTTTATGAAGATTTACTCAAAAAGGCATAAAGTATGATTTCAAGAAAATGACCCTTTTAAATGCATGTTTTTGCATGGTTGCCATACTTAGTGTATTCTTGTACTAATCCCATTCTTATCTACTTTTTACACAAAGTGTACGTTATGGATGCTTAAAGGATGTCTATGTGATTGAGGAGCTTGATATGTGATTCCCAAGCTCAAGGAAAGGAATCCTTAAGTCCAAGGATGTCCTAATATTTAGTTACTGTAAAGTTTATTAAATATTGTTTAGTATGTATGATGTTTTAAGGGCTGTGTCCCTAATGTATTCTAATGTTGTTGAGTCTAAGATGGCAAAGAGACTTAAGGTCTATGTAAGTAATATGATAATTTATATTTATATGAAGTAAAGTTTCTAGCATATGATGTGCTATGAAAAGTTTTAACTTTTCCGCTAAATTTACTATGACAATGCAATGAATGATAATTATGGGCTTTTATAAGACCTCCGAGAGGTCAAGTACGCCATATTACTTCTAGGGGGTGCTCCCTGGATGTGACAGACCATGAGATCTAGACATGGAGTCCCGATACTACCCTTATCGGATAAGGGATCCCCACTTGCCTAGGATGGGGTCTTTCTCTTAGCTTTTACATGGCTTTTCCAATAGCTACACCTATGCGGGCACATAGTTAAGGGATAAGGAGATTGATAATAAGTAACTCACTCTCTACTAACAAGGAGTAGTCATCTCAAGAGGTTCATTGGGTATGACATCTCTACTCACAATGTGCACCCACCCCTTTCTTAAAATCCTCTTGGTGCTAAGCATAACTCCCCCACGGAGTCTTAAACATTTATTACTAAGGTCAAGGATAACTTTTGAACACACCATCTCTACTCTCAATAGGTATCTATCATCCATCCTACATTAGAAACCTCTTGGCAGATAGTGAGGTTGCTATTAAACACTTCATCTCAACTCACAATGAGTTCTCACCCCAAAACTCCCCTTTTCATTCACATTCTTTAAATTCTTTCATTCATTCACTCAAAGTGTGTGTGTGTACATGTAAACACACCTTTCACATAAATCATTACATTCATAACATTGAATACCAGACATGCTTACACCTTCATTCATCATTTCTTGCACACTAACATGCTCAACATACACACTTACTTCTTTAGGCATAATCTAAGAAAGACATTCAATTCAAGTTCCATAATACAGATCAACATGAACCAACTTCATTATGACTTAAGTTCACACATTAGGCCTTCGAAGCCATACTCACATGTCACGACTGGAATCTAGACCCCAGACGAGACCGGCGTCGTTGACCTCTCAGAGGTCGCAGACAATCCTACTTACGTCATTCTTACTTTACATAGGTTAATTTTTTAGCGGAAAATTTGAAACTTTTTGGTTCTAAACATTGCTTACTAAACATTTCTAATACATTCGAAATTGGTTCAACATCAACCATCTAATCATTAAGAGATAATCAAATGAAAGGAATAGTTCAATAAACATAATTGTATAATTGCCAAAATGGCACGAATACATAGTCTGAATAAAATAAGAAAGAAACGCTAGTGGAACATGCTCCACTAGCTCAACTCCTAAACTAAGCTAGAACATAAAGCAGTAACATCCTCGGAAGCATGAGGACCTACCAAAACCGGATGAATGCTGGAAGTCCAGATAACTGCAGCGAAGATCCTGTAGCTCTACCGTCCACCTGTGCCTGCACCTAAAATAGTAGAGTTTGTATAGGGTTAGTACACACTTGTACTAAGTATGGGTATATGCAAGCACACACCAAGGACATGCTTGAGAAAGAATAGCTCTTTCCTAACAACATGATTTTTGGAAGTCAAGTCAGTGGACTTGCCAAATTGAGATTTGGAAAGTTTCCTAATTTGGATTAGGAAAGTAAATGATCTATCCAAATTTGGATTAGGAAAGTCAGTGAGCTTTCCAGATTTGGAATAGGAAAGTTATGCCATGAGAATAACATACATCATCATACTTTTCACATTTTCACACAGCACATAACATTTACACATAGCACATATGATATAGCATACATTACATTTTGCATGTAGCACATAACTTCGTTCATATAATTCATTCATATGCCATGAGACCTTGGAATCATGGACTTGACATTAAGACATCCCAGAAATGAGGGGTCAACATATGGGACCTCAACTAGGGAGTCTTCATTAGCAAACACAGAGTCTGCTTCATTCATTCATACGTACTTCATTTCATTTCATTCATAGTCCAGTGTAACCACCGGTTATACCTAGGATATAGTTTAAGACTTTCATTAGGTTCGTTGTGCAATGACCAAGAATGACCTAATGTCATTACTTGAATCTAACTCACCTTTTGATTATCCTATCCTAACACCTTTGGTATTCATTCATTTTATTATGTGCATCATTTGAGGCTGGCCTCATTCATTCATTGGGAACTTTAACTTTAACCGACATAGATCATGTGAGCATCATGAAATCCAGTGTCTCCCCCTCACCGAAAAGAGGTGGAATCACCGGCCAAAGTGATCCAATAACATGCTAGCGTATATGGGAATTTAACCCTGCCAGATCCCTATATTGGCAGTATAGGTTCGAAGACTAGGAGATATAAGGAGACTCATACCCAGCAAGCCAGACATTCTCATCTCATGAGAGTTACTTGAACCTCCGCCCTTCCTGAAAGAAGGCATCACCGCTCATAGCTAGTCTATCGGTGCTCAGTATAAAGTTCCATTTAATTCATCTCATACGTCATGGAAGCTGACTTCTAGTATGAGGACATCATAGCTCATTAGATGATTTCTCATCTCATCATTCGTATTAAGTGTGTTAAGCTCAATACTCTAATTAGAGTGTCCATAGAGACTGGTCTCTTCATTATCTTACACTCTCATAGGTGAATACATATTGGTAACATTTACTTAGGCTCATCTGAGACTACTCTCCTCATTTACATTAGCCTCATATCATGTTGTCACCACATTCATCATCATTAGCACCTTTGTTTTTCTTAGTTATTCACCTCTTATTACGTGAATGTTCATTTCATCATATGCCAATGCACTTGGCCATTTGGAGTGTTTCACACCCTTACTTAACCCCTCTAGGGTTCATCATTTCATTTCATACATCTTAGGTTCACTTACTTTTGAACGTATGTTAGACTTATGAGTCTATACACACAAGCCATGAGGCTTCATTCACAGTTCGTTAAGTGATTCTTACATTTCTAAGATTATGTAGTACAAGACTTATGTATCTTGTATATATGCCAAGATCTTGATTTTGATCTGAGTAGGTGGCATTATTCTTGGATATTTTGTTCACGTATGACTTATGTATCAATACGGAAGCTTGGGCAAGGAAACCCAAGTCTTGAATCAATTGGCTATCATTTATACTGTTTATTGATTTTATTTTAATATTCATAACATTTTAACTCTAAGTCAAATCACAATATAAACATTGAAGGATTACTTTTCTATTTAACCTTTTTCTTGCATTGGCCGATGGGTTGTGGGTTCGAGCCCCCACAACCCCATTTTCATTTTTCATTTATTTAATTCGGTCCATGTGAGACGTTGGGACCCGAGGTCGAGTCCCATCAACCACGCCTAATTCTTCTTTATTTTCTTTCCCTTCCATTCGCTTAAGACCGAGAGGTTGTGGGTCGAACCCCCACAACCTCTTTATTTTATTCTCCTTTTTAAATGTTGACTGTTTGAGATGACTGTGAACCCCCACAACCTCATTTTTTTTTCTCCTATCCGCATAGAGGTCGTGGGTTCGATTCCTACGCCTCACATAATTTTATTTTTCTTTTTGTTTGGGTTCTAACCGAGAGGGTGTGGGTTCGAATCCCACCCCTCTCATTTATTATTTTCACCACTTATTTTTCCAGCCATGACACGGTTCGAATCCCCCTCACAATATATTTTTTCTTCTTTATTTTTGGGGAATTTTAACGTGGTGAGGTCACGGGTTCGACCCTCAATGACCTCACCTATTATTCTTCACTTTTCTTAACATTTTATGCTACTTAATTTTGCAGAGATATATCAATATAGTGCTGGAAATTTAAGGTAAAACTCTTTGCTCACTTTCATCTCCATTTATCCGTGAATTTATAGAACAATGCATAGTTCATTTGATACGTTCTTAAGTACATTTTTTTTTCACGAATTCTTTAGTCAAGAGATTACTCCTCAATTCAGCCATACTTCATGTCATATGAATATCACAATTTACTTCAATTGGTGTACATAAAACAACAAACATAACATTAACAAATTTAAGCCTCAAGGCCGAGACTCATGTCATGTCACACACTTTTTCATAATTCCGAACACACACATGGTTTGTCTTTTCATAAATTAACGTACATCCAACACATTCATATCCAGCACAAACATCACATAATCCTAAGTCTACCAGCATTCATACCAACCTAAGAATTCATTGGGAGCTAATGACAGGGACATGCAACGGGGAAAATAACCTTAGTTTTGAGCCGGATGTTCTGAGTCCTAGGGGTCTCTTGGGAAAGGGACCAAGAGTAAGAAGACCCATACCTTAATTTCCTTGTTCAACCACGAGAATGCTGCCCAAGAACCTCTCCAAAAATCAGTCCAAACACCGAAAACAAACAAGCAAAATCCGTCTAGATATTGACCTTTACCTTTTGTTCTTAAGATTATTCTTCTTTTGAGTTTCTAGTTTTCAAGTTCTTGATGAACTTTTGAATTTACTTGGTTCTTCTTTTCTGATTGTTTTCTCACGTTTTGCAGCCAGAAAAGAGAGTGAAAGTGAGAGAGATTTACGTGAAAGAGAGTGGGATATGGGAGATAGTGGTCTCTTAGAACTAGGATTGTTGGTAGGACTTAGTCAACTTAAATAAATAATTAAAATTAATAGAAATCTGATTTCTTTTTCCTAAATCAGTTAATATTCATTATTTAATTAAGTTAATTCATTAAATTAAATAAAAGCAAGTTAAATCCTTGCTTCTAGTGGGGCTCGAACCCGAGTGACCCCCATTTGCGAAAATGGGTCAATTCGGGTTGCCCCACCCGAAATGCCTTAATTAAATAAATTAATTTATTAAATAATTAATTCCTCAGGGTAATTACAATATTACCCTTGGCTTGGAAAAGACCATTTTACCCTTTGACCCTCAAAACTTAAATTTCTTCTTTTGAGTCCGGTAAAAACTCTTTCGATTAAATCTTCGTTTTCGCGAGCCTCACATGGTTGGTTCCAACCTTTCCAAGCTCAATTAACTCCCCATGTTAGTTGGCTTGGTCGTAATAAGGGTTCTGAGGTCTGGTTCTACGCGTATCAATACGTGTGGACCTTGGTCTAATTCCAGCATTCTTGACAAACCTAAGTCTTGATCCTATTCATTTTTAGGGTTGTTACATTATCCCCCCCTTAGGAACATTCGTCCCCGAATGACACTACTACTTCATGTTGTAATGCCAGTCAGATCATAATAAAAGCACTATACATAGTCAATCAATAACAACAAAATACGGGGAGGTAAGGAAGCATAGGTTTAAGAGTATAAAGTCTAACCTCAAGAGCTGAACAGGTGAGGGTAGCGGGCCCTCATGTCGGCCGCAGCTTCCCACGTAGCACCCTCAACAAGATGATTTCTCCACAATACTTTCACTGTGGCAATCTCCTTGTTCCTCAGCCGTTTGACCTGTCTGTCTAAGATCTCAACAGGTACCTCCTCATAAGACAAGTCTTCATCAACCCCCAAACCTTCAACAGGTACGATTGATGCTGGATCACCTAGGCACTTCTTCAACATATATACATGAAAGACTGGATGGACAGAAGCTAACTCTGCGGGCAGTGCCAACTCATAGGCCACCTCACCCACACGCTGTAGGATCTCATATGGCCCAACATATCTCGGACTCAGCTTCCCTTTCCTACCAAATCTCATCACCCCTTTCATAGGTGATATTTTCAAGTAAACCTGGTCACCAACATCAAACTCTAAGGGCCATTTTCTGTTATCAGCATATGACTTCTGCCGACTGTACGCAGTAGTTAACCTGCCCCTAATCATTTTGACCTTCTCTAAGGCCTCATGAATGATCTCCGGCCCCAAAATGGATGACTCTCCAACCTCGAACCACCCAACTGGAGATCTACACCTCCTACCATACAGTGCCTCAAACGGTGCCATCCTAATACTGGAGTGATAGCTATTATTATACGAGAACTCTATCAAAGGTAGATGGTCATCCCAGTTACCTCTGAAGTCAATCACACACGCCCTCAACATATCCTCCAATGTCTGTATGGTGCGCTCTAACTGCCCATCTGTCTGAGGGTGAAAGGCAGTGCTAAGTTTCACCTGCGTTCCCAAGCTCTTCTTGAAAGATCTCCAGAAATGAGAAGTAAATTGAGCTCCTCTGTCTGAAATAATAGACAAGGGAATCCCATGCCATCTCACAATCTCATCAATGTAGAGCCTCGCATAATCCTCGGCTCTGTAAGTAGACTTTACAGGGATAAAGTGGGCAGACTTAGTCAATCTGTCCACAATAACCCATATAGAGTCATGCTGCCTCCTAGTCCTCGGAAGCTCAACCACGAAGTCCATATTAATGGCCTACCATTTCCAAGTCGGAACCTCAATAATCTGCGTCAGACCACCAGGTTTAAGATGCTCTGCCTTAACCTGCTGACAATTAGGACACTTGGCCACATATTCTGCAATGTCATTCTTCATGCCATCCCACCAAAAAATCTGCTTGAGATCATGATACATCTTGGTGGAACCTGGATGTATAGAATATCTAGAACCATGGGCCTCTACAACAATCCTGGTCCGCAAATCATCCACATCTGGCACACACAGCCTGTCCTGATACCTAAGTATGCCATCACCTTCCAAAGCGAAAGGCTCATTCATCTTTATCAGCAGTGAGTCCTTCAGCTCCATCAACACTGGATCTAGATGCTGACCCTGCTTGACTTTAACTACTAAGGATGATTCAGAACTAGGATGAACTGAAACATCCCCACTAGTGGAGTCAACCAAACGCACACCCAGTCTGGCCAGTCTGTGTACATCTTTTACCAGCTCCTTCTTCTCATCCTCAACGTGACTTGTACTTCCCATGCTCATCCTGCTCAAAGCATCAGCTACAACATTAGCCTTACCTGGATGATAGTGCACATTCATGTCATAATCCTTCAACAGCTCCAACCACCTCCGCTGACGTAGATTCAACTCCCTCTGTGTGAACACATACTGGAGACTTTTATGGTCTGTGAACACATCTACATGCACTCCATACAGATAATGCCTCCACAGCTTCAGTGCAAATACCACAGCTGCCAACTCCAGGTCATGAGTGGGATAATTCTTCTCATGAACCTTGAGTTGTCTTAGATGCATAGGCTATCACCTTACCAACCTACATAAGAACACAACCCAAACCAACCCTAGATGCATCACAATAAACAGTGTAATTCTCACCACACTTAGGCAAAGTAAGCACCGAGGCTGAAGTGAGTCTGTCCTTGAGCTCCTGGAAACTCTTCTCACAAATCTCCGTCCATTCGAACTTGGCTTTCTTCTTAGTCAAAGTTGTCAATGGGGCAGCAATGGAAGAAAAGCCCTCCACAAACCTGCGATAGTAACCAGCCAATCCCAAAAAGCTACGGATGTCAGTAGGAGTAAGAGGTTTTGGCCAGTTCTTCACAGCCTCAGTCTTTCTGGGATCCACCTCCACGCCCTGATAGGACACAACATGACCCAGGAAGGTCACTGATCTCAGCCAGAATTCACATTTGCTGAATTTGGCATACAACTGATGCTGTCTAAGTACCTGCAAGGTTAGTCTCAAATGCTGTTCATGCTCTTCCTTGGTCTTAGAGTAGATGAGAATGTCATCAATGAATACTATGACGAAAGAGTCAAGGTATTCACGGAAGACCCTGTTCATGAGGTCCATAAATGCAGCAGGTGCATTCGTGAGACCAAATGACATGACTAAAAACTCATAGTGACCATAGCAGGTACGAAAGGCTGTCTTTGGGATATCTCCATCCCTAACCCTAAGCTGATGATACCCTGAACGAAGATCAGTCTTAGAGAAGAAACTAGACCCTTGGAGTTTATCAAACAGATCATCTATTCTGGGGAGTTGATACTTATTCTTTATAGTGACTTTGTTGAGCTGCCGATAATCGATACACATTCTAAGGGTTCCATCTTTCTTCTTCACAAACAACACTGGAGCGCCCCAAGGGGAAATGCTCGGTTGAATGAAACCCTTGTCAGTGAGATCTTTTAACTGCAACTTCAACTCTTTGAGTTCAGCTGGAGCCATTCTGTAAGGAGGAATTGAGATTGGTTTAGTATCGGGTTCTAAATCGATACCAAAGTCAATCTCTCGAAGGGGAGGGACTGCAGGTAAATCATCAGGAAACACATCTAAGAACTCATTCACTACAGGTACTGAGTCTATGGAAGGATGTCATGATCTAAATCATTAACACTCACAAGATGACACAAAAACCCCTTGGACATCATTTTATTGGCCTTAAGGTTAGAAATCAAGGGGTTAGGACGACTCGAATGTTACCCCTCCCAGACTAACTCTTCTTCATTAGGAAAGCGAAATCTCACCACTCTACTACGACAGTCCAAGCAAGCATAACAACTGTGAAGCCAATCCATGCCAAGAATAACATCAAAATCATGCATGGGTAACTCAACCAGGTTTGCACACATTGTTTTACCACTCACAACTATTGGGCAATATTTGTATACTCTATCAGTTCTTACATTCTCTCCTAAAGGTGTACTAACCACTATAGGATCATGTAGAACTTCAGGCAATACCTCAAAGGTAAGAGCAAGCAGAGGAGTTACAAAGGAAAGTGTAGACCCTGGATCAAGTAAAGCATAAACAGAAGTTGACAACACTTGCAGCATACCTGTGACCACATCAGCGGACTTCTCCTGCTCCTCTCTGCCCTTCAGGGCATAGAACCTGTTCCTCTTAGGAGGCTCGGCTACTGCTGCACCCTGTGGATTAGGCCTAGGCTGAGTATTACCTCCAGCCTGACCTCTGTTCTGTGGACAGTCTCTGACCATGTGTCCACTCTTACCACAACCGAAGCAGGCATTAGTGCCCTGTCTGCACTCTCCACTGTGAGCTCGGCCACACTTAGCACAATTCTTCTTAGTACGCTGCATCTCACCTCCATTTCCCTTCTTGGGCTCAGGTCTGCCTCCTTTAGGTGTAGCACTCCTCTGAGGATTAGAATTCCCAGAACTCTGTTGCCCCTTTTTGAACCTTGGCTGCTCACGGACGCCAAAATTATTCCTGTGGCCTCCATGACTGGGTCCTGCCTGATCTTGAGGCCTAGGCCTCCTAGCATCACGAACACCTCTCTTTCTGCGGCTGTCTTCTACCTGCTGGACATGCACCATCAACCTGGAAATTTCCATATTATCATGGAGCATAGCAGATCGACACTCCTCCTCCAGGTCTCCATTGATTCCTGTGAGGAACTTGGTCATCTCATCCCTGCTGTTAGAAACCAGGGAAGTAGCATACCTGGGAGATTTTAACAAGGTTCAGTATTATCCTTATTCTTGCTATTAAATACTTAGGAAAAAATAAAATCAACATACCTTGACAGCTTAACAAATTTCAGGGAATACTTCCTGACTGTCATGGAGCCTTGTTTGAGGTTGATGAATTCCTCAACCTTGGCCTCCCTCATCTCCCTGGGAAAGAATCTCTCCAGAAATGATGTCTTGAACAGCTCCATGTGACTGGTACTCAAACTAAGACACGGCTATCTTGCCACATCTTGCACCAAGTCTGTGCAACATCCTTGAGCTGATAGGAAGCCAGCTCAGCCTTCTCAATATCAGTGGCCCCCATAGCCACCAGAATCTTATGAACCTCATCTACAAACTCTTGAGGATCCTCCGATGTCTTAACCCCTGTGAAAATGGGAGGATTCATCCTCGTGAAGTCTCTCAGCCTGTCAGCCATGCTACAAACTGGTGGGTTCTCCCTCTGAACATCGTAGCGGTTGACTTGGGAAGTCATAGCCTGGGCCTGCATAGTAATGGCCTATGCCATTTGGGCCAAAGATGCCCGCACCTCAGCATCAGTCAACCCAGATGGGTTAACTGGCATGGCCACTCCTTCAGCTGGAGCTTGGAGTAGATCCTGATTACCCCTAGCAGCTGCTCCTCCTCTCCTCTGACCATTTCCTCTCCTTGTGTTCATTTTCTGGAAAAACAAAAAAGTATTGATGTTAGACACGCTTATAACACCAAGAATTCAGACATTCATAAAAGCACGATAAGATCAGAAGAAGGAAAACTTTCCTACGCATCATGCAGTCTCTAATCCAGGATAGTGGTGCACTTCACTATCATGACTTAGAAACTACTCAATGTGGTTGATGTGAACTTATTCTTTTCATAATATAACCTAGTGCTCCGATACCAACTTTGTCACGACTGGAATCTAGACCCCAGACGAGATCGGAGTCGTTGACCTCTCAGAGGTCGCAGACAATCCTGCATACGTCATTCTTACTTTACATAGGTTAATTTTTTAGCGGAAAATTTGAAACTTTTTGTTTCTAAACATTGCTTACTAAACATTTCTAATACATTCGAAATTGGTTCAACATCAACCATCTAATCATTAAGAGATAATCAAATGAAAGGAATAGTTCAATAAACATAATTGTATAATTGCCAAAATGGTACCAATACATAGTCTGAATAAAATAAGAAAGAAACGCTAGTGGAACATGCTCCACTAGCTCAACTCCTAAACTAAGCTAGAACATAAAGCAGTAACATCCTCGGAAGCATGAGGACCTACCAAAACCGGATGAATGCTGGACGTCCGGATAACTGCAGCGATGATCCTGTAGCTCTACCATCCACCTGTGCCTGCACCTAAAATAGTAGAGTTTGTATAGGGTTAGTACACATTTGTACTAAGTATGGGTATATGCAAGCACACACCAAGGACATGCTTGAGAAAGAATAGCTCTTTCCTAACAACATGATTTTTGGAAGTCAAGTCAGTGGACTTGCCAAATTGAGATTTGGAAAGTTTCCTAATTTGGATTAGGAAAGTAAATGATCTTTCCAAATTTGGATTAGGAAAGTCAGTGAGCTTTCCAGATTTGGAATAGGAAAGTTATGCCATGAGAATAACATACATCATCATACTTTTCACATTTTCACACAACACATAACATTTACACATAGCACATATCATATAGCATACATTACATTTTGCATATAGCACATAACTTCGTTCATATCATTCATTCATATGCCATGAGACCTTGGAATCATGGACTTGACATTAAGACATCCCAGAAATGAGGGCTCAACATGTGGGACCTCAACTTGGGAGTCTTCATTAGCAAACACAGAGTCTGCTTCATTCATTCATACGTACTTCATTTCATTTCGTTCATAGTCCAGTGTAACCACCGGTTATACCTAGGATGTAGTTTAAGACTTTCATTAGGTTCGTTGTGCAATGACCAAGAATGACCTAATGTCATTACTTGAATCTAACTCACCTTTTGATTATCCTATCCTATCACCTTTGGTATTCATTCATTTCATTATGTGCATCATTTGAGGCTGGCCTCATTCATTCATTGGGAACTTTAACTTTAACCGACATAGATCATGTGAGCATCATGAAATCCAGTGTCTCCCCCTCACCGAAAAGAGGTGGAATCACCGGCCAAAGTGATCTAATAACATGCTAGCGTATATGGGAATTTAACCCCGCCAGATCCGTATATTGGCAGTATAGGTTCGAAGACTAGGTGATATAAGGAGACTCATACCCGGCAAGCCGGACAGTCTCATCTCATGAGAGTTACTTGAACCTCCGCCCTTCCCGAAAGAAGGCATCACCGCTCATAGCTAGTTTATCGGTGCTCAGTATAAAGTTCCATTTCATTCATCTCATACGTCATGGAAGCTGACTTCTAGTATGAGGACATCATAGCTCATTAGATGATGTGTGTTAAGCTCAATACTCTCATTAGAGTGTTCATAGAGACTGGTCTCTTCATTATCTTACACTCTCATAGGTGAATACATATTGGTAACATTTAATTAGGCTCATCTGAGACTACTCTCCTCATTTACATTAGCCTCATATCATGTTGTCACCACATTCATCATCATTAGCACCTTTGTTTTTCTTAGTTATTCACCTCTTATTACGTGAATGTTCATTTCATCATATGCCAATGCACTTGGCCATTTGGAGTGTTTCACACCCTTACTTAACCCCTCTAGGGTTCATCATTTCATTTCATACATCTTAGGTTCACTTACTTTTGAACGTATGTTAGACTTATGAGTCTATACACACAAGCCATGAGGATTCATTCATCGTTCGTTAAGTGATTCTTACATTTCTAAGATTATGTAGTACAAGACTTATGTATCTTGTATATATGCCAAGATCTTGATTTTGATCTAAGTAGGTGGCATTATTCTTGGATATTTTGTTCATGTATGACTTATGTATCAATACGGAAGCATGGGCAAGGAAACCCAAGTCTTGAATCAATTGGCTATCATTTATACTGTTTATTGATTTTATTCTAATATTCATACATTTTAAATCTAAGTCAAATCACAATATTAACATTGAAGGATTACTTTTCTATTTAACCTTTTTCTTGCATTGGCCGATGGTTTGTGGGTTCGAGCCCCCACAACCCTATTTTCATTTTTCATTTATTTAATTCGATCCATGTGAGACGTTGGGACCTGAGGTCGAGTCCCATCAACCACGCCTAATTCTTCTTTATTTTCTTTCCCTTCCATTCGCTTAAGACCGAGAGGTTGTGGGATCGAACCCCCACAACCTCTTTATTTTATTCTCCTTTTTAAATGTTGACTGTTTGAGTTGACTGTGAGGTTGTGGGGTCGAACCCCCACTGCCTCATTTTGTTTTTATTATTTTTTTTCTCCTATCCGCATAGAGGTCGTGGGTTCGATTCCCACGCGTCACATACTTTTATTTTTCTTTTTCTTTGGGTTCTAACTGAGAGGGTGTGGGTTCGAATCCCACCCCTATCATTTCTTATTTTCACCACTTATTTTTCCAGCCATGACACGGTTCGAATCCCCCTCACCATATATTTTTTCTTCTTTATTTTTGGGGAATTTTAACGTGGTGAGGTCACGGGTTCGACCCTCAATGACCTCACCTATTATTCTTCACTTTTCTTAACATTTTATGCTACTTAATTTGGCAGAGATATATCAATATAGTGCTGGAAATTTAAGGTAAAACTCTTTGCTCACTTTCATCTCCATTTATCCGTGAATTTATAGAACAATGCATAATTCATTTGATACGTTCTTAAGTACATTTTTTTTTACGAATTCTTTAGTCAAGAGATTACTCCTCAATTCAGCCACACTTCATGTCATATGAATATCACGATTTACTTAAATTGGTGTACATAAAACAACAAACATAACATTAACAAATTTAAGCCTCAAGGCCGAGACTCATGTCATGTCACACACTTTTTCATAATTCCGAACACACACATGGTTTGTCTTTTCATAAATTAACGTACATCCAACACATTCATATCCAGCACAAACATCACATAATCCTAAGTCTACCAGCATTCATACCAACCTACGAATTCGTTGGGAGCTAATGACAGGGACATGCAACGGGGAAAACAACCTTAGTTTTGAGCCGAATATTCTGAGTCCTAGGGGTCTCTTGGGAAAGGGACCAAGAGTAAGAAGACCCATACCTTAATTTCCTTGTTCAACCACGAGAATGCTGCCCAAGAACCTCTCCAAAAATCAGTCCAAACACCGAAACAAAACAAGCAAAATCCGTCTAGATATTGACCTTTACCTTTTGTTCTTAAGATTATTCTTCTTTTGAGTTTCTAGCTTTCAAGTTCTTGATGAACTTTTGAATTTACTTGGTTCTTCTTTTCTGATTGTTTTCTCACGTTTTGCAGCCACAAAAGAGAGTGAAAGTAAGACAGATTTACGTGAAAGAGAGTGGGAGATGGGAGATATTGGTCTCTTAGAACTAGGATTGTTGGTAGGACTTAGTCAACTTAAATAAATAATTAAAATTAATAGAAATCTGATTTCTTTTTCCTAAATCAGTTAATATTCATTTTTTAATTAAGTTAATTCATTAAATTAAATAAAAGCAAGTTAAATCCTTGCTTCTAGTGGGGCTCGAACCCGAGTGACCCCCATTTGCGAAAATGGGTCAATTCGGGTTGCCCCACCCGAAATGCCTTAATTAAATAAATTAAATTATTAAATAATTAATTACTCAGGGTAATTACAATATTACCCTTGGCTTGGAAAAGACCATTTTACCCTTGGACCCTCAAAACTTAAAATTTCTTCTTTTGAGTCCGGTAAAAACTCTTTCGATTAAATCTTCGTTTTCGCGAGCCTCACATGGTTGGTTCCAACCTTTCCAAGCTCAATTAACTCCCCAAGTTAGTTGGCTTGGTCGTAGTAAGGGTTCTGAGGTCTGGTTCTACGCGTATCAATACGTGTGGACCTTGGTCTAATCGCCAGCATTCTTGAAAAACCTAAGTCTTGATCCTATTCATTTTTAGGGTTGTTACATCACAATACATATAAAATATAGCCAAATGCATCATGTAAACACCGCCACCAAGAAGGTGTACCATACCACCCAAGAGAAATTCATAATAAGAATTATTCAATATAAGTAACTCACCATTTAACCAAGCCATCACAACCTATAACCAATTTCTACATAATTAATCATAATAAGGCCCTTAGGGCAGTAGCTAAATCATAATAATACCATAAGAAATCAAAACACACACCTTACACAAACATGTTCATTTAAGCCAGTCTTTAGCTAAAAGTTGGAAAAATGCATATATAAAACTTCATTAGGGTTTTGACATAAAAATCATCAATTAATACTAGAAGAAACACATTTTAATCGTTACAACACTTTTACAAGAAGACCCATGCTTAAAATCAGAGATAGAAGAATGTTTAGTTTGAAAACCCTTTTTGAAATCTTTAGAAATGACTTCTTGAATGGAAGAGGGTTAAAGGATAGATACCATATCTCAAATGCAAGAAAACCCACTAATTTTGGTAAAGATATACGTACAAACCAGGCCTCCTAGTTCTCCTTGATATTTTAGCTCCAATGGTGACTTTGAGAGAGTTTGTCTTTAGAGAGAGAGTTTGAATATTGAAAATGAGGGGTCTTATCTAGGTCTATGACTTTAAACTAATCCAATATAACTTAAAAACACTAAAAATATTGACCTAGGGTTATAAAAGACTTGGTGTGAATTTACAGAACACCCCAAGCCTTCTCAATGAAACGATGCAGCTTTTGGCAGGACCAATCGACGGACCCAAGCAATGGGGCATCGACTGGACGACGGCCCTGCTGTATGGACGTCGTATGAGTCTGCAGCAGGAAAATTGAGGCTTGGACTATAGGACTAAGTCCCAACCTATGCCCCCTAGACGAGGGTCCGTCGTGTAGTCTATGGACAGTAGACTTCCCTCTGTCTATAGAGCAGTTGTCACATCCAGATCCTAGAACCCAGATGAGACCGGCATCGTTAACCTATCATAGGTCGCAAACAAGCCTCTTCTTAGCTTTCATCACAATCATACAGTTAAATTTAGCGGAAAAGTTAAAACTTTACTGAAGTGTACTTAGATTTCATATAACCGCATAAGAGTAATATACTAGCAGCCCAAACTAAACAATCATCTATCAATAGATTAAACAATTGAAATAAAGAATCATAATATTAGTAATAGTTTCCAAACCGGCCTTAATACAAAAGCTTGAACAAATGTTTGAAAGAAACGCTAGGGACAACATCCACTAGCTATGTCAATCTTCTAAAGCTAGAATATAAAACGTAGGCATCCTCGAACTCAAGAGGACCTACCAAAGTCAGGAGGTACTAGTCCAAACAGCTTCAATGAATCTTCGATCTTCTTCAAGGACCTGCACCTATAAAAATAGTAATTGTGTATGGGTTAGTACACACTTGTACTATGTATAGCTGTATGCACATAAACACATAAGGACTATGCATGATCAAGGAAAGCTTTTCTTATAGCAACATGCCATTTCTGGAAAGTGCTTCACTTCACTTTCCTAATTCGTTATTGATGAATCATGCTATGAATATGACATTTTTTCATGCATTTAAAGCACACAACTTATTTTCTATATTATCATAAGACCTTGGAATCATGAACATAATTATAGAACAACTCAAGAAAAAGTTAATAATTTTGCTCCCCTTAGGCCGAGAGCTCCCTTTCCTAGCCTTAGTTTATTTTTCAGTCTTTTCTTCTTTATGTTGTGTAGTTCAATGATCTACTTTGATCCTATGTTTTACTTACGATTGAAATGATTCATTATAGTTCGATACCTACAATGAATCAAGTAAGTAATCCAAAAGACTAAGGAAATGATTTGGCTACCCTACTCACAAGTTGTTCTCATTATTGTTAAATTGGGCATGAAGTTTTTATAAGCCAATCTTTATTGGCTATGTCCATTCTTTTATTATTTTCATAATATAAAGTTACTGGGGCATATATTCATACTCCAATTGACGAGTCATTAAGTTTTGCTCCCTTTATGGGCATAAACTAATAACTGTTAAAACATCATTCTTATCACACACTGATGATTTAATGTTCTTATGCCTTTGTTTACTTAGTTCACTTTGAACTTACATTTCTTCTTCTTTGATCTGCTGTTCACTTCGAGCATGCTACTTTCTTTCTTACTTACTTTGTTAAAGAAATCTTTAGCATTAACTGCTATAGATCATGTGAGCTAACATGAAATTCAGTGTCTTCCCCACACCGAAAAGAGGTGGTTCACCGGCTAAAGTAAAACCGAATCCAGTGTCATCCCCACACCGAAAAGAGTTGGTTCACCGGCTAAAGTGAAATCGAATCCAGTGTCTTCCCCACACCGAAAAGAGGTGTTTCACCGGCTAAAGTGAAACAAATACTTTCTTGAGCATTTTACCGACATAGATCATGTGAGCTAAGATGAAATCCACTGTCTTCCCCACACCAAAAAGAGGTGGTTTACTGGCCAAAGTGAAACCGAATACTTCCTAGCTTTCTTAGGTGGATCCACTAGCTAGTAACCTATGCTGGTAACATAGTTCAAAGACTAGGAGACATTGGAGACCCTGATCCACCTTGGTGGCAGTCTCGTCTCATGAGGCTTACATGTGCTGGCACAAGCTCATTGCTAGTCTATCGGTGTTTAGCTGAGATTTATTATACTTTACAACTTTTAGAGTTGACTCGTACATTGTGGAAGCTTGCTTCTAGTATGGGGTATGCTTAGCTTAATGGATGACTGGTCATCCCTTTCTTTACTTGATGAATGTGAACTTAAATCTTTCATTATCATCATGCTACGAGTGAGACCTGTCTCATGATTTCTAACACCCTCTTATTTGAGTATCTTTGACATAATTGCTTAGGTGCAAGTGAGACTTGTCTCACTTCCTTGAACACCCTATATGAGGTCAATTTCATAACTCATAATCTTTTAGTTATTTCATTACTCTTCTTATCTTGTTCAACATTATTTGGTAGTCTTGTACAATTCTTTATGAAAGTTATAAGGACTTATTCAATGTGCTACTATGTTCACAATGTTCATTTAGATAGGGTATGTTGGGACTTGTCCCAATCATTGGCATACTCTTGGTTATGAGTTCATTGAGTTACATCTTGTAAAATCTCATTTTTAACCTATATTTGGCCTTACAAGAAACATTATAAGTTACATTGGCCATATAAGATTGTTATGACTTAGTCATTGGCCAATTCTTTTAATATTTTGGACATAGTTTTGCTAGTCAATTTATTGGCATAAATCAAACTTTCACTAAACACTTATCATGATGTTATCACTAGCCAAGTCAATTAACTTCATGCATACTCTATAGTAATCTCACCATCTTATGCAAGGTAACTTTTAGACTTTGATTAGCCTATAAGAACAATTCAATGAACGACTTATAATAATTTCATCTTCTCGAAAAAAATTAGACATTACAACATTTATTATCTCATGTAAATAATACTCTAATCATAAGGATGTAACCTATAGGTCTCATTCGACATTATCAATCATAGAAACCTACACATAATGATAAGTTAGCACCACATACCAACAACATGCTCAAGATTTGCGTTGTACATACAACTAGAATTGGAAATAGGGAGAACTAGGGAGATGAACATTCGACAATTTCATTAGGAACGACCCTAGTTTCGGTTTTCTTGAATTCAAAAATGTTTGAAAAGCCTCCTGCGGAAAGACATCCAAGATACAAAACCCATACCTTACTGTAGAATTGAATCTACGAAGATCACCTTGTACTTTGCACGAAACTCTTGAAGAATTTCCTTGAAATCGCCAAAGGTTTTTCTTACGTTTGCTCACTGTTTTTCAGTCGTATGTTTCTACTGGATAAACGTGAGTCTAAGTCATGGGAACTGAATATGGACTAATTCAATTTAGGTTAATAAACTTAATTAAATAAATCAATTAGATAATTACCAAAATGCCCCTCCTAAATTGACTAAAAATAGGAGAACATTTGACTTAGCCAAATTCTGAAATTTTCTAAGGGTCTCGATTTTCACAAATTAAATTAATTACTTAAGTTGTTAATTTAATTAATTAAGTGACCTAGGGTAATTACTAAAGTACCCCTAAGTCACTAGGACCATAAGTTACCCCTTTGAACCATCCTAGGTTAGGAACTAGGATGTTTCTTTAGTTAGTTACTCGGCTAGTGTCACCCGGTTAGGTCTTAGAATGTCGGGTACACTAGTTAGTTCATTTTAGTTAGTCCTAGGTTTGTTAGATAGTTAGGTTAGTTAGTTAGAGACTAGGACTGATTAGGAAGCTCGGCGCCACGTGGCTTGACCCGACGCGTGCCTGTCCCCTAACCGCCCTAACCAAATCAGTTGGACTTGGTCTCTCGTCCGGGAGCACATGTGCTTTTACATGTGTTGCGGTGCACTTTCCTAACCGTGCACTCTGTAGTTGCACTTGGAAAGTTCACTTCTTGTCCCCAAGAATCCTCACTATGTCCTTGGGCACTGCTTAATCTACATGATCATTTTAAATGATCATGTGCTATGGTACCTAGGCTTGACACTTGGATGTCTCGTACCTAATATGTGTAAAATATGAAAATAAGAATTTTAGGTTAGGGTCTTTATTGCAGGTACAATTCCTAAACAAGCATGGTTTAAGTTACTTTTTTATACATAGAAATTGGATAACACCCTTAAGCCAATACTCTCTAACATGCCCAATATTACTCAATATTGGGCATTGGGAAACCTATGTACCCCAATACATACTCTTAAAACTAATAGACTATTTACTAGACAAGTACATTTTCTTGAATGTTACAACAATGGTTTGGTAGCTTGGTGCTAAGTCTTGGGTCCTCTTCTAGGACCCCTCGTGGGTCCTAAGTGGGGTGTTACCCGGACGTTAAACCCCTAAACATAGTCGTCTAGGTCATAGGTCACCAATTTCAAATGAAACAAACACGTAAAACTCACTCAAAAACATCAAGAAACATGATTACTTTCTAAGACACGCCTTCCGAACGTTATGGACGTTCTTGGTCGTTTGACCTCCAAACTTAACCAAACTTCACACACTGCCTAAGGACACTAATGTAACTCATAATAACTTAAAATTAACTCTACAAACAACCACGAAGCTCTAGTTCACCTTAGTTTGTTTTAGGGCGTTACAGTTGTCCAATGAACGGAGGGTCGATGCCTTCCGTAGGTGGAGACTGTTTTGGTAGTCTTGAACCTAAGGTTGGTTCCTCTTCAAGGATCATTAGGTTTGTCATTCGAGAGTTTTTCCTGGACCTTTCCAACTCATATACACTCGTATATATGTTAAAACCCACCCACATGAATTTCAAACAAAACGAACATGTAAAACAAGCCAAGACACACTATAACACACTGGAACATCTCAATGCTATCTTTCAAAACTCTCACACATTCTTAGATGGTTGACCAATAAACACTTCCAAACATTAGACACTACCTTAAAACACTATCATAAACTATTTCAGGACTTCAAAACCTCATGACCCATGTGTTAGGCTCAAGCTTCACCTAATTCATTTTGGGGACGTTACAGGTACCAACTTGAGGTCTACCGATCCTAGACTTTCATTCCCTAATTCATTCAAGAGAAGGGTGCCTAAGCCTACCAAGACAAGACACAATATTCCTCATACCATTTATTCAATATAACTCAATTACCAGGTAGGGACAGCTAGTTTACTAACTCAAGATACAACATCATTCTATAAAGGCTATTCCTAATCTCTCATAATCATAAATTTACTAGAGAAGAAGTAAATTAAATCATATCTTTCATATCACCCATACAAGATCATATAGAAATCATATGAGAATATTTACTTTATACCTTTGCATGTACCATATCATACTAATACTATAATGCACCTAATAATGCTGACAAGGCCATGTTCATAACATTTATAACAAGTAAACACCACCACTATAAGTGGACCATACCAACAATAACAATTCAATATCAATTTTATATCAAAAAAAGGAATTAGGTCAACTAACCACATTCCAATAGCCACAATCACCATTTCCTAGCCTATCCAACAATTCATACAACAAGAGATCTTACCACTTATAATGCCCATAAGGCCAAGACCACCAATTCATCCATATAAATGAGATAACAAAATCCAATATAGATATTAATACTAGCAAACTATGAACAATTCCAATAATGATTAATTTATAATTCAATAGCCCATAACAATCAAGACATGAATTCAAGATAATTAGATCATAATCAACACACCCACTTTAGAGCAAAAATTATAAATTCAAATAATACATGGGTTCTTGGAGTTTTTAATCATAAAACCATCAATTAACACTGATAAATTCATAAAACATCAACTAAAACCTTTTTATGCAAGAACACATTCTTAGAATTCGAAATAGAATTTCATGGTTTTTGAGATCTTTTTAAAAGACTTCGAAATTGACTCCTCAAATTAGAAGAATCAAGGATGAAATCACCATACCTTTTTGACGATATTTCCACGAAATTAGGTTGGAAATTATTAGAATTTTGGCCTCCTCCTTGGAGCTTGAAGTTTCAACAATGGAGGTTTTGACTTGAGAGAACTTTGGATGCTTTGATATGATGTTTTTGAAATAATAAGTTAAAATAAGGTTTTAAGACTTAAAAATAATATATATTAATGATACCCCACTTATTAAAAACTAAAATAGGAATTATTTAAAATTACCAAATTTGGGCAGCCCGTACGAGGACCACACCTAACTTGATGGTTTGTGAAGGACTTCACATCCAAGTTTAGGGCTTGTGGTCATTAGGGAAGTAGACAACATAGCCTTTCCGAACCCCCACATGGGTAAGGAATTTCAACGACCATGTTTACGGGCCGTGGTCAAGACCACTGACTGTGAAGTAGCTCGTAGAAGTTGGGGTAGTGGCTTGCCCAAAGTGCCTTGCCTCACATGCTACCAATGAAACTTCACGATCCGTGTCAACACCACTGACCGTCAAGTTTCTCGTGGATCCCTGCTGAACTGTTGAGCAAAGGTTGGAAGCGTTGGCCTTTGGCTAAGGCCCTTCATTCCTTGGATTGGCAAAAGCCCAAGCATCCATGCCGATCACAAAAACACATTTTTGAAAATAGGTTCTAGAACGTGCCTTGATGCTGACTCTGAAACACATTCAAACAAGACTCTCAACTATTACACACCGCATCAACACATAAGCACATTGAATTAGTTCACAAACATCTGGTCGTTTTGTAATACCTGTAAAATGACTTAGGAGAATCTAGAGCCTTACATGGTTGTCATGAGTGTATAATGTCCTAACGTGGTCTTTAATGTGGTAATGAGGCAGTTTCTAAAGTATTAGGTTCATTGGGAATCAAACGGTAAGGGACAAATAAGACATTCGACGACTAGTCACCTATGCGCCTCATGTGTTGTTATGTGCCTATATGTGTGTTTCATGAGTTAATTAGGTACTTATGTGTATAGTGTCTATAGGTATTTTTTAAAGTTTCATGAAGTTTGGAGGTCAAACGTCCAAGAACTTCCATGACGTTCAAAAGTTTTTCCTTGAAACGACCGTGTGTGTCTTGGCATGTTTCGTCGAGTTTTACGTGTTCGTTTTGGATGAAATTTATGTGGGAGGTCCTAAACTTGTGTAAAAACATATTATCGTTGGAAACGTCCATGAAAAAGTCCCCAAGGAACAACCAAGGGTCCTTGAGGAAAGACCCTTGCCTTGTGCCAAAGTCTTTCTTAGACCAGCCCGATCGACTGAGGTAATCAACGGCCATTAGGATGGTCGACACCCCATTGATTGAGAGCGTTAGTCAAGACATAGTCGTGGGAGCCTTATCCTCCAATAACAAGCCTCAGTCCCAAACCACGGACAAACAGAATGGTCTATTGGTTGGACACGGGCCGTTGTTTGGAAGCCGTCGATGCGGTGTGTTCCTGCACAGTTCAGTGTTAAGTCAAGGGGTGAATTGGTATATTCACCCCACGTCCAAATAAGAGTTTGGACGGTTACTTAAGGGTATTTTGGGTATTTTAAAGATCTATATAAGTGCTAAATACCTAGATGAATTTATTCTTCCAAATCAAAACATAAATTCTCTAAGAAATTCTCTAGAGAACCATTGAAGACAAAACTCAAGGAAGAGCTTGGATTAGAGATTTGAGTGGTGATTATTCATCAATTTCGTGCATTAAAATCATTGAGTTATGGTTTTTGATCCTTGAAACTCTATTCATCAAGGATCCCAAAATTCAAAGAGTTTTCTAAAGTTTTCAAATATGAACGTATCATATTTTATCGTCTATCCATGGGTTCTTGAATTAAAGGTTTTTAATAATTATATATTTATTATATTGTTGTTAATTATATGATTTTAACTAAGTTGCCCTATGAACCCATGTAATTGATTAACCCTAGATTTTGACTACTTTATGGTTGACTGGTAATTGACTTAATGCTTATGAATTCCAGTGTAGTTTTCTATGGGCTATTGAATGATGTAATAATTGTATTCAATCGATGTATAGGTTGTCTTATATCGATAAATATATATTCAATTGACCTATATTCATTGAGTATTATAATTTTTGTATTGAATTGATGTTCATGGCCATGGATATTTTAGCTCTTGAGTGGTTGGTATGGTCCACTTATGGTGGCGGTGCTATGCGGTTGATGTGGCATTGTCGGCATTACTTTATGTATTATGATGATCATGACCTTGTCGGCAAACTACTTGATATACTATGATGACTTTTATAGTGATTTAAGTAATATGAAACTATGTGTTATTCTATTGATGTTGTTAGGTGATTATGTTAGACTATGACTATGTCCTTATGTGTGTAGTCTTACAGTTGATGCATGCTCATTCCTACTTGACTATATGAGTCTATGAAGGTTATAGTGATGATTTTATAGTAGTGTATAAGATGACTTAAATATGATAATGGTTATTCCTATGTTCTTCAAAGAATGATATGTTATATGTGATAAAGTGAAGTCATTGGTGTGTCTTGTGTGGTAGACTTGTGTCCCTTACTTGCTACATGTACGAATTTTAATATTAGATGTCTTGACTTAGGATGCTAAAGCCTCTTAGTCTTTTATGTATATATTACATGATACCTTGAATGATGCTAAGAGCGTCCTTTATGTGAAACCTTAAACCTAGTGGTAAGGTTATGAACCTTGAAGTCGAAAGCCTTAATGGTATCCTTCTTGTAATGAATGATGGACTTAAGGTTAGTTGGATGGAACGGCATCATACCACCCTTAGTAAAGTCATTAAGCTATACTCTTTGCCATTTTAAGCCATCCCTATTGGACCTCTTTGGTAGGGTGAATGTGATTGGGTTATAAACTAGATATGGAACCTCTTCATGTGATTCTTAATGTGAATTACTCTATGAGAACAAAGGCTAGCACCGAGTGAGTATGGTTTGGGAAGTAGATCTAGTGAAAAATGAGACTAGAGTACAAAGTAAGCCCTTCATATTCCTTAACCATGTGCCTACATGGGATGTGTCCAAGTTCTACCATTGGCAAGTAGAACACCCTCCATCGGAGTAGGTTACAACTTCGGATTCCATGTTTTTCTACCATGGTCTATGTCGGTTATTGCCTATTCTCATCATATGGAACCTACTAGTATTAGAGAAGTTCTATGAAGTTTAGGTGGTGGTATGGGACGCTATCTATACATTGCACAATAGTGTTTGAAGATGTTAGTGAGAGTCCCTAGGTCTTATCCAAGACCATTACTTAAATGTCCTTTATTTGATGAATGTCTCCTAATGAACTAATGAAGTAATGACTTATGATAGGAAGCATGTAAATGAATGAATACCTAATTTATAGTAAGTATAAGGATTTCCTAGTTAAAGTGTGAAGGGGCATAAAGGATGATCTCTTCATGTCTTACCTAGGGAAGGTTGGTTGATAAAGTGGACATGATCTAATCTTAGGGAGTCTTAAGGATTATTAAGGTAATCTTGAAGAGGGTGTATGGGAATTCTCTTCTTTATGTACGTAAGTAAGTCTTTTGATAACCTTAGTTAGGAGAATGTCATATCATATATGTTATATGGTGTTAAGTGTATTGTAAGTGTGTGTGTCTCATTATAGGTCGTCTTAAGGATCATTTAGGTGTGCCTAGAGAGGGTTTATGGTAGGTCTCTCTTTGTCTTAATTAAGTGAGTCTTAGGATAGCTTTTAGTGAGAGTATTGCATCTAGAAGGTGTTCATTGTGAAGTTGAGAAAGTTCTCTGTTATAGTGAATTAAGTCACTGTAAAGTGACATGGGTTTACTGAAATATTTTCTAGAAAAGTGATAGAATGCTTAAGTGACTTCGTATGTGTTTCTATGGCATTAATTATTGTTCTTATAATTATATTATGATATTTTTTTTAAAAAGAGCATATTTCCATTAAATGTCCGTTTTCATGATTTTTATGCATTATGTCATACTTAGTACAATTGTTTGTGCTAATTCCATGCTTTTATCTAGCTCTAAAGTGATTCAATGGTGAAGGTGATTTTGGGAGCTAATCTTGGATTAGTTGATCGTTCAAGCAAGTTGAACTATGTTCTCATTTTACTCGAGGGCATAAATGTCATTTATTTCTCTTATTGAAGTATTGTAATAGACTTAGTAGTACTATATTTCTATTGTATGGGCCGTGTCCCAATTACTATTGTGTCTAAGATTTGATGAAACGAGACTTAGTTTTCCTATGAGTTTTATATGAAAGATATTTTAAGAACTATTTGAATGTTTGTGAAAAGTTTTAATTCCGCACTATTTTTATATGTATATATATGCGATGAACGATACGAAAGAGCATACAAGACCTCCGAGAGTGCCATATCTTCTAGGGTATGCACTCGGTATGTGACACGTTCTTTGTCGTACAACCTTTAAACTCCTCAATTTAGAATTTGAAAGTCATAACTCATAATTTTAAAAAGTTACTAACTCAAGAAGCACAAGTGATGGTCTAGATCCCCCTAGATCATTTTGAGGTTTGTTACATCTTAGATCTAATGTTTGAGAGAATCCCGAAGCATTCTTTGATGAGGTTTATAAGATAGTACATGCTATGGGTGTATCTTCTAGGGAGAAGGCAGAGTTGTCTTCATACAAGTTGAAAGAGGTTGCTCAATTTTGGTACACAATGGAACGACAATAAGCTGGTTGAATTAGGTCCTATAGAGTGGGACGATTTTAAGGAACTGTTCTAAGGGAAGTACTTTCCCTATGACAATAAAAAGATTAAGATTGAACAGTTTATAAACCATAGGCAAGGTAATGTGAGTTTTGAGGAGTATTCCTTGAAATTTAACACTAGAGATGAGTTGAGAAGGTTGTTGACCGGTATTTCTGATCTTGTGAAGGAAGAGTTTCGTACGAAAATGCTCCATGATAACATGACTCTATCTAGGATTATTGTGTATGCTCAATCCATTGAGGATTCTAAACTTTATATGAGGGGTAGATAGGTGAAGAGGGCAAGAACCGATGAGCAAGGTCAACCTAGGTTTCGGAAAAGGGTTCAAAATCAAGATATTCCTAGTGCTCTTAAGGCTAACTATTAAAGGGGTTGTAGTTCCCAACTTGATAAACTACTTGCTCACATTGTGGGAAGAAACATGTATGGAAATCGTCCTAAGCTGCTGCCCCTAATTCTTCGTCTTCTCCAATGGTGTTCTTGAGATTTCTATTGTGAAAGAGAGGTTTTTGATTGGAGTCTGGAGTCTAAGAGGGTCTTTTATTGTTTAAATACTCCTAAACTACCAAAAAGCACCTAATTTAACTGCCCATGCATTTGTTTGGACGTGGGGTGAATTTCCCAATTCACCCCTTCACTAAACAGTGAACTATGTTAATTACAGGCTGCATCAAGGGTGGGAATCGATGAGGTGTCGGCCAGACGACGGGCCATCCTGGCAATCCATCTTATGTAATGAACGATAGTGAAAAGGCTTGTACAAGACCCCAAAGGGTAAAGTACGCCTTCTGACGATCCAAGGGTCCCCCTAACTTCTAGGGGGTACTTGTGGGTCATTACAAACTTGGTATCAGAGCATAAGTTTATGGGAAATAGTTTAGGGTCAAAAGTCTCACTAGTCACGTCTAGTAGAGTCTTGGTCATTGGTTTTAGTCACGACACATCCATGGACAAGAGGCTATAAGATGATAGAAGTTTCACTTTCTTCATTATTGTAATATCGTGCCTTAGAGTTGAGTTCTATAAGATGTCTCTATAAACCTCCTCTCTTTGTGTTTATAGGACCTGAATACGAGGAGATCAACCGCTAGAAGGGAGAAGGGATGTGTATCTAATGAGAGGATCCCTCCTCGTGTTGACCAAGTTCATATAGTTGGTCTTGAGGGAGAAAATGAGGAGGTTCCCCTTCAAGAACCTCAAGTGCCTCCGGAACCTTAAGACCCTCAAGTGACCCAAATGCCCCTATGCCTCAAGATCCTTTTGTTGAAGGGTATATCACTAATGCGGTGTTGCGGGATGCCTAAATGAATTTGAACCAACTCATGACGGCTTAAGCTAATTTCGTCACTAATCACTTTGTTGCCCAAGCTAACCAGGGAGGTGGACCTCAACCAAATGCTAGTATTCCCTCTTGTAGAATTCGAGATTTCATGAAGATGAACCCTGCTACTTTTCATGGCACTAATGTGGATGAAGATCCACAAAGATTCATAGATGAGGTGTTCAAAGTGGTGGATGCTATGGGTGTGACCCCTAGGGAGAAAGAAGAGTTAGTCGCTTACCAACTTAAGGATGTGGCTCAAGTGTGGTTTGAGCAATGGAGGGATGAGAGACCTTTGAGAGATGGTCCGGTTGATTGGGAGATGTTCCAAGAGGCTTTCCTAGATAGGTTCTTTCCATTAGAGTGGAGGGAGAAGAATATGGTTGAATTCATGAATCTTCGTGAAGGGGGAATGAATGTCTAAGAGTACACTCTTAAATTCACCCAACTCTTTAAGTATGCCCCAACCATGGTAGCCAACCCTAGGGCTAGCATGAATAAATTTGTGATGGAAGTGTCTAGTTTGGTGGATAAATAGTGTCATACGGAAATGATTCTTAATGACATGGATATTTCTAGGCTCAGGGTGTATGTTCAACAAATTGAGGAATCAAAAATTAGGGAGATAAGGCAAGAGGGTAAGAGGCCTAGGTTGGACGATTCTAGTCACCAAAAACCTAATAAGAGGTTATCTTACTAAGGGTTTTCCATGGGGAACAAGGATAGGGCTACAAAACAAAATTCCCAAGGAGGTGGCCATACTTTTGAGAGGACTAGGTGTGTTTCTTGTGGAAAGAAACATTTGGGCAAGTGTCTTGACGGAAAGGATGGTTGTTTTAGGCGTGGTAGTAAGGTCACAAGATGAGGGACTGCCCTAGATTTAAGGCGAAGGGAAAGAGGTCAATCAAGCTCCTCAAGGTTGTCTAGATCCTAATACTCTATGGAAGAATCATCCCTATGGGATGGGAGCTAGAAAAGAGAATTAATCCGGATTTGATTTTCCCGGTAAGTTTTAACTCTTTATGGTTGTTGTGTTTATGATATGAGATTATTTTACATGGTTTTATATTTCATATAATCATTCTTTCTTTATAAATTGCTTAAAGGATGAATTTTTGGACTTTTTAGCATGCTTCACTGTGTCAAGAATGATTCTCACTGTAAAGATTTTTATTTTTGAACAAAATCGCATTATCTTTAATTGTGGTTTCAATGTGTGTAAAATTAATTTTTATGATCATGGTTAGTGTTTGAGAATGTACTTTCTCCATAAATGAAAGAAAAGGGTGAATTTTTAATTGTGACCGTTGATACAAAGTTACTTGTGTTGCAAAATGTTTGGAAATGTGAAATTGTGCTCCTTTTTAGTTGGTGCCTTGAATATGAATGTTTGATCATGATTTTAATGTGTTATGTTCTGCTAATTGAGTCCTTTATGGTCTAAAAATTTTAACGTCATTGGAGGACGAATGTTATTCCAAGTGGTGGAGCATGTAACACGCTAAAACAAACTAAGGGGAACTAGAGCGTCGTGAATGTTTCTTGAGTTAGTTTTGTGTTAAAATGAGCTATAATGATGTCCTTTGTCAGTGTGTGAAGTTTGGAGGTCAAACATCCAAGAATGTCCATGTCGTTCAGAAGATATCCCTTAGATTGTGTTTGTGTGTCTTGATGAGTTTTAGTGAGTTTCACGTGTTCGTTTTAATCGAAATGGATGTGGGATGTTCCTAAGACCTAGACGACTATATTTAGGGGTTTAAATTCATGGTACGACCCCACCTAGGACCCACCAAGGGACCTAGAGAAAGACCTAAGACTTACCAAAAACTACTTACGCAATCGACGGCCAGTTGACCAATCAATGGCTCGTCTACTTGGTACGTCTATTGGAACTTCAGGCCTTATAGTTTTGATGGTTTTAGACCCAACCAACAAACCCTCACCAATGAGTCATCGTTTGACAAACGGTCCGTTGGTTAGGAGTCGTTGGTGCTGTCTGTGAAATGCTGTCATTTTTCTGTTTTGGCCTGGGTTTTTGGTAAATTCACCCAGAATATTTTATGAAACTTGAGTAATATTTTTAGGGTCCTTTAGGTTTATTAAGGTTTTTCAAACCCTAAGACCTAATTTTAGACTTCATTTACTAAAACCCAAAACCCTTCCCTCAAGAAAACTATCTCTAAAACTCCATAGAAGCTAGAAGTCAAGAAAGATCTACGAGGGCTGTTGGTGGTCGATTCTTCATCAATAATTAGTGGGGTTTCTTCTATTTGAGGTACGGTAGTCATCCTTGAACTCTCTTCCATTCAAGGAGTCCTTTCTAAAAGATTTCTAAAAAGAGGTTTTCCACCCGAACTTCTTCTATCTTTAACTCTAAATATGGGTCTTGCATGAAAACGTTTTAAATGATTCAAATATGATGTTTCTAATGTTAGTTGGTGATTTTAATGCTAAACTTCAATGAAAACATGTTAAATCTTTTTATCAAATTTTGTATTAAGGAATGGGTTAAATGAGCATGGTTTTGTAGTCTTTGAGATTGGGTTTCCTTGTGTTGATATTGTTGTTTAGCTACTGACCTAAAGGCTACATTATGATGAAATTTTGAGTAAAATATTATAGTTCATGGAAGCTTGGATAAAGGGTAAGTTGGGTATGTTGTTTAGCTTTATTATGAAATGCTGTTGAGTGGTATGGTCCACCCTCTTGGTGGTACTGTTTACTCGATGAATTTGGATATACGTGGTATGTATTGTAAGTTTGGATTTGAAAACCTAATGTGTGAAATGAAGTGATGATGAAGATGGTTCTTGTAATGTGCATTATGAAGCTTGAATTTTATGTTTTTCTTAGATTATGCGTAATTGAAGTAAATGTATATGTTGAACATTTTAAAGTGTGTAATGAGATGAATGAAGGTCTAAGCATGTATAGAAGTTAATGTAAATGAAATAATGCTTATGTTCAAGGTGTGTTCACATGTACACACACATACACACACTTTGAATGAATGAACGAATGAAGTTAAAGAATGTGAACGAAAAGGGGAGTTTAGGGGTGAACTCTCTTCGTGAGTAAAGATTAATTGTTTTGTAGCAACCTCATTGTCATCCAAGAGCTTTTTAAGATACGTAGGATGATGGATACCCTTCGTGAGTTGAGATGTGGTGTCCACTAGTCATCCTTGACCTATAGTATATAATGTTGAGAATCTATGGGGGGTTATGCCTAGCACCGAGAGGATATGTAGAAGGGGTGGTTATACTTCGTTAGTTTAGATGATGTATTTTAATGTACCTCTTGAGATTAGTACTCCTCTTTTGTAGAGGTTGTGTCACTTAGTAGCAATCTATTTATCCCTTAACTATGCGCCCGCATAGGTGTAGCTATTGGGAAATCCATGTAAAAGTTAAGAGAATCACCTTAGTCTAGACAAGTGAGGATCCCTCATCCGATAAGGGTTAATATCGGGATTCCATGTCTAGCTCTCATGGTCTATTTCGGTTAACATAACCCCTCTAAAAGAATGAATGAACAATTTCTCCTAAAACAACGTACTACTTAGGGTAGGTGGTGTATGGGACGCTATCTATCCATTGCACTAAGTAGACCTTCCGAAATGGGTGTCTTGGTATGTCTAATATGAATCGAATGAACTAAGTCTTCTAAGAGAGTGTACCACATAGGGTAGGTGGTGGAATAGGATGCTATCTATCATATCACTAGGTAGGCATTCCGAAAGGTAAGTCTTCGTGTGTCTTATTTGAATTGAATGAGCTAAGTCTTCTAAAAGAGTGTACTACTTAGGGTAGGTGGTGGAATGAGATGTCATCTTCTCATTGCACTAAGTAGGCATTCCGAAATGGAAGTCTTGGTATGTTGTTGAAGTGTTCTTCTATTGTCTCGTCCTTGGGTAGGGATTTGTTCTCCCAAGCCAAGTAAGCCTAGAATGGGTAGTCTTGGGGATCACCTAGGTGTGTATTGAAGGAGGTGTATGGAAATTTCCTTCATGTCTTACCTTTGTGAGCATTAGGATAACCTTAACTAGGGAAACTCCTAAGGAAATGAGTTTACTTTCTCTTTGCTTGACTTTGGGAGTTCACTGTTTTGGGGATTTAAAATAGTTCATTGTGAATTGAAAATGAATTCACGGTAATGCTAAGGGGATTCACTGTTATATTTTGGTAGTTTACTGTAAAATGGTTCTTTTTGTTAAAATTATGGAAATCCTTCTCTGAGTGTTAAATGATTATTCTTATGTTGTTTTACTTCTATATTCATGAATGTTTTAATTTCGCACTACTTTTCATGTCTTATGTAATGAACAATAGTTAAAAGGCTTGTACATGACCCCAAAGGGTCAAGTACCCCTTGTGACGATCCAAGGGTCACCCTAACTTCTAGGGGGTACTTGCGGGTGGCTATAGTTACGTCTTTGTTGGTGTTAGGAACCATACATATCAATTTGAACCCCAACCTCAACCTAAAACCTCATGAAACATACTAAGGCACGCTAGCAAGTCTCAAGGCTAACTCTCAAACGTCACTGGACGTTCTTGGACGTTTCACCTCCAAACTCTCTCAAACTCTATATACTTACTTTAAACACCATAATTGACCATTTTAGAACCTCATAAACGCATGTTAATACATAGTTGGCTCTATTTGTACCTAATTCATTTTGGGGTCCTTACAATATCCCCCACTTGAGAAACATTCGTCCTCGAATGAAACCTTCTTTATCATTTCTTTAAAGGATCTAGTCTAGACTAGCATCACATCATATATGCATTATACCTAAATACACATACCCGAATAAAGGAAACAATTCATTTCCAAGGATCCTTATCGCCCACTTGGGAATAGCTACACATATCTTTTCAACATCAATTCCTCATCTTAAGGAACATCAAAATCAACAAAGCAAATCATAATCATAAGAAATTCTGATAATTTTCATAAATCAATAAAGAAGCACATACAGGAAAGGGACATGAGGAGATCACTCTTGATCACCCTTGGATTTGAGAGCAAAGAACCTATCCATGGCTTTAGGAAAACCTTCCTCACTACTAGTAGCAACTTACTTGTATTCCCTCACATTATCCTTTGCCTTAGGGCAATCCCTCATCATGTGGTCACTCTCATCAGATTCATAGCAACCATCTCTACAAGAAAAACACCTACCCTCATGCTTCTTACCACACATAGGGAAAGTAGGTCGGAATACTCTATCTTCCCTTTAGGTCTAGGGTTAGACACCCTTTTATCCTCATATATAGAAGCACTAGAATGACCTTGTCCGGAAAACTTTTGTTGATTCTTAGAACGACCATGTCCATTAGACCCCTCCTTGTCTATCCTAATCCTCTTTTTCTCCTTCTTAATTTTTGACTCTTCTATATGTTGAGAAAACACCATGAGTAGGGTGATATCCATGTCATCAACAAGCATTGTCGTACGACACTCTTCTTGTAAAATATCGGACACCCCGTCATGAACATATTCATCAAGTCTCTAGGGTTTGATACCAAACTTGGAGCATATATAGACAAAAGATTGAACTTCATAGCATACTCCTTTACACTCATATCACCTTGCTTGAGGTTTATGAATTTCCCCAAATTAGCCTCCCTCAATTCGCTAGGATAGAACATATCAAGGAAAGACGACTTAAAAGTCTCTCATTCAATGGAACCCACTCCTATAGGTCTACTATCTTCCATTGCTCATACAAAAGTTGGACAACATCTTTCAATTGATAGGCAGCCAACTCCGCCTTATCAATGTAAGACACTCCCATGATTGCAAGCATCTTATACACCTCATCAATAAACACATTCGGATCCTCACAACTTTGGAGCCATAGAACTCCGGTGGATTGATTCTCAAGAACTCCCTTAATGTAGTAGCACTGAATAATCCTATAGGATTAGCTGGAGCCACCTCTCCTCTATTAGCATGGGTCGTTAAGGCTTGAGCCAACAAAGTCATAAAAGCCCTAAATTCCTTCAACATTGCATTCCTTATTGGAGGTTCATTAGGAACTTGAGGAGGAACTTGCTCTTGCACTTGGGGAAGAATCTCTTGCTCCCTATTCCCATCTTCTTTCCTTCCTTCTAGAATTAGTCGAAGTATTAGCCATAACTTACAAATTCAAAGGTAAACATTAGAAAAGGGCTTACTAAAGCCAAACACTATCGGACGACTTGGAGAATGAAGAAGAGCAATTTTTCTAAGCATCGATGAATAAGACTGGTAGACATGGTTTTTGACACATCCTAAGACCATTTCATAACCATATGATCTAATTCCAAGTTTGTCACAACCCGCATGTACACTCAAAAAATTATGGCATTCTTAGGTCACAACATGGCATACTTGACCACTCAGAGGTCTTGTACAAGCCCTTAGACATCATTCATTGCACATATATGAAAAGTAGTACGGAATTATAACTTTTTCTTCAAATCATAATGAGAAATTCATCTAATAAAACGTCTAAAAAATATCTCAAAAACCATCTATGAAATCATGAATACAATAGTCATAGGTCACGACCCATAAAAGTCTAACATAAAGGAAAACATACAGACAAGATGGTGGTGGTAGTCCTCAGATGCTATGAGGACTCACCAATATTCTCTTCTTGGAAACCTTGGAAACTCTACCCTTCGAGCAACCTCAATCTTTTCAAAACCCTACATGGACAACATGTACTTAATATGCATTAGTATGATACATACTAGGTATGGAAACATCATACCAAACATATATCTCAAAGTGTAAGACAATAATAGACATAATCATAAGAGATAAAGAAATAAGCATAACATGTATATCATCAGCATATTAAATAATAAGAAATCATATAAGAGTTCATACTTAACTCTTTGTCTTTCTTATTATTATGAACTATCTCACAAGCCACCTCCAAGTATCCTTGTGCAAGGCTAAGGTAACATCCCATACTACTACCAAAGCCAAGTACCTCTCTTTGGACATAATTGATCATAGTTAAGTTTCATAATTAAGACCTAAGTACATCATAACATATGAGCACTATGCCCCTAGGCCTCCTCAAAAAACACTTGTGCAATGCATGTGCAGAATCCCATAATACCTCAATCCCTAAGCACATCTTGAAATCACCCTAACTTGTTCATGTCATCTTAGGAATCATCTAATAAACCTAATTCATATTGACAAGGAACTATCATCTTAAGTCAATCATGTCATGGAATGCAACCCTAGTAAGTATCCAAGCTAAACATACATCATGTAGTGATCATGTCATAGGTAGCTTTAAGTCATACTTGTGAAATATATAGATGACATCCCATACTACAATCCATACTTATTACTCCTCTAGACCAACCTATGCAAAGCTAACTTGTCTTTCAACCTTTTTATTAAGATCAACATACTATCATAATAGACCTACTATAACGGAAAGCATCTTATCACACTAACAAAGCTAACTAAGGAAGGATATGACCATCCTAACCACCATGAAACCAATCATGTAGATGCAAGATAATCATATGGGAGCATGAATCCTCAACCCTAAGCTACCATGAGAAACCTATCTCAAGCTATTCCATGAAATACACCTTACATGCATATGAAGATACCATTAAATACACCTTGCATGAAATTCAAGATAACATTAGGAGACTATAGGCATTTCCCCTAAAGCTACCGTGAAATGGTTTTGGCGAAATGAAGTCAAGCTAAACCATGATAAAGCATCCTAGAAAAACAAGACAAAGTTAATCATGGGAGAGCTCACTACCTGCATACCAAGCTTCAATAAAGTTCCTCACCTCAATCTACCATGAGTAATCTAACCCAAGCTTCCATGAGATTCAACATCTCAAGCTACTATGAGTATTTAAACTCAAGCCTCCTTGAGATTCACTATCCCAATCTACCCTTGAGATCTACTATCTGAAGCTATCATGAGTACTTCACTCAAGCTACCATGTCCTTGATGTTGCCTCAACAAGTCTACTACATAAGAAGTGATCATACAACTCACCTTCAAGCTAACCTTAGTCTATTATACATTAATTAATGTTAGCTTCTTAAGTCAACCTAGGGTCCCTTTATGTGAGAGCTTGCTTCTCCTAATCATATCCATGTCTAGGTGTAGAAGAGAAAGGAAACCTCATCACAATCATCTTCATCAAGACTTTACTCCAAAAGTCCTAACAACAATGGTCATAAGCCCCAAAATCAATTACCATATTTAGTCTCTTATGATTCATTCTCAATTTTATGTTAATCTATTCAATTAGATCATTAGAGGGCAACTCTAGTCATACATGATCATATAGGTTCAATTTAATCTTTACAAGTAAAGACCGACCTAGATCAGTTAAGCTTAGTTCAATTCATATTTAGGTGATTCAATCATGATCAAATAGTATAGAATACAATTGCATCAACATAAAATATTCATGTAGCCTCTAATGGCCTAAAATCACCATGAACACCATCAAGTTCAATTACCACAAGTCACTATGAATTCACCATGAAAACAATGCATAATTATCATATAAACATCATTGAATGCTACCCACTAGATTGGAAGAACAATAGAGTCTTACCAACAATGCAATTACAACCCTCTCTAGATTGGAGTTCTTTGGATTTACAATTGAAGGGAAAATAGAGGGATTCATGGATAGAAGAACCCATGAATGAAAGAGCTTCACATAACATAGATTGGAGCCTTAAACCTAGCTTGAATCCTTCAAGATATCTTCCTAAGCTGCTTCCAATTCTTCTTCTTTCCCAATGGTGTTTTTGAGAGTTATTTTGTGAGACAGACATTTTTGATTTGGAGTCTTGAGTCTAAGAGGGTCTTTTATTGTTTAAATAGTACTAAAATACCTAAAATCACCTAATTTAACCGCCCATAAATTTATTTGGACGTGGGGTGAATTTCATTATTCACCCCTTCACTTAATATTGAACTGTGCAAAATTGCAGCCTGACGATCGGCCGTCCTGGCAAGTAGTTGTTCTGGTCAGAGACTCCTCAAATGTGTATTAAGCTCAGGAGGCTAATTGTCAACCTACGCCCCACCATTGACGGGCGTCGAACAATATACGAGGCGTCTATTACATCGTCGATTGACACTGCCCAGGCAATATCTTGGAAATGGTTGGGATCCTCTTTGAGGGCCTTTTGTGGGGCCCTTGGAGAGTTTTTCTAGGAAGTTTCCACTCCAAATACGTTCATCTAGGTGTTAGGAACCATCCCTATCAATTTAAACTCTATACTCAACCTAAAACCTCATGAAACATACTAAGGCGCGCTAGCACATCTCAAAGCTATCTTTCAAATGTCACCAGACGTTCTTGAACGTTTCACCTCCGAACCCTCTCAAACTCTATATACTGCGTCTAAACATCATAATTGACCATTGTAGGACCTCATAAGCTCATGGTACTGCACACTTGGCTCTATTTGGACCTTATTCATTTTGTGGTCCTTACAATAGAGTCTCACATGAGTTTCATGAGTTTATAACTTGTTAAAATAATGAGAAATAGCATCTAAAGGCTGGTTTGAGTAGTTTTTAGGTCAAACGTCAAGGGATGACCAAGACATTGGAAAGTCAGTCCTTTGTGTTGTAGTGTGTTATAGTATGTTGTATATGTTTTGTGTGTCTATTCATGTCAAAAATCAATGGAGGTGACCCTAGTGTTTAGAAGGTCATGTTTAGGTACGTGTGGGTACGACTCTCCTAGGACATCCCTCAGGTTCCTTGAGGGGGACCCATGTCTTAATCCCCAAAAATTTCAAATGGGGGTGACCTTTGGTCAGAGGTCATTTGACAGGGCGTGAGAGGCCTTCGTGGGACGTGTATTAGTCTAGAGAGCCTTGTCTACCATTGAAAAGTCTCAGATAAAGAGCACACCTTTGCAGGATGGGTTCTCTACCCACCTATGGTCGTAGGGGGGGGGGTTTGATAGGCACCTTCAATTTATGCACTATTTCGGCCAAGCCAAGGGTGGTTTGGTAAATTCCACCCATGGATAAATAAATGTGGGGAAGGTTATTTTATTTGATTCAAGTTATTTTATGTTAGATTAAACTCTAAAACCTAGAATTGAATTTCATTCTTCAAAACTCAAAACCCTTCCCTCCCAAAAGTTCTCCAAAAAACTCCATGGAAACTTAGAGTCAAATTGGAGCTTGGATTGAAGGTTTCAATTGCTTTGTTCTTAAATTTCGTGGTCTTCTAAATACTATGGTATGGTGACTCTTTATCTAGAGTTAGTTTTCTCCCTGGAGACAATTTTGAAATTGTTTACTAGTGTCTAAAAGATGATCAAAACCCCATATTCTTCCTCAAACTCATGGATTCTTGCATAAAATGGTTTCAAACGAATTGTTTATTTTATGGTTTAATTAATGATATAAGGTGAAAAACTCCATGAATCCATGATCACTCTAATTCCTTAATTTAGGCTTGTAAATTGGGTTTGATAATTGTATTGTCTATGGACATAATTTTATCTTTATTGCTTAATAAAATTGATCCTAGTTGTTATCTATATCTATATATGATGAGTTTCATATGTAAGGATGAATTGGTGGTCTTGGCCTTATGGGCATGATGATGGCTAAGTTCTCTTGTTATGCTTGGAGGTAGTGAAAGTCAATTAGTGGTGAATTGTGATAATTGAGAATGGTGAGTTGACTCAATTGCTTAGTATAGTAGGATTTCTTTGTATGGTTTGATCCATTTCTAATGAAGGTGATTACCTCTTGTTCTTATTATGATTGTGATTTTTATAGCTCTATGATGTGAATTGAAGGTTGGTTATGTTGTTTTGTGGAAGATAGGCATATTATGAAGTTGTTATTTAATGTTAAGATCAACTTGTATAAAGCTATATGATATTTTCAATGAAATCATGTTTCCTCTAATTATTGGTATGTGTTGATGATAGACTATAAATAGTCTTTACATGTTGATATGGTGTCTTATATAGGAAGACCTAGTTTCCTTACTTGATACATGAATGATAAATGAGGTATTCTAGAGTATGTCTTGAACCGATAGACCTAAGAATGGATACCTCTCTTGATGAGTCTAGAACCGTAAGTGAATGTCATAACCTTGAATATGAAAAGAAGATCTATAATTAAGTGATTCAGAAAGACCTAGCATGATCTCTGTTTAATGAATGAGTATCCTAATGAACCTTGATCGGTAGACCATTACAGATCCCTTCCTTGCAGTGGTATTATGAGTTGGTAGGGCTTAGAGATGGTACCTTCTCAAATACTCTTATGTGGATAAACTTACTCTATGAGGACCAAGGCAAAGAATTGAGTGAATATTCTTAAGGTAGTATCTCTACTTGAAGTTTGAGAATAGAGTACAAGGAAGCCTTTTTATATCCCTTAAACCATGTGCCTACATGGGATATGTGTTAGTTCTACTTTTGGCATGTAGAATACATTCCACGATGTTGGGTTTTATGACCTCGGATGCAATACCTATCTAGTATTGTCTATTTTTGTTAATTCATATCCACATCATATAGGATGCACACTTTAGCTATTGGAGAGGTTCAACAATATTTAGGTACTAGAATGGGATGCTATATACACATGGCACGAGTAGGCTTTGAAGGGAATAGAGTGGGTTCTCTAGGTTTCCAAGACCTTTATGTGAAATCCCTTAAATGGATAAATGTGTCCTTTAGTATATCTACTAATGAATGTTGACATTTCGGGTTTTGTTGGAGAGTAAACATCCTTACTTAGTATAGTCTTGAGGATCATCTAAGTGTGTATGAAGGAGTAATATTAGTATTCTCTTCATGTCTTCCTTATGTGGGTCTTAGGATAACCTTATGTAGAGGGTCTCAATGGTAAAATAGATTACTAAATGAATATGTTCATATCTTGTGAATTGGTTTATGAGACTTTGTCAAAATACCATGAATGTGTATTTGAACTAAAAAATCCATTTTGACATGATTTCTTGCATAGTCATTATACTTAGTGCTTAATTGTAATACTTCCATATTTTTCTCCACCTCTAGAACTGTAGGTGAGGGAAAGTGAGTTGATCTCTAAAGGTGAAGCTCGAGGCTTAGATTGTTCTCTCAATACTCTTGGTATGTCCTCATATGTGTCGAGGACATGGACTTTGTTTCTGGATTTATTTCATTTAAGACTTTGTATTATACATAAGTTTCATTTCAATGTAAGGGTTGTGTCCCTTCTTTGATATTCTTAACCTTTAAGTCTATGTCGGCTTATGTGAAACTAGATTTCCACTTGCTTATAAAGAATTCTTTTGAAAGTGTTATTGGCTTGAAGATTTTGTTTTTTTAAAAATGGTTTTAATTTCCGCAATATTTTATGATAATGCAATGAACTAATTCTAAGGTCTTGTATAAGAACTCCGAGAGGTCTAGTACGCCGTGTTACGACAAAAGGGTGGTCTCGGGCCGTAACAACAAGAGAGGTTCATACACTCACAAGGGAAATCACAAAATAGGTATATGTCAAGTTTGCTCACACTCTATAAAATTTTCCAAGATCATATTATGTGAAAGCCTAACTTAATCGACAGGACCAATGGGGAAATTTGTAGCTGTAACAACCGGGGAGCACCCCGTAGATGTAACATTGCGTACTTGACCTAAGGATGTTTTGTACAAGCCTCTTAGATATCATTCATCACTTACGTATTAAAATTAGTGCAAAATTAAATGTTTTCACAACATAATTAAAAAGAAACTCTTTTATAAAAGCTAAGGAACATGTCTTTAAAGAAAGAAACTAAAAGAAATATAATCTATTTCCTCGAAAATGTGAGGACATACCAATCATGAGAGAATCGACTTCCCAGGCTTTTCATTCTAAGAAACCTTCACTTGCCTTCCACCTATACTTTTGAAATTTGGAAGAGTATGGCATTAGATCAAACATTGTACTATGTATGGAATTATTCAAAGACATGCTAAAGAGGACATTTTAGTTGAAACATACTTTTCATTCTATTTTGGTAAAACCTTCATGAATAAAGATACAAAGCATAATAAAATTCCTCATTTAGCATACAAGGTAAAACTTTCATTACTTCAACATTTAGACTCATTTATCAAGTAATGCATTTATCATATAGACATTCCTATCCCAAGTCATCTTATGACTCAACTATCTAAGACATGAAGAGACCGCCCATACAACCTCTTCAATACACACCTAAGTGATCCTTAAGACTACAAAAGATAAGCATGCTTCATTTCATTTTACAAGTCAACATTCGATACCGAAGACACTAGAGGAAACATACATCTATTTAGGAACTTCATCTAAAGACCATCCTCCAAGACAACCCCCAAGTTACACTTAGTGCAATGTGAAAGTAACATCCCATACTACTACTTCCACTTAGTGCTTCTTAGGAATCACCCTAGACTAGGCAAATCTCATTCATCATTTACATAGCTTTCATCATACAAGACATAATATCAACATTCTTCTTTAACGTAAGACATAAAGTCAACCTTCTTCATTAACATCATATAGTGACCCATTCATACATTTTTATATAAGGACACACCAAGACTTCCTCCAAATGTCTATTTGTACAATGGATAGATAGAGTCCCATTCCACCACTGTCACGACCCAAAAGCACCCCCTAGAAGCTAGGGATAACTCCCGGATCGTGGCCGGGCGTACTTGACACTTTGGTGTCTCAGCAAGCCCTTCAACTATTGTTCATTACATAAGACATGAAAAGTAGTGCGGAATTTAAAACTTTTCACGAATAATTAGATAAAGGAAGTATTTCATAAAATACTAGAGAATCTCATCATCATAAGCAAACTTAAAGACACGACATAATATCTTAGGGACACGGCCCCTTTACATTAAAAGAAATAATAATAAATCTTTAATTTAGAAACTAAGAAAAAGACTATGCCCTCGAATATATGTGGACATACTTTGTCTTGAGAGGAACTTTCCCAAGCTTCACCTTCGAAGCTTCAAAAGCTTCCAACCTATACTTATATAGTATAGAAAAGTATGGGGTTAGTACAATTAATGTACTAAGTATGGCATATGCAAAAACATGCGAAAAGAGACATTTTAGTAAAATAACATTTCATGCAAATTAAATATCAAATTCAAGAATATAAAAGCAAAATACCATAAGAATCATCATTTGGCACTTAGAGAAGGATTTCACTGGTTTGAAACTTAAAGAACACTTTACAGGAAAAAAATCCTAAACATTATAGTAAGCTCAAATTTAACATTTACAATGAACTACCTAGACTCTAAAATGGTGAAACTTCCAAGGCATTGACAATGTGGAATAAGCATCATTTCCGTAGGAGTTTCCCTTCAAAGGTAATCCTAAGACTCAATAAGGTAAGACATGAAGAAAGTACACATATACCTTCTTCAATACACATCAAAGAGACCCTCAAGACTTCCTTCCTTTTGGCATACTCACCTAGGGATAACAAGCACCCACTCAATGGCAATACAATAGAAGAACACCCAACAACACACCAGTATTCCCTTTCGGAATTCCTACATAGTGCAATTAGTAGATGGCATCCCATACCAACACCTACCCAAAGTAGTACACTCTTTTAGAAGACTTGGCACCAAGACTCCCTTTTCGGAAGGTCCTACCTAGTGCAATGGATAGATAGCGTCCCATTCCACCACCTATCCTAAGTAGTACGTTCTTTTAGGAGACTTAGTTCAATAAATTCAAATAAGTAGCACATTATTTTAGAAGGTTTATTACTTTCATTACTTTTGTGGGAGGTTAGCTTAAGTGACGAAGACCATGAGAGCTAGACATGAAATCCCGATATTAACCCCTATCTGATGCGGGATCCTTACTTTCCTAGAGTAAGGTCATACTTCTTAGCTTTTACATGGCTTTCCCAATAGCTACACCTATGTGGCCACATAGTTAAGGGATAAGGAGATTTCTACTAAGTAACTCATTCTCTACTAATGAGGAGTACTCATCTCAAGAGGTACATTGGAATAGAACGTCTCAAATCATGAAGTGTAACCACCCCTTCTTCATATCCTCTCGGTACTAGGAATAAATCCCCACGGATTCTCAACATTTTAAACTATAGGTTAATGATAACTAGTGAACACCACATCTCAACTCACGAAGGGTATTCATCCTCCGACCTATCTTAGAAATCTCTTAGGATGTAGTGAGGTTGCTACTAGACACTTCATCTCAACTCACGAAGAGTGTCCACCCCAAGACTCCCCTTTTGACTAAACTTAGCATCATACACTCATATAAGTGTGTGTGTGTAATTGTGAGCATATTTTTCACTTAATCATCATTTCATTCATCTTAGCTTCTATACATGATTTAGACCTACATTCATCAATTTACACACTTTACATGCTTCACAAAGTCATATACTTTACTAAGGCATAATCTAAGCCAAACATGCTATTCAACTTCACAAAACACAAGACAAGACTTATCTTCAATATCACTTCATTTCATGTACTAGGCCTTCAAAGCCACACTCACAAAACATACTAAATAATATCAAGTTCATCAAATAAACACCGCCACCAAGAAGGTGGACCAGACCACTCAAGAGCAATTTATCATAAAGATTACACAATATAAGAAAATAACCATATAAACAAACCATCATCACCCATAACCAATTTCTCCATATTTCATCATACTAAGGCCCTTAGGGCAGTAGCTAAACCAAAATAACAACACAAGAAACCAAAGTTCATACCATACACAAACATGCTCATTTAACCCTTTTCTTACCCAAAAGTTTGAAATATGCATATACATGAGTTCATTAGGTTTCTAACATGAAAATAATCAATTAATACAAGAATAAACATAGTTAAGTCATTAGAACACTTTTACAAGAAGACCCATACTTAAAATCAAAGATAGAAGGAATTTGAGTTTGAAAACCCTTTTTTAAATCTTTTGGAAATAACTCCTTGAATGGAAGAGGGTTCAAGGATGCATACCATACCTTACCTATGATAAATACCAAATATTTTTGATGAAGAAACGACCACAAACAGCCCTCCTATTCCTCCTTGAGGTTTTAGCTCCAATGGTGACTTTGAGAGAGTTTGTCTTTAGAGAGAGAGTTTGAATTTTCAAGTGAGGGGTCTTGTCTATGTGTAGGACTTAAAACTAACTTAATATAACTTAAAAACACTAAAAATATTGACCTCGGGTTATAAAATACTTGGGGTGAATATACACAAAACACCCCAAGTAGGCAGCAAGCTCCAACATCTTTTTTGAAGGAGCCAATCGACGACCCAAGCTACTGGGTGTAGATGGGTCGACTGCCCGTCCTGCTAGGCGTCGATGGCTTCAGAGACTGCAACATGGGGGTCTATACTTCCACTAAGTATGGGACTACTCTCCCCATTCGATAGGGCATCGATGGTCCTACGCCCAGTAGTCTGCCTCGTCGATGGAGCAGTGTTCTTGGCAGTTTGGTACTAAGTCTTGGGCCCTTCGTCTAGGGCCCCTTGTGGGTCCTAGGTGGGGTTGTGTCTGGACATTAAACCCCTAAAAATGGTCGTCTAGGTGTTAGAGAACATCTCATTCAAGTTTCAAGCAAAACAAAAACGTAAAACTCACTCAAAAACCTCAAGACACACAAGTACTTTCTAAGGCACACCTTCCGAACGTCATGGACGTACATAGTCGATTGACCTCCAAACTTAACCAAAGTTCACAAACTGCCTAAGAACACTAAATTAACTTATTTTAAAACAAAATTAACTCAATAAATACTCACGAGGCTCTAGTTCACCTTAGTTCGTTTTAGGGCGTTACATTGTCCCCCACTTGGAATAACATTCGTCCTCGAATGATACTTAAACTTCAAGAACAAAAACAACTCACTTAGCATCACATGACACATTATAATTATGATTAAAACATCAACAATCAAAACATCAACTAGCAAGAAGCATCAATTCATACTTTCAAACACTAGCAACATAAGCAACTCTTGCCAACTTCAAAATTTTCCAAAACTCACCTCAAACCTTCATTTATGGAGGAACTACCTTCTCCAACATTAAACATGCTCATATACAATACTGTTGCACACATTGAAACTTCAATTCAAGATAAAACAAGTTTCTTCAAAAATAGGAAATTTCACAGTGAGCATTCACTGTGTCACTGCCAAACATACCAAAATTTCAAGATTTCACTCTTTGAGCACTTCATCAAGATAACATGATCATATGAACTATAAAACCACATAAACTAATTTCATAACATAAAAAAAAAATCCTAAAGGGTTTAAGACTTACCAAGACCATCAAAACCGAATTAATTATACTTCCTAGCTCCCATCCCATAGGAAGGATTCTTCTTTGGAGCATTAGCAACTAGGGAAGCTGGATTGACCTCTTTCCCTCTTGCTTTGATATTAGGGAAGTCCCTCATCTTGTGGACCTTATTACCACATGCAAAACATCCATCCGTCCAGGCAAGACACCTACCCAAATGTTGATTCACACAGGTAGGGCACCTAGTCCTCTCAAAAGAATGGCCACCACCTTTGGAATTTTGGTTTGGAGCCCTCTTCTTGTTTCCCATGGAATAATCTTGGTGATAGAACCTCTTCTTAGGCTTTTGGTGACTAGAATCATCCAACCTAGGCCTTTTTCCCTCTTGCCTTATCTCCCTAATTTTGGACTCCTCAATTTGTTGTGCATAAACCATGAGTCTAAAGATATCCATGTCATTAAGAAGAATTGTCGTACAACACTCTTTCTCCACCAATCTAGACACTCCCATCACAAACTTGTTCATCCTAGCCCTAGGTTTGGCTACCATTGTTGGTGCGCACTTAGAGAGTTGGGTAAATTTGAGAGAGTACTCTTGCACACTCATTCCCCCTTGACGAAGGCTCATGAATTCAACCATCTTCTTCTCCCCCCACTCTAGGGGAAAGAACCTATCTAGGAAAGCCTCTTTGAATTCCTCCCAATCAATAGGACCTCTTTCTAAGGATCTCTCACTCCTCCATTGCTCAAACCACACTTGAGCAACATCCTTAAGTTGGTAAGCGGCTAACTCCTCTTTCTACCTAGGGGTCACACCTATAGAATCTACAACTTTGAAAATCTCCTCTATGAAGCCTTGTGGATATTCATCCACCTTAGTGCCATGAAAAGTAGCAGGTTTCATCCTCATGAAATCTAGAATTCTACAAGAGGGAGTACTAGCATTATGTTGGGGCCTATCTCCTTGGTTAGCTTGAGCAACAAAGTGATTGTTGACGACATGAGCTTGAGACGTCATGAGTTGGGTCAAGTTCATTAGGGCAGCCCTCAAATCCGCATTACTCATGTCCCCCTCAACAAAAGGAGCCTGAGGCATAGGGGGCACTTGAGGCCCTTGGGGATCCGGTGGCACTTGAGGTTCTTGAAGAGGAACCTCCTCATTCTCTCCATCTAGTCCCTCAATATGAACTTGGTCAACACGGGGAGGGATTCTCTCATTAGCTACACCTACCTCTTCCCTTATAACGGTCGATATCCTCGTATTTATTCCCTATAAACACAAAGAGAAGAGGTTAAGAGAAGACACCTTATAGAACTCAACTCTAAGGCACGACATTCGAATAGAGAAGAAAGTGAGACTTCTATCATCCTATAGCCTCTTGTCCATAGATGCGTCGCGACTCACACCAACGACCAAGATACTACTAGATGTGGCTTGTGAGACTTTCTAGACCCTAAAATATTTCTCATAACCGTATGCTCTAATACCAAGTCTGTCATGACCCGAAAGCACCCCCTAGAAGCTAGGGATAACTCCCGGATCGTGGCCGGGCGTACTTGACCCTTTGGGGTCTCATACAAGCCCTTCAACTATTGTTTATTACATAAGACATGAAAAGTAGCGCGGAATTTAAAACTTTTCACGAATAATTAGATAAAGGAAGTCTTTCATAAAATACTAAAGAATCTCATTGTCACAAGCCAACTTAAAGAAACGACATAATATCTTAGGGACACGGCCCCTTTACTTTAAAAAAACATAATAAATCTTTAATTTAGAAACAAAGAAAAGGACTATGCCCTCGAATATATGAAGATATACTTTGTCTTGAGAGGAACTTTCCCAATCTTCACCTTCAAACCTTCAAAAGCTTCCAACTTATACTTATATAGTATAGAAAAGTATGGGGTTAGTACAATTAATGTACTAAGTATGGCATATGCAGAAACATGCGAAGGATTTCACTAATTTGAAACTCAAAGAACACTTTACAGTAAAAAAAATCCCAAACATTACAGTAAGCTCAAATTTAACATTTACAGTCAACTACCTAGACTGCAAAATGTTGAAACTTCCAAAGCATTGCCAACGAGGAATAAGCATCATTTTCGTAGGAGTTTCCCTTCAAAGGTAATCCTAAGACTCACTAAGGTAAGACATGAAGACAGTACACATATACCTTCTTTAGTACACACCAAAGCGACCCTCAAGACTTCCTTCCTTTCGGCATACTCACCTCGGGATAACAAGCACCCACTCAATGGCAATACAATAGAAGAACACCCAACAACACAACAAGAATTCCCTTTCGGAATGCCTACTTAGTGAAATTAGTAGATGGCATCCCATACCACCACCTACCCTAAGTAGAACACTCTTTTAGAAGACTTGGCACCAAGATTCCCCTTTCGTAAGGTCCTACCTAGTGCAATGGATAGATAGCGTCCCATACCACCACCTATCCTAAGTAGTACGTTCTTTTAGGAGACTTAGTTCATCAATTCAAATAAGTAGCACGTGGTTTTAGAAGGTTTATTACTTTTATTACTTTTGTGGGTGGTTAGCTTAACTGACAAAGACCATGAGATCTAGACATGGAATCCCGATATTAACCCCTATCGGAAGAGGGATCCTCACTTGCCTAGAGTAAGGTCATACTTCTTAGCTTTTACATGGCTTTCCCAATAGCTACACCTACGTGGGCACATAGTTAAGGGATAAGGAGATTGCTACTAAGTAACTCATTCTCTACTAACGAGGAGTACTCATCTCAAGAGGTACATTGGAATACAATGTCTCAACTCACAAAGTGTGACCACCTCTTCTTCATATCCTCTCGGTACTAGGTATAACTCCCCACTGATTCTCAAAATTTTAAACTATAGGTTAATTATAACTAGTGAACACCACATCTCAACTCACGAAGGGTATTCATTCTCTGACCTATCTTACAAAGCTCTTAGGATGTAGTGAGGTTGCTACTAGACACTTCATCTCAACTCACGAAGAGTGTCCACCCCAAGACTCCCCTTCTGACTCAACTTAACATTATACATTCATATAAGTGTGTGTGTGTACTTGTGACCACATTTTTCATTTAAGCATCATTTCATTCACCTTAGATTCTATACATGATTTAGACCTACATTCATCAATTTACACACTTTACCTGCTTCACAAAGTCATATACTTTACTTAGGCATAATCTAAGCCAAATGCTATTCAACTTCACAAAACACAAGACAAGACTTTTCTTCAATATCACTTTATTTCATGTACTAGGCCTTTAAAGCCACACTTACAAAACATACTAATTAATATCAAGTTCATCAAATAAACACCGCCACCAAGAAGGTGGACCATACCACTCAAGAGCAATTTATCATAAAGATTACACAATATAAGAAAATCACCATATAAACAAACCATCATCACCCATAACCAATTTCTCCATATTTCATCATACTAAGGCCCTTAGGGCAGTAGCTAAACCAAAATAACAACATAAGAAAACCAAAGTTCATACTATACACAAACATGCTCATTTAACCTATTTCTTACCCAAAAGTTTGAAATATGCATATACATGGGTTCATTAGGTTTTTAACCTTAAAATCATCAATTCATACAATAATAAACATAGTTAAGTCACTATAACACTTTTACAAGAAGACCCATACTTAAAATCAAAGATAGAAGGAATTTGAGTTTGAAAACCCTTTTTGAAATATTTTGGAAATGACTCCTTGAATGGAAGAGGGTTCAAGGACGTATACCATACCATAGATAAGATAAATCCCAAAGATCTTTTATGAAGAAACAACCACCTGTTGCCCTCCTATTCCTTCTTGAGGTTTTAGCTCCAATGGTGACTTTGAAAGAGTTTGTCTTTATAGAGAGAGTTGAATTTTGAAGTGAGGGGTTTTGTCTAGGTCTAGGGCTTAAAACTAACTTAATATAACTTAAAAACACTAAAAATATTGAACTAGGGTTATAAAATACTTGGGATAAATTTACACAAAACACCCCAAGTAGGCAGCAAGCTCCAACAGCTTTTTTGAAGGAGCCAATCGATGACTCAAGCTACTAGGCGTTGATGGGTCGACGGCCCATTCTGCTGCGTGTCGATGGCTTCAGAGACTGCACCATGGGGGGCTAGACTTCCCACTAAGTATGGAACTACGCCCAGTAGACTGCCTCGTCGATGGAGCAGTGTTCTTGGCAGTTTGGTTCTAAGTCTAGGGCCCTTCATCTAGGGCCCCTTATGGGTCCTAGGTGGGGTCATGCCCGAACATTAAGCCCCTAAACTAAGTTGTCAAAGTCTTAGGAATATCTCATGCAAATTTCAAGCAAAACGAACACGTTAAACTCACTAAAACACCTCAAGACACACACGTACTTTCTATCACGACCAGAGTTTAGACCCTAGACGATACTAGCGTCGTTGACCTCTCAGAGGTCGCACAAAAGCCTACTTACGTCATTCTTACTTCATCTAGGTTAATTTTAGAGGAAAATTTAAAACTTTTTGTTTCTTATCATGCATAAAGGTTATTCTACTTACATTTATAATGTCCACAATCAACCATCTAACATTAAGATTATCAACTGAAAGAAATAGTTCAATACTGCATTAAATGTATAATTGCCAAGCTGTCACCAATGCAATGTATGAAATAAAAATGGAAAGAAACACTAGTGAAACATACTCCACTAGCTAAAGCCTACATCTATGCTAGATAGTAACGGTAGACATTTTCGAAAGCATGAAGACCTACCAAGTCCGAATGAAAGCTCCACGTCCGAATAGCTGCAACGTCAACCTGTAAGCTCTAGCGTCAACTTGTGCCTACACCTAAAAAAATAGAATTGTATGGGATTAGTACAAACTTGTACTAAGTATGGTTATATGCAAGCAGACACCAAGGACATGCATGAGTAGGAATAGCTCTTTCCTAACAACATGATTATGGAAAGTCAAGTCAGTGGACTTGCCAAATTGGGATTAGGAAAGTTAGTGAGTATTCCAAATTTGGAGTAGGAAAGTCAGTGAGCTTTCCAAATTTGGATTAGTAATGTTAGTGAGGTTTCCAAATTTGGATTAGGAAAGTCATGCCATGAAAGAAACATGCATCATCATACTTATCATATTGCACACATCACATAACATCTTACACATAGCACATAACATCTTTCATATCGTTCATTCATATGCCATGAGACCTTGGAATCATGGACTTGACATTAAGACTTCCCAAAATGAGGGCTCAACATATGGGACCTCAACTAGGGAGGCTTATTTAGCAAACACAGAGTCTGCTTCATTCATTCATACGTACTTCGTTTCATTCTTTCATAAGCTAGTGTAAACACCAGCTATACGTAGGATGTAGTTTAAGACTCTCATCGGGTTTGCTGTGCAATGATCAAGAATAACCTAGTGTCGTTACTTGAGTCTAGCTCACATCTTGATTATCCTATTCTAACACCTTTGGTATCGTTCATTTCCTTATGTGCATCATTTGAGGCTGGCCTCATTCATTCATTAGGAATTTTAACTTTAACCGACATAGATCATGTGAGCATCATGAAATCCAGTGTCTCCCCCACACCAAAAAGAGGTGGAATCACCGGCCAAAGTGACCCAAAACATGCTAGCGTACATTGGAATTTAACCCCGCCACATCCCTATGTTGGCAGTATAGGTTCGAAGACTAGGAGATATAAGGAGACCCATACCCGGCATGCCGGACAGTCTCATGTCATGAGAGTTATGCGAACCTCCGCCCTTCCCGAAAGAAGGCATCACCGCTCATAGCTAGTCTATCGGTGCTCAGTATAAAGTTCCATTTCATTCAACTCATACGTCATGGAAGTTAGCTTCTAGTATGAGGACATTATTGCTCAATAGATGATTTCTCATCTCATCATTAGTATTAAGTATACAATATTCTCAATACTTTCATTAGAATATTCATAGAGACTGGTCTCTTCATTAACTTTACACTCTCATAGGTGAGTACGTTTTGGTAACATTTACTTAGGCTCATTTGAGATTGGTCTCATCTTTTACATTAGCCTCTTATCATGTTGTCAACACATTCATTAACTTTAGCACATTTCTCTTCATAATTACTCACCCCTTATTACGTGAATGTTCATTTCATCATATGCCAATGCACTTCGCCATTTAGTGTGTTTCACACTCTTACTCAATCCTTCTAGGGTTTCATCATTTTATTACATAATATTTATTTCATCGTATGTCAATGCACTTGGCCATTTAGTGTGTTTTACACTCTTACTTAACCTTTCTAGGGTTACATCACGATTTACATAAACATGTGTACATGAAATACAAAGAACTAACATGTCATTTCAAGTCCTAAACCATGACCACTAGCCACGGCAACACACCCAAACCTTTGTAGTCACATTTTCGGAAAAACATCAACGTAAGTCACATAATTCCAAACATACATATAATCACATAATCATCACGAAAACACGTTTCATCCCTAGTTTTCTACCAACAAACATAACCAACCTATGATTTAATAGGAGCTAGTGACAGGGACATGCAACGGGGAACAACCCTAGTTTTCGGAATTGATTCGTCTTAACCTTAGGGGTCTCTTGGTAAAGGGACCAAGGGAGAAAAGAACCCATACCTTTTTGACGTTCAAACCTCGACTTGCTGCCCAAAGAACTCCTCCAAATACACGTCAAACACCAAAAGTTCAACACCAAATTCGACGAAAAACCTTCTCTCTGCCTACGTGATTGATTAATGTTTGTTTTTCTTATATTTTCGTGTGAGTTCTTCAAGTGTGAAGAACTTTGGTTTACCTACTATTCTTGAAGTTATTTGGCAGAGAGAGTCGTGAAAAAGAAGAGAGAATGATCGTGTGTTTTTAGATATTGACGTGAGAGAGTGATAGTTTTATTAGGCTTAGGAGTCTAGTTTAGGACTTAGTCAAATAAGGTTTTATTAAATATTAAAAATCTGATTTCCTTTTATTTTAAATCAGCTAATAAATAATAAATATAAATTAATTACATTAATTTACCAACTTAAATTAAAAAGAAATTTAATTCATTGCTTCCACCTAGGTTCGAACCCGGGTGGAGCAAGACTTCACTTCAAGAGCCAATTTTCGGCCCTCTCTCCCCAAATTGCCCCTCCACCTTATTAATTAAATAATTAATTATATATTTAGGATAATTACGATACTACCCTTAGCCTGGAAAAAGATCATTTTACCCCTAGACCCCCAAAACTATGATTTTCCCTTTTTAAGTCCGGTAAAGACTCATTCGAGTAAATCTTCGTATTCGAGAGCCCTACATGGTTGGATCCAACCTTTCCAAGCTCAACTAACTCCCCAAGTTAGTTGGCTTGGCTGTAGCAAGGGTTCAGAGGTCTGGTTCTACGTGCATCAATCCGTGTGAAACCGTTCTAATCGTATGCATTTTAGACCCATTAAGCATTACTTAGCATATTAATTTTTAGGGTTGTTACACTTTCTAAGGCACACCTTCCGAACGTCATGGACGTTCTTAGTCGATTGACCTCCAAACTTAACCAAACTTCATACACTGCCTAAGAACACTAAAGTAACTCATTTTAAAACAAAATTAACTCAATAAACACTCACGAGGCTCTAGTTCACCTTAGTTTATTTTAGGGCGTCACAACCACCTACCCTTATTAGTACACCCTTAAGAAGAATTACTTCAGAACATGCATTTGTGGTTGCTAGATTTAACTAACATAGACCATCAGAGCTAGACATGGAATCCCAGTATTGACCCCTATCGGATGAGCGATCCCTACTTGCCTAAGGTAGGGTCATAATCTTAGCGTTTACATGGATCTCCAATAGCTATACCTATGCAGGTGCATAGTTGAGGTATAAGGAAATTCTTTCTAAGTAACTCATTCTCAATTTACGAGGAGCACCCATCTCAAGAGGTACATTGGATACCACATCTCTACTCACGAAGTGTACCCATTCCTTCTTCAAATACTCTTTGTGCTAAGCATAACTCTCCCACGGAGACTTAAAAATTCATAGACTATAGGTTGAAATAACTATTTAGCACCACATATCAACTAACAATGAATAATTATCCCTAGAGGTTACTTTTGAATACAACATCTCAACTCACGAAGAGTACCCAACCTCAAACATATCTTAGAAAGCTCTTGGGAATAGTGAGATTTCTACTTAACACTTCATCTCAACTCACGAAGAGTGTTCACCCCAAATCCCCTTTTCATTACTAGAATTCTTTAGGAATAATAGATAATGGTCTAGACACTTCATCTCTACTCACGAAGAGTGTCTACCCTACAATACCCATTTTCATTCATTAACTTCATTCATTCATCCAATGTGTGTGTGAGTACATATTTGAGAACACCTTTCACATAACCACCATTAATAATAACATTGACTTCTAAACATGATCACACTACACTTATCATAATTCACACACTAACATGCTTCACATACACATTATACTCAAATTAAACATAATATCTTCAAGTCACACATGTGCAACTTCATATGACATCTCATGCATATTCCTCATAACATCAATATACTTCACATTCAATTCCTTCAAGGCTACAACCACAACTCACATATAATCATATACTTCAAGTAAACACCGTTGCCATAAGTAGACCATACCATCAAGATCAATTTGTCAAGAGTTAGGCAATAGAGAACAATTTACCCTTCATCCAAGACATGATCATATTTACTCAGTTTTTCAACAATTCATCATAATTAGGCATAATTGACAGTAGAAATCATAATACAACTTGGTAAAAACATAATTATATGGATATACAATCATAGTCATCAAACCCCCTTCATAAGAAAAAATTAGAGAATTAGGGTGATCATTGGTTCCTGGAATTTTGATTATAAATTCATCAATTAACATTGAATTCATCATAATTCATGTATTAAAAACTTTTGATGCAAGAAACCATGCTTAGAATTATAAATAGAAGAATTTAGGATTTGAAACCCTTTTTGAAAACCGTTTGAATTGGGTCCTTGAATGAGAGAAGAATCAAGGATGAACTACAATACCTTATATAAAGAACAAAAAACGAAATTCTATGAAGAAGCCACTGAAAATCATCAACCCTAGCTCCTCCTTGAGTTCAAGATCCAATGGAGTCTTTGGAGAACTTCTTTTTAACTTAGAGTTTTGATTGGGGTTTCGCAAATAAGGTGTTAATGACTTGTTAAAAGACCTTAAACTATTTATATTTAATATATAAACAATTTAAATTAACCACAACTAATAAATGATTAAAACTAAATTACTTAAAACTCCTCACTTGAGGCAGCCCTGTCACGAACCACGTCCACCTACACGGTCCGTGAAGGTGTTTAACGGCCAAGTTAACGGACCGTGGTTGTCTAAGAAGTGGACAACCTTTCCCTGTAAATCCCCCAAAACACTAAGGAATTTCCACGACAACCTTTCGGTCCGTGTTAAAGACCACAGGCCGTAGTGGTCCGTGAACCTTGAGGGAGTGAGCTGCCAATTTAGACAGCCTTGGCTCTTTTGCTAAGGCTTGTCTGTTTTGGCTTGGATCCTTGTCAAGAACCTTCAACCACCATCAAAAATGGTTCTATGGACTCGAGTCTAACATGTTCCTTGACATTGACTCCCAAAAACGCATTCAAACAAGGCTAGGACCAACAACACATCATCAAAACACATACTTATAAGACTAGTTTCTGAACGTCGTGGTCGTTCTTTGGCTTTCTACTTCTAAATTCTTTAAAAACTGAATCCCTAAGTTATTTTTCATCATTTTAACCCCTTATTAACTCATGAAACAAATGTGAAGTTCTAGTTTATCCTATTTCATTTTGAGGGTTCTTACAATCTCCCCCACATAGAAAAACATTCATCCCCGAATGACACTAAACACTTTCAAGGATTAGGAGACTAGAATAGCAGCTCACAACACACATCACCATGGACATAAAATTCATAGTCAATGCACCAAACTTATAAGGAACACCAATTCACATCATTATGCTCTCTAAGCAACACAAGCAAATTCTTACCTATTTCCATCATTCAAAGTGCAAGCTTACTACATAATTTTATTTAATTTATGGAGGATTTACATTCTCTAAATTTCGACATACTCATCAATTCATTATATAGCTTACCATGCAATAACTTTCAATAAAACAATGGCATACAAATGTAATCATCTTATAAGGAAATTAATCAAATATCATTAGATACACATTGACATGAGAATATATATTTAACTATCAATCTTCCCATGTAACTATAATATCATCAAAAGTATGTAAAACATTATATCATCAAAATTACACATAGCATAAGGAGAACATGCAAATCATACTCATTAGCAAAAATCAAAAGCATAACCAAACTACTAAGAATTTTGGTCTCATGTTTGAGTAAGAATAGAAGTAAAAGATAAGTATATCAACTACCTTAATACTCAACATCATTCTCCCCCACTTTGGGTAAACCCCTCTAAAGCAAATCAAAACAATCCTTAGGTGTAATGACCCAAAAAGAATTAGGTCTAAATTGAGCCTAACATGTGTTGAATGAATTATAATGTCTTAAACTTTTTAATTATGGTGTTATAAATTGGTGTGTTGAGTTTGGAAGACTATGGAAGTGAAACGTCCAAGAACGTCATAGATGTTCGAAAGTTATCCTCTAAATGTGCTAGTATGCCTCGGTATGTTTCATGGGGGTTTAAGTAGTGTTTGAAGTTGAAATTTATAGAGAGGTTCCTAACATGTATATGGAAGTATTAAGGGTCGAAACATTTGGGCACGAATCCCAAAGGACCACCCTAAGGGTTCTTGAGGAGGACCTAAAAGCTGGCAGTACACCGCCTTGGCAGTATCAATACAATGCCCCGTTGAAGGGGGTCATTGCTCAACACATAGGTGTTGAAGCTTAAGACCCCTATGAGAATCCTCTGGACAAAACGACTTTCCTATATGGTTCATCATTTGGTCAATTCCTCGTGGATGACCTTTATCGATTGAGACTAGCAATTTCTTCAGGCGTCTCGACCAAGAGTAGGATAGTTTGGTAAATTTATCTTATGACAAAATACATGAACGGGCATTTATTTTAGGCGGTTTTAGGTAATTTTAGATTATTTAAACAATAAAAGATCCATTTAGACTCTAGACTTCAAATCAAAACTTCTCCCTCCCTATAATTCTCTCTACAACACCATCGAAGAATAAGAGAAATTAGAGGCAGCTCTTAGGACGAAATTAACCATGGATTCAAGCTTGGTTTAAGGCTATAATCTAAGGTATGTCTAGCTTATTAATCCATGGATTCTTCCATTCATGTAGTCCCCCAAGTTTTCCTCAATTGTGAATCCAAAAGAACCCAATCTAAAGAGGGTTGTGATTGCATTGTGGGTAAGGCTTGATTGTGATTCCAATCTAGTGGGTAGAATTCAATTATGTTCATATGATTATTATGTTATTTTTTCATGAGGTTTTTCTTGATTAATTGTAGTATTTAATAATGAAGGTGATCATGGTGGGTTTATGCTATTAGAGGAAATGTTGAAGGTTCTACGTTGATCTTCTTAATCCAATTGTATGGTATGCTAATTGATCATAATAGGATGAACTAGTACTAATTTATTAAGGAGGATCTTGGCTTGTAAAGTTGGAATTGAACCTATGTGATCCAACATGACTAGAATTACCTTCTAATGATCAAATTGTATGAAATAACTTGTCTAAATCATTATAGGATGAAGTTAGCTTTTATTATAGGACTTGTATATCATTGTTTCTAGTTCTTTGGGGGTGAAGTCACTATGAGGGGAATGTGATGAGTTTTTATCCTTATACATTTGGATATGAACAAGCTTGGGGAAGCAAGTTCTCTCACATAGATAGATTATAGGTTGACCTAAGAACCTAAAATGAATCAAGGCATCATAGACTAGAATAGCTTAAAGTAGTATTGAATAGTCACTTCTTGTGTAATTGATTTTGTAAGATAAGACCAAGAAGTGTAGCTTGAGATTATAGATCTCATGGAAGCTTGAGTGAATTACTCATGGTAGCTTGAAGTGATGAATCTCATGGTAGCTTGGGATGGAGGAATCAAGCTCTTTCATGTTTAGATTGATATAGTGTTGAAAGGATGCTTGATCATAAAAGATTGACTTGGTTTGGCCTAAACAATTTCATGGTAGCTTTATGGGAAAGGGTTGTACTCTCTTAATGGTAGCTTGATTTGCATGCAAGGTGCATTTCATGGAATAGCTTGGGATAGGTTTATCATTGTATTTTAGGGGTGAGGATTTATGCTCCTCCATGGATATCTTAAATCTAAATTATTGGTTGCATGGTGGTTAGGTTGGTACCATAGTATCCTTCCATCGTTAGCTTGGATTGTATGTTAACATTCTCTCCACGGAAGAAGGTCTATTTTGTTAGTAAGTTATGCTTAATAGAAAAGAGTGCAAGATAAGTTAGCTTTGATTAGGTTAGTCTGGAGAAGTACTTATGGATGGTAGTATAGGATGCCATCTATTTATGGCAGAAGTATGACTTGAAACTACCTATGATATGACCCGTATGTCATGTATGTTTATCTTTGTAGTGGCTTAGGTTTCTTTCCATGAAATGATTTACTTATGACGATATCTCCTTGTCAATGTGATATAAGTCGACTAGTAACACCTAAAGTTCATAAAAGAGGATAGGGTGACTTCAAGATATGTTTAGTGTGTGAGGTAGAATGGGCTGCCTCACATGCATTGCACAAGTGGGCCTTGAGGTGATCTAGGGGCATAGTGATCATATGGCATGAAGAACTTAGGTCTTAATCATGAAAGTGGATTTATGATCAAGAATGACCAAAGAGAGGTACTTAGCTTTGGTAGTAGTATTGTATGCTACCTTAGCCTTGCACAATTATTCTTGGAGGTGGCTTGTGAAGTAGTTCATTTGAGTGAGAAGAAAACAATCTTAAGTATGAAGTTATATATTCTTTATGATAATTTATTATGCTTATGATATTCATGTTATGTATGCTATTATCTCTTATGATTATGCCGATTGTTGACTAACCCTTTGAGATATCTTATATTTGTTAGGATTGTTTCCATACTTGGTACATTCCGTACTAACTCATATTTGTCCTACATTCTAATCTAATGTAGGGTCTGGAAGAGATTGAGTTGCTTTGAAGAGTACAGTTCCCAAGGCTTGTCAACAAGTGAAGATTGTTATTTATATTGTCATAGATGGTTTTTGAGATATATGTTAGAAATACTTCAATTTGATTAAATGACGTCTGCATTATGTGTTTGAGAAATATTTCTAATTTCATGCTACTTTTCATATGTGTGCAATGAATGATGTTTAAGGGTTTGTACAAGACCTCCGAGAGGTCAAGTACGTGTCATTTCTAGGGGGTGCTCCCTGGTCGTGTCAAACATGGTATTAAAGCATAAGGTTCTGAAATCGTCTTAGGATGTCTCAAAACCACGTCTAGTAGAGTCTTCTTCATTGGTGTGAGTTGCGGAACATATATGAGTGGAGGCTATGGGAGGAATAAGAAAGTTTTACTTGTTCATTCTTCAAGTCGTGCCATAGAGTTTAACTTTAGCAGGACCTTTTTGTAATATTTGCCTATGACTTTGTCCGTGTTATGGCTTACACTAGGGCTAATAGTATAAGGGAAGGAGATGTCAATGAGGATCAAGAGGTTCCTCCCCACGACGGTCAAGATATTTCTCAAGTTTTTAATGATCCACAAATTGGGAATGACAAAGTAGAGGATTTTAGGACTTTTATGAACTTTTTGTCTCAAGCTTTGACGGCCCAAGCCAATAGGGAGGCGGTGGCAAACCCTATAGGGGGAATTAGTGCCTATAGGATTAGGGAGTTCGTCAGGATAAAACCTCCGAAATTTAGTGGCTCCAAGGTGGAAGAGGATCCAAATGGGTACATAGATGAGGTTTATAAGACTCTTGCTATTATGGGATTATCTTCTAGGGAGAAAGCGGAACTAGCATCTTACCAATTGAACTATGTGGCAAAAGTTTGGTATGAACAATGGAATTATTCTAGCCAGTAAGAGCGGGTCCCATAGAGTGGGAGGCTTTTAAGTCAGCTTTACTTGATAATTTCTTTCCTAGGAAATTGAGGGAGGCTAAGTTGGAGGAGTTGATAAACCTCAAGCAAGGAAATTTGAGTGCTAAGGAGTATGCCTTGAAATAAATTGTTTTGTCCAAGCATGCTTAAAGCTTGGTAGCAAACCCTAGAGACTTTATTAACATGTTAATGACGGGGGTGTCCGAACTGGTAGAAGAAGTGTGTCGTATGACAATTTTTGTTTATGATATGGATATCTCCCGACTTATTGTATTTTCTCAACAAATAGAAGATTCCAAACTTAAGAAGGAGAATAATAGAAGTGGGATGGACAGTGTTGGGTCCGATGGACATGGTCGTTCTAAAAATTGGAAAAAGTTTTTTGGACAAGGTCATTCTAATGATTCTAGGTATGAGGATGAGCGTGTCAAACCCTAGGTCTCAAGGAAAGATCAATGAGTATTCCCGACCTAATTCCCCTAGGTGTGGTAAGAGACACGAGGGTAGGTGTTTAGTCGATTCGGATTGTTGTTGTGGGTGTTGTGAGAGTTGCCACATGATGAAGGATTTCCCTAAGTAAAAATGTGAGGTAAAGTAAGAAAGTTGCTCCCAAAGAGGATTAGGTTCTATGCTCTCCGATCCAAGGGTGATCAAGAATGATCTGATTATGTCCCTTTCCAGCATGTGTTTCATTAATGATTTTTGAAAATTTACAAAATTTCTTATGATTATTATGTGCCTTGATTATTTTGATGTTTTCCTAATAATGATGAATTGATGTTAAAAAGACATGATTGGCTTATTCCCAAGTGAGAGATAGTAAGCCATTTTCATAAGGTCTTTATATGATTATGTGTAGCTATGATTAGCTTGAATTTAGTTTTCCTTGATTTGGATATGCACATTTAAGAATAATGCATATATGATGGGCTTCTAGTCTAGAATTGGTCTTTCAAAAAAATATTTAGTAATGTGTCATTCGAGGACGATTGTTTCCCAAGTGGTGGATACTGTAAGGACCCCAAAATGAATTAGGTCAAAAAATCCTAACATGTGTGTAATCAGATTATAAGGTCTTAAACGGGTTAATAATTGTTTTAGAAGCCAGTGTATTGAGTTTGGAAGAGTTTGGAAGTGAAACGTCCAAGAACGTCCGAAAGTTAGCCTCTAGATGTGCTAGTGTGCTTTGAAATGTTTGATGGTGTTTTAGGTAGTGTTATGTGTTCAAATAGAAAGGAGAGGTTACTAAAATGTATATGGACGTATTTATGGTCTAAAAATCTGGACACGACTTCCAAGGACCACCCTAAGGGTCCTTGTGAAGGAATCAAAAGTTGGCATTGCACTACCTTAAAGGTGTCCAAACAACACCCCGTTCATTGGAATACGCCCTGTCAATGGGGGACGTTGGTCCACACTTAGGTGTGGGATATTAAGCCCCCAATGAGCATACTCTTACAAAAAGTAAGACTTGCCAGTACAGCTCATCATTTGGTCGACGCCTCGTGGATGGCCTTAGTCGATTAACACCAAAAATTTCTACAATTGTCTCGGCCAAGGGTAGTGTAGTTTGGTAAATTCATCTAATGTGCAAATACATATGTGGTCTGTTATTTTAAGTGTTTTTAGGTATTTTAGGAGTATATAAACAATAAAAGAGTCATTTAGAATCTAGACATCATATAAAAACTTCTTCCTCCCTAGAATTCTCTCTAGAACACCATAGAAGAAGAAAAGAAATTGGAGGCAACTCTTAGGACGAAATTCACCAAGTATTCAAGCTGGGTTTAAGGATATTATCTAAGTTATTTGAAGCTTATTCATCCATGTATTCTTTCATTCATGGAGTACCCCTAGTTTCATCAATCGTAAATCCAAAAGACCCCAATCTAGAGAGGTTGTGATTGCATTGTGGGTAAGGATTGATTGTGATCTCAATCTAGTGGGTAGCAGTCAATTATGTTCATATGATTATTATGTGGTGTTTTCATGAGTTTTTTTTTGATGAATTCTAGTATTTTATGGAGAAGGTGATCATGGTGGGTTTAGCCCATTCGAGGCAATGTCGAAGGTTCTTAGTTGATCTTCTTAATTCAATTGTATTGTATGCTAATTAATCATAATAGGATCACCTATATATTAATTCAACTAGGCTTAATTTATTAAGGAGTATCTTGACTTGTAAAGTTTGAATTGAACCTATGTGATATGCATGACTAGATTTACCTTCTAATGATCAAATAGTATGAAATAACATGTAATTAGGCATGGATCGTGATAAAATGAAGTTAGTTTTGATTATAGGACTTTTATATCATTGTCGCTAGGGCATTTTGGTTAAGTCACTATGACGGAATGTGTCGAGTTGTTATCCTTATCCTATACACATAGACATGAATAGGCTAGGGAAGCACGTTCTCTCACATAGATTGATTATAATTTGACCTAAGAATCTAAATTGAATCAAGGCATGGTAGACTAGAATAGCATAAAGTTGTCTTGAAAAATCACTTTTTGTGTAATTGACTTGGTAAGATAAGAAAAATATGTGTAGCTTGAGAAGATAGATCCCATTGAATCTTGAGTTAATTACTCAAGGTAGCTTGAGGTGATGAATCTCATTGTAGCATGGAATGGAGGAATCAAGATCTCTTATGTTTATCTTGATATTGTGTTGCAAGGATGCTTGATCATGAAATCTTGACTTGGTTTGGCCAAACCCATTTCATGGTAGCTTGGGATGGAGGAATCAAGATCTCGTAATGGTAGCTTGATTTGCATGCAAGGTGCATTTCATGGAAAAGCTTGGGATAGGTTTGTCATGGTAGCTTAGGTTTGAGTATTTATGCTCCCCCATGGTTAGCTTGCATCTATATAATTGATTTCATGGTGGTTAGGTTGATACCTTAGTATCCTTCCTTTGATAGCTTTGATTGTATGTTAAGATGCTCTCCATGGTAGTAGGTCTATTATGTTACTATGTTAATCTTAATAGACAAGAGTGCAAGATAAGTTAGCTTGGATTAGGTTAGTCTAGAGATGTACATACAATGGATGGTAGTATGGGATGTCATTCATACATGACACACGTATGACTTGGCACTACCTATGATATGAGCACTATGTGATCTATGTCTAGCTTGGGTAGTGGATATGGTTGCTTTCAATGATGTGATTTACTTATGATGATATCTCCTTGTCAATTTGAAGTATGTCTACTAGGGACACCATAAGTTGATAAAGAGGATAGGGTGACTTTAGAAGGTAGTGGCTATGGTTGCTTTCCATGACATGATTTACTTAAGATTATAGCTCTTTGTCAATTTAAATTAGGTTGACTAGGGACACCTAAAGTTGATAAAAGAGGATAAGGTATCATCATGATATTCATAGTGTGTGAGGTAGAATGGTATGCCTCACATGCATTGCAAAAGTGTGCCTTGAGGTGATCTTGTGGCATAGTGCTAATATGACAAGAAGAAGTTAGGTCCTAATTATAAAAGTGGATTATGATGACGAATGACAAAGGAGATCTACGTAATTTTGGTAGTAGTATGGGATGCTACCTTAGCCTTGCACAAGTATACTTTGAGGTATCTTGTGAAGTATTTTATTTTAGTAAGAAGGACACGAGCTTACGTATGAACTTATATATGATTTATGATGATTAATTATGCATATGATATTCATGTTATTCTATGCTATTATCTCTTCTAATTATTTATATTGTTTACTAACTCTTTGAGATATCTTGTGTTTGGTACGGTAGTTTCCATACTTGGTACATTTCTTACTAACCCATATTTTTCCTACATTATAATCCAATGTAGGGTCTTCAAGATATTATGTTCCTTTCAAGGGTAGAATTTCTAAGGCTTAACTAGAAGTGAAGATTGGTGAGTCGTCATAGCATCGGAGGACACCACTCCTATGTTGTATTTTATGTTCTTTACTATTTTTAGACTTTTGTGGGCTGGGTCCCTAGACATTTTTATTCATGTAGTCATAGATGGTTGTTAAGACATATGTTAGAAAGACTTCCATTTTATGAAATGACTTCTGCATTATGCTTTTGAGAAATATTTTAATTTCGTGCTTCTTTTCATTTGTATGTAATGAATTATGTCTAAAGGCTTGTACAAGACCTCCGAGAAATCAAGTATGCCGTATCACTTATAGGGGATGCTTCCCATTCATGAATAACTTTGTATCATAGCATAAGGTTATAAAATGGTCTTAGGATATCTCAAAACCACATTTAGTAGAGTCTTGTTCTTCGGTGTGAGTCGTGGCATATCTATGAGTAGGAGGCTATGGGATTCTTAGGAAAGTTTTATTTCTTTATTCTTCAAGTCGTGCCATAGAGTTTCACTTTAGTAGGCCCTTTTTCTAATGTTTGCCTATGATTTTGTCCAGATTATGGATAACAATAGGGCTAATGCTTGAAAGGAAGGAGATTTCAAAGAGGATCTAGAGATTCCTTCCAACGGTGATCAAGATACTCCTCAAGTTCCTAATGATTCATAAGTAGGTTATTTCACTTTAGATATGTTTAGGACTTCTATGATCTTGTTGGATCAAGCTGTGATGACCCAAGACAATAGGGAGGTTGTGACAAACCCTATAGGGTGGATGATTGCCTATAGGATTAGGGATTTCTTTAGGATGAACCCTTCAAAATTTAGTGGCTCCAAGGTGGAGGAGGATCGAAATGGGTTCATAGATGAGGTTTGTAAGACTGATGTTATTATGGGATTAACTTCTTGGGAGAAAGCGGAACTATACACTTACCAATTGAAGGATGTGGCACAAGATTTGTATGAACAATGGAACGATCTAGGTCAGTAAGGGAGGGTCCCATAGAGAGGGAGACTATTAAATCAGCTTTCCTTGATAGGTTCTTTCCAGGAGAATTGAGGGAGGCTAAGTTGGAGGTATTCTTAAACCTAAAGCTAGTCAATTAGAGTGTTAAGGAGTATGACTTGAAGTTCACTCTTGTGTCTATGTATTCTCCAATATTGGTATCAAACCCTAGAGACTTGATAAATAGGTTCATGACGGGGGTGTCCGAATTGTTAGAAAAAGAGTGTCGTATAGCAATGCTTTTAGATGATATGGATATCTCCTGACCAATGGTGTTTGCTCAACAAATAGAACAGTACATTCTAATGCTCCTAGTTATGAGAATGAGAAGGTGTCTAACGCTAGGACTCAAGAAAATAACAATGAGTATCACGACCTACGTCTCCTAGCTGTGGTAAGAGACATGAGGTAGGTATTTGGCCGGTAGTATGGTTTTTGTGGGTGTGGTGAGAGTTGCCACATGATGAAGTTTTTTCTTAAGTCAAAGGTTAATGTGAGGGAAGCAAGAAAGTTGCTCCTAGTAATGTGGAAGATGGTCCTCAAAAGAGTAATAGGTTCTACGCTCTCCGATCCAAGGGTGGTCAACAATGATCTCCTTATTTCCTTTTATTGTATGTGTTACTTTAATTATAATGAAAATTTCTAGAATTTCTTAAGATAATGATTTGCCATGTTGATTTTGATTTTTTCTAATAAAAATTATGTGTTTCTTAATCCCAAATGGGGGATAATGAACCCTTTTCATAAGGTCTTTATATGATTATGTGTAGCTAGAGTAGGTACTTTAAAAAAGTATTTAGTAAGGTGTCATTCGAGGATGAATGTTTCCGAAGTGGGGGATATTTTAAGGACCTCAAAATAAATTAGATAAAAGTAGAGCCTTACATGTGTCTCATCAACTTATAAGGTCTTAAAAGGGTTCATTATGGTTTTATAATAGAGTGTTTTAAGTTTCGAAGTGAAACGTCGAAGAACGTCGAAGACGTTCGAAGGTTAGCTTCTAGATGTGCTAGTGTACCTTGGTATGTTTGATGGGGTTTTAAGTAGTTTTTGGAGTTCAAATTGAAAGGAGGCATTCCTAACATGTATATGGACGTATATATGGTCAAACATTCATGTGAAGACTCCCCAAGGACCACCCTTAAGGGTCCTTGAGGATTACCCAAACGCTGGCAGTACACTGCCTTGGCAGTCTCCAAACGACACCTCGTTCATTAGACTACGCCCCATCAATGGGGGGCGTTGCTACACACACATGTGTGGGAGATTAAGACCCAAATTATCAAACTCTTACCAAATCGATGACTTCCTAGTACGGCTCATTGTTTGGTCGATGCCTCGTGGATGGCCTTTTTTGATTGACACCTGCAATTTATGCAGGTCTCTTGTCCAAAGGTTAGGTAGTTTCGTAAATTCATCTAACGTCCAAATACATTCATGGGAAGTTATTTTAGGTGGTTTTAGGTATTTTAAGAGTATTTAAACAATAAAAGAGTCATTTAGACTCTATACTTCAATAAAAACTTCACCCTTCCTAGAATTCTCTCTAGAACACCATAGAAGAAGAAGTAAAATTGGAGACACCTCTTAGGACAAAATTCACCAAGCATTCAAGCTGGGTTTAAGGATTTAATCTAAAGAATGTGAAGATTATTCATCCATGGATTCTTCTATTCATGGAGTTCCCCTAGTTTTCTTCAATCGTGAATCCAAAAGACCCCAATCAAGAGTGGGTTGTGATAGCATTGTGGGTAAGGCTTGATTGTGATCCTAATCTAGTAGGTAGCATTCAATTGTGTTCATATGATGATTACTTGATGCTTTCATGAGGTTTTCTTGGTTAATTATAGTATTTCATGATGAAGGTGATCATGGTGGGTTTAGGACATTAGAGGCAATGTTGAAGGTTTTAAGTTGATCTTCTTAATTCAATTGTATTGTATGCTAATTGATCATAATAGGATCACCTAGATATGAATAGTGATAGGCCTAATTCATTAAGGAGGATATTCTCTTGTAAAGTTGGAATTGACCTATGTGATCAAGCATGACTAGAATTACCTTCTAATGATCAAATAAAATAACTTGTAATTGGACATGGATCATGATAGAATGAAGTTAGCTTTGATTATAGGACATGTATATTATTGTTTCTAGGGCTTTGGGGGTGAAGTCACTATGAGGGGATTGTGGTGAGTTGTTATCCTTCTCCTATACACGTAGACATGAACAAGCTAGGGGAAGCAAGTTCTCTCACATAGACGGATTATATGTTGACCTAAGAACCTAAAATGAATAAAGGTACTATAGACTAGAATAGCCTTAAGTTGTATTAAATAATCATTCATTGTGTTATTGACTTGGTTAGATAGACCAATATGTGTAGCTTGAGATAATAGATCTCATGGAATCTTTAGTTAGTTACTCATTGTAACTTGAGGTGATGAATCTCATGCTAGTTTGGGATAGAGGAATCAATCTCTCCCATGTTTAGCTTGATGTTCTTTTGCAAGGATGCTTGATCATGAAAGCTTCACTTTGTTTGGAGAAAACCATTTCATGGTAGCTTTAGGGGAAAGGCCTATTATCTCCTATTGGTAGCTTGAATTGTTTGTAGGGTGCATTTCATGGAATAGCTTTGAATAGGTTTCTCATGGTAGCTTAGGGTTGAGGATTTGTGCTCCCCTATGGTAAGCTTTAATCTACAACATTGGTTGCATGGTGGTTAGGTTGATACCTTAGTATCCTTCCTTTGTTTGCTTTGATTGTATGTTAAGACGCTCTCCATTGTAGTAGGCCTATTGTGTTAGTATGTTATTGTTAATAGACAAGAGTGCAAGATAAGTTATCTAGGATTAGGTTAGTCTAGAGAAGTACTTAATATGGATGGTAGTATAACATGCCATACATACATGAAACAAGCAGAACTTGAAGCTACCTATGATCTAACCCCTATGTGATGGATGTTTAGCTTGAGTATGGGCTATGGTTGCTCTCCATGACATGATTTACTTAAGATGATATCTCATTTTCAATGTGAAGTAGGTCTACTAAGGACACCTAAAGTTGATAAAAGAGGATAGGGTGACTTCAAGATATGCTTAGTGTTTGAGGCAGAATGGGATGCCTCAGATGCATTACAGAGGTGTAACTTTAGGTCATCTAGGGGCATAATCCTCATATGACATGAAGAACTCAGGTCTTAATTATGAAAGTGGGTTATGATCAAGAATGACCAAATAGAGGTACTTTGTTTTGGTAGTAGTATGTGATGCTACCTTAGCCTTGCACGATTATACTTCGAGGTGGCTTATGTAGTAGTTAATTTGAGTAAGAAAGACATGAGCTTAAGTATGAACTCTTATATGCTTTAAGATGATTGAATATGCTTATGATATTCGTGTTATGCTATTATCTCTTATGATTATGTCTTTTATTGACTAACCCTTGAGATATCTTATGTTTGGTACGATAATTTCCATACTTGGTACATTTTGTACTAACGCATATATTGCATACATTATAGTCCAATGTAGGGTCTTGAGGAGATTGAGTTTCTTTGAAGGGTAGAGTTTCCAAGGCTTTTCAAGAAGTGAAGATTGGTGCGTCCTCATAGCATCCGAGGAAACTACCCTGATGTGGTCTTTTATGTTCTTTACTATGTTTAGACATTTGTACACTGCGTCCCAATACATTGTTATTTATGTTGCCAAAGATGGTTTTTGATGCATATGTTATAAAGACTTCCATTTTATGAAATGACTTCCGCATTTTGTTTTTGACAATTTTTTTTAATTTTGTGCAACTTTTCATATGTACGCAATGAATGATATTTAAGGGCTTGTACAAGACCTCTGAGAGGTCAAGTATGTCGTGTCACTTCTACTAGGTGCTCCCCAGTCGTGAAAAACTTTGTATCAGAGCATAAGGTTATGAAATGGTCTTAGGACGTCTTAAAACCACATCTAGTAGACTCTTATTCATTAATGTGACTCGCGACACATCTATGAGTAGGAGGCTAAAGGATGCTTAGGAAAGTTTTACTTTTTCATTCTTCAAGTCGTGCCATAGAGTTTGGCTTTAGTAGGGCCTTTTAACTAGTGTTTGCCAATGATTTTGTCAAGGTTATGGTTAACACTAGGGCTAATGCTAGAAGGGAAGGAGATATGAATGAGCATCAAGAGGTTCCTCCTCATGGAGGTTAAGCTACTCCTCAAGTTCCTAATGATCCACAAGTGTGGAATGGACCAAGAAAATAAAGAGGTGGTGGAAAACCCAATACGGGGAATTTAGTGGATCCAAGGTGGAGGAGGATCCAAATGGGTTCATAGATGAGGTTTATAAGACTGTTTCTATTTTGGGATTACCTTCTAGGTAGAAAGAGAAACTAGTCGCTTACAAATTGAAGGATGTGGAACAAGTTTGGTATGAACAATGGATAGATTCTAGGTTGGTAAGGGTGCGTCCCATAGAGTGGAAGTCTTTTCAGTCCGCTTTCCATTATAGGTTCTTTCCTAGGGAATTAAGGGAGGCTAAGTTGGAGGAATTCTGTAACAACCCTAAAATGGATATGACAAGTAATGTTAAATGTTTCAAGAATGCCTATGATTAGACCAGGGTTCACACGGATTGATGCGCGTAGAACCAGACCTCGGAACCCTTGATACAGCCAAGCCAACTAACTTGGGGAGTTAGTTGAGCTTGTAAAGGTTGGGTCCAACAATGTAGGGCTCTCGAATACGAAGATTTACTCGAAGGAGTCTTTACCGGACTTAAAAAGGAGAAATCTTAGTTTTGGAGGGTAAAGGGGTAAATAGTCTTTTTCCTGGCTAAGGGTAGTATCGTAATTACCCTAAATATATAATTAATTATTTAATTAATAAGGTGGAGGGGCATTTTGGGGAGAGAGGGACGAAAATTGGCTCTTGAAGTGAAGTCTTGCTCCACCGGGGTTCGAACCTATCACTAGGTCCCAATGATTCGTAGGTTGGGTATGATTGCTGGTAGATTTAGGTGTATGTTGTGTTTTCGTGATGAATATGTTTATATTTGTGTATTTGAAATCGTATGAATGACAACCTATGTGTTCCGAAACTATGTGCATGAGTGTGCAAAAATGTGGCAGTGACTATGTGTTCTCGGCTTGAGGCTCCAAAATTGATAATGTTATGGTTGTTATTTTACGTGCATAAACCTATGTAAATCGTGATGTTCAGTAAAATGGAAGTGTGGCTGATTTGAGTATCAATCTTTTGGCTAAACGAATCTATGAAAAATGCATCTCAAAACGTGTTAAATGATCTATGAATTTCCCTAAGCGTTAAAGTGAAAATGTTGGTGAAAATGAGCTGAAAAATGACCAAATCTCCAACAAACTTACAAGTTTAGTTTAGGCTAAATGTAGATGAACAAATCTATAAAATTAATTAAGTGAAAAATGAGGTGAGGCCACCAGGATTCGAACCTGCGACCTCACCCGTATGATGCCTTAAAATCGCAAAAAGGGAAATGGGGGTCAAGGGGAATCGATCTCGGGTGTGCTGGCTGAAAAGTAATGTACAAGAAAATTAATAAAATAAAATGTGAGGCGTGGGAATCGAACCCACGACCTCTAGGCAGCGAATGAGAGTCAAAGAAAAATGAAGGAAAAAGAAATGTGAGGCGTGTGAATCGAACCCACGACCTCAAGGCAGTGAAGGAGAGTAAAGGAGAAAGGGAAAATAAAAAGAACAAAAATGTGAGGCGTGGGATTCGAACCCACGACCTCAAGGCAGTGAAGGGAGTTAATAAAAAAATGAAGATAAAAGAATTGTGAGGCGTGGGAATTGAACCCACGACCTCTAGGTAGTGTAGACGAACTAAAAGAAAAAATAATAATAAAAAGAGGCTGTGGGGGTTTGATCCCCAACCACATGGTTAACTCGAAATAGACAAGGAAAATAAATAAATAATAAAAGGGGGCTGTGGGGGTTCGAACCCACAACCCCTCAGCCAAGGAAGAGAGTTTTTAAAGAAAAGGAACTAAAAAGAAATGTTGATGTTGGGGCTCGATCTAGGGTCCCAATGTCATGTGGACCGAAATTAAATACAAAGAAAAATGTAAAGTGTTGTCCAAGGGATTCGAAACCGGGTTTCCTTGCCCCAAATTCCGTATTGATACATAAGTCATACATGAATTAAATGTTCAAGAATAATGCCGCCTACTTAGATCGAAATCGAGATCTTGGCATACATACAAGATGCATAATCTTGTACTACATAATCTTAGGAAGATATGAATCACTTAAACGAACTATGAATGAAGCCTCATGGCTTGTATGTATAGACCCATTAGTCTAGCATACGTTTAAAATTAAGTGAACCTAAGATGTATGTAATGAAATGATATAACCCTAGAAGGGTTAAGTACGAGTGTAAAATACACTAAATGGCCAAGAGCATTGGCATACGATGAAATGATTATTATGTAATGAAATGATGAAACCCTAGAAGGGTGAAGTAAGAGTGTGAAACACACAAATGGCCAAGTGCATTGGTATGTGATGAAATGAACATTCACGTAAAAAAAGGTGAGTAATTATGAAGAGCAAGTGTGCTAATGTTAATGAATGTGGTGACGACATGATATGAGGCTAATGTAAAAGATGAGAATAATCTCAAATGAGCCTAACTAAATGTTACCAAAACGTACTGACCTATGAGAGTGTAAAGTTAATGAAGAGACCAGTGTCTATGAACACTCTAATGAAAGTATTGAGATTAACACACTTAATACTAATGATGAGATGATAAATCATCTATTGAGCTATTGTAATAACCCTAAAAATAGATATGCTAAGTAATGCTTAATGTGCCAAGAATGCCTACGATTAGACCAGGGTTCACACGGATTGATGCGCGTAGAACCAGACCTCGGAACCCTTGGTACAGCCAAGCCAACTAACTTGGGGAGTTAGTTGAGCTAGGAAAGGTTGGGACCAACCATGTAGGGCTCTCGAATACGAAGATTTACTCGAAGGAGTCTTTACCGGACTTAAAGAGAGAAAATCTTATGTTTTGAGGGTCTAGGGGTAAAATGGTCTTTTACCAGGCTAAGGGTAATATTTTAATTACCCTAAATATATATTTTTAATTAATTATTTAATAAGGTGGAGGGGAAAATTGGGGAGAGAGAGACGAAATGGAGCTCTTGAAGTTAAGTCCTGCTCCACCCGGGTTCGAACCTAGGTGGGAGCAATGAATTTATATGATTTTTTATTTAAGCTATTGAATTAATGTAATTAATTAATAATTATTATTCATTAGCTGATTTAAAATAAAAATAAAAATCAGATTTTTAATAATTAACTAAACCTTATTTGACTAAGTCCTAAACTAGACTCCTAAGCCTAATATGACTCCCACTCTCTCACGTCTATCTCTCAACTCTCACGCTCAAACTCTCCCATTCTCTCATTCACGTTTTTCTCTGCCAAAATAACTTCAAAAACAGTAGGTAAATCAAAGTTCTTCACACTTGAAGAACTCACAACGAAAATTACAAACAAACAACTAATCAAAAACGTTACGCAAGAGGGAGGATTATTCCGTCGAATTGGTGTTGAAGTTGAGGGGATTTGAATGTGATTTTTGGAGAAAGTTTTGGGCAGAAAGTCAAGGTTTGAACTACATAAAAGGTACGGGGTTTCTTCTCTCTTGGTCCCTTTCCCAAAAGATCCCTTAAGATTCAATAAATTCTAATCCAAAAACTAGGATTGTTCCCGTTGCATGTCCCTGTCACTAGCTCCCAATGAATCGTAGGTTGGGTATGTTTGCTGGTAGTTTAAGTATGAAGATTGATGTTCGTGATAATGTGTTCATGATTATGTGTTTAGAATTGTAAGCATGTTAAGTTATGTCAATCGAAAGTATGTGAAAAATGATATGTTTTTATGGTTGAATTTTATGTGCGAATGTTTGTGTAAATCATGAGGTGTAAAGGTGGTGTAATGTTGCTGTATGTAATAGTAATTCTTGGCTGAATATAATCATAAAAAGATTACACTTAAAGATGCACCAAATGATCCACGAAATGCCTTATGAATTAACGTATGAATGATGATAAAAAGAAACTGAAAATAGTGAACAAATTTCCAGCATTTGATAGGTTGGGTTCAGCCAAACAAAGTGGTACAAAATGCAATGAAAAATGAATGTAAAATAAGTGAAATCAGTAAGAATTGAATCCAAGACATCATTACATGAAAGCTACAAAAAAATCAACAAAAGATTAAGACAAAAATGGATTGGAAGAGACTAAATTTCCAGCCTGCTGGAAATTGTAGTCTCGGCCAATTTTTAAGAAAATGAGATTCGTTTAAAAAAAATATATATTTAAAATGTGAGGTCATTGGGGATAGAACCCCTGACCTCACTAAATGAAAATTTCATAAAAATTTCGTGAGAAAAATGCAAGGAAAAATAAATGTGGAGAGTGGGGATTGAACCCCCAACGTCTTGAATGGATGAGAGAGTTAGGAGAAAAATAAATGTGGAGAGTCGGGATTGAACCCCCAACCTCTTGAATGGATGAGAGAGTTAGGAGAAAAATGAAGGAGAAAAACAAATGTGGAGAGTGGGGATTGAACCCACAACCTCTTGAATAGATGAGAGAGTTAGGAGGAAAATAAAGGAGAAATATAAAATGAGGTGAATTGGGATTGAACCCACAACCTCTTGGATAGGTGAGAAAGTGAATAGATAATTTAAGAGAAAAAAAAGAATGAGCTTGTGGGGGATTGATCCCACAACCTCCTTGACTTAAACGAAAAAAAAGGAGGAGAAAAAGAAAGGAAATATTATGGGGTTGATGGGAATCGAACTAGGGTCTCCAAAATTTGAAAAATGTAATTAACAAGTTTAAAATAAGATTAAGTGTTGTCCAAGGGATTCGAACTTGGGCTCCCTTGCCCAAATTCCGTATTGCTACATAAGTCATACGTGAATTAAATTTTCAAGAATAATGCCACCTACTTAGATCGAAATCGAGATCTTGGCATACATACAAGATACATAAGTCTTGTACTACATAATCTTAGGAAGATATGAGTCACTTAACGAGCTATGAATGAAGCCTCATGGCTTGTATGTATAGACCCATAAGTCTAGCATACGTTTAAAAATAAGTGAACCTAAGATGTATTATATGAAATGATGAAACCCTAGAAGGGTTAAGTAAGAGTGTGGAACACACTAAATGGCCAAGTGCATTGGCCTATGATGAAATGAACAATGATATGATGAAATGAACAATGAAATGATGAAATGAACAATGAAATGATGAAATGAACAATGATATGATGAAATGAACAATGAAATGATGAAATGAACAATGATAGATGAAACGAACAATGAAATGATGAAATGAACAATGAAATGATGAAATGAACAATGATATGATGAAATGAACAATGAAATGATGAAATGAACAATGATATGATGAATTGAACAATGAAATCATGAAATGAACAATGAAATGACGAAATGAAAAATGAAATGATGAAATGAACAATCAAATGATGAAATAAGAAATGAAATGATGAAACCCTAGAAGGGTTAAGTAAAAGTGTGAAACACACTAAATGGCCAAGTGCATTGGCATATGATGAAGTGAACATTCACGTAATAAATGGTGAGTAATTATGAAGATCAAATGTGCTAATGTTAATGAATGTGGTGACAACATGATACGAGGCTAATGTAAAAGATAAGAGCAATCTCAAATGAGCCTAAGTAAATTTTACAGATACGTACTGACCTATGAGAGTGTAAGATAATAAAGAGACCAGTCTCTATGAACACTCTAATGAGAGTATTGAGTTTAACACACTCAATACGAATGATGAGATGAGAAATCATCTAATGAGCTATGATGTCCTCATACTAGAAGCCAACTTCCATGACGTATGAGATGAATGTAATGGAACTTTATACTAAGCACCTATAGACTGGCTATGAGCGGTGATGCCTTCTGAAGGGCGGAGGTTCACGTAACTCTCATTAGATGAGACTGTCCGGCATGCCGGGTATGGGTCTCCTTATATCTCCTAGTCTTCGAACCTATACTGCCAATATAGGGATCTGGCGGGGTTAAATTCCCATGTACGCTAGCATGTTTTGGGTCACTTTGGCCAGTGATTCCACCTCTTTTCGGTGTGGGGAGACACTGGATTTCATGATGCTCACATGATCTATGTCGGTTAAAGTTAAAGTTCCCAATGAATGAATGAGGCCAGCCTCAAATGATGCCCATAATGAAATGAATGATACCGAAGGTGTTAGGGTAGGATAATCAAAAGGTGAGTTAGATTCAAGTAATGACATTAGGTCATTCTTGGTCATTGCACAACGAACCCAATGAAAGTCTTAAACTACATCCTAGGTATAGCTGGTGTTTACACTGGCCCACAAATGAAATGAAATGGAGTACGTATGAATGAACGAAGCAGGTCTCATGGCATACGAATGAACGAAATGAACAACGTTATGTGTTACATGAATTATAATATGTGTTTTGTGTACGCTGTTGTGTGCTGTGTGCAGAATGTTAAGTATGATGAAGTATGTTATTCTCATGGCATAACTTTCCTATTCCAAATCTGGAAAGCCCACTGACTTTCCTAATCCAAATTTGGAAAGCTCATTGACTTTCCTAATCCAAATTTGGAAACTTTTCTAATCTCAATTTGGCAAGTCCACTGACTTGACTTCCAAAAATCATGTTGTTAGGAAAGAGCTATTCTTTCTCATGCATGTCCTTGGTGTGTGCTTGCATATACCCATACTTAGTACAAGTGTGTACTAACCCTATACAAACTCTACTATTTTAGGTGCAGGCACAGGTGGACGATAGAGCTACAGGATCATCGCTGCAGTTATCCGAACGTCTAGCATTCATCCGGTTTTGGTAGGTCCTCATGCTTTTGAGGATGCTACTATTTTATATTCTAGCTTAGTTTTAAAGTTGAGCTAGTGGAGCATGTTCCACTAGCGTTTCCTTCCTATTTTTATTCAGACTATGTATTGGTGCCATTTTGGCAATTATACACTTAATAAGAATTGAACTATTTCTTTCAGTTGCTTATCTCTTAATGTTAGATGGTTGATGGTGAACAATTACGTATAAATGAGAATGTTTTTATAAGTATGTTAAGAAACAAAAAGTTTCAAATTTTCCGCTAAAATTAACCTAGATGAAGTAAGAATGACGTAAGTACGCTTGTCTGCGACCTCTGAGAGGTCAATGACGCCGGTCTCGTCTGGGGTCTAGATTCCAGTCGTGACAGATATGATGTCCTCATTCTAGAAGCCAGCTTCCATGACGTATGAGTTGAATATAATGGAACTTTATACTGAGCACCGATAGACTAGCTATGAGCGGTGATGCCTTCTTTCGGGAAGGGCAGAGGTTCACGTAACTCTCATGAGATGAGACTGTTCGGCATGCTGGGTATGAGTCTCCTTATATCTCCTAGTATTCTAACCTATACTGCCAGTATAGGGATCTGGCGGGGTTAAATTCCCATGTACGCTAGCATGTTTTGGGTCACTTTGGCCGGTGATTCCACCTCTTTTCGGTGTGGGGGAGACACTAGATTTCATGATGCTCACATGATCTATGTCGGTTAAAGTTAAAGTTCCCAATGAATTAATGAGGCCAGCCTCAAATGATGCACATAAGGAAATGAACGATACCAAAGGTGTTAGGATAGGATAATCAAGAGATGAGCTAGACTCAAGTAATGACACTAGGTTATTCTTGATCATTGCACAGCAAACCCGATGAGAGTCTTAAACTACATCCTAGGTATAACTGGTGTTTACACTAGCTTATGAATAAATGAAATGAAGTACGTATGAATGAATGAAGCAGACTTACGTTGAGCTAAGGAAGACTCCCTAGTTGAGGTCCCATATGTTGAGCCCTCATTTTGGAAAGTCTTAATGTCAAGTTCATGATTCCAAGGTCTCATGGAACATGAATGAATGATATGAAAGATGTTATGTGCTATATGCAATATGCTATGTGCTATGTGTAAGATGTTATGTGCTGTGTGCAATATGATAAGTATGATGATGCATGTTACTCTCATGGAATGACTTTTCTAATCCAAATTTGGAAAGTTCACTAACTTTCCTAATCCAATTTGGCAAGTCCACTGACTTGACTTTTCATAATAATGTTGTTAGGAAAGAGCTATTCTTACTAATGCATGTCCTTGGTGTATGCTTGCATATACCCATACTTAGTACAAGTGTGTACTAATCCCATACAACTCTATATTTTTAGGTGCAGGCACAGGTAGACGGTAGAGCTTACAGGTTGACGTTGCACCTATTCAGACGTGGAGCTTTCATCCGGACTTAGTAGGCCCTCATGCTTTCGAGGATGTCTACCGTTATTATCTAGCTTAGATGTAGGCTTTAGCTAGTGGAGCATGTTCCACTAGTGTTTCTTTCCACTTTCTTGTCAGACTTTGTATTGGTGCCGTTTTGGCAAAAATACGTTTAATGCAATTATGAACAGTTTCTTTCATTTGATTATCTCTATATTAAATGGTTGATTTGTGAACGCCTACGATGTTAAGTTTAAAATGTTTAGCATGAAATAAGAAATTAAAAATTTCAAATTTTCCGCTAAAGTTAACCTAGATGAAGTAAGAATGACGTATGTAGGCTTGTCTGCGACCTCTGAGAGGTCAACGACGTCGGTCTCGTCTGGGGTCTATATTCCGGTCATGACAAATTCATAAACCTCAAGCAATGAAATTTGACTGGTAACGAGTATGCCTTAAAGTTTACTCTTTTGTCTAAATATGCTCCAATCTTGATGGCAAACCCTAGAGACTTGATGAATAGGTTCATGACCGGGGTGTAATACTCTGGAAGTTTAAAGTCTGATATAGAGCCTAGCATGATATTCTAAGAGTTGTAAAACTATTTTGAAGTTAATTATAATGCATTTGAAACATATAGAATGCTTGAGAATCAAAATGTCAAGGTACGTCCATGACGTTCTTAAACTAGTTCAAGAGGTGCTACCGTGCCTTAGCCTATTTGACAAAGTTTTAAGAGTCGGAATATGATTAAATTTGGTGTTAAGGTGTCTAACACAAATTAGAGTTAGTTTATAGTCTAACGTCCTGGTACGAATCCCGAAGGACTAACCAAGGGCCTTTGAGGAGGACCCTTGCAACTTGGCAAAAAGCTGGAGAAAGGCAGTGCCCATTGACGAGTTATTGGCGACAATCCTTTGGTGAATCAACGGGGCGTCGATGCCTCTGTCGATGAGATTGTGAAGGGCTCATTTTTATAAATATCTAACCAAAACAACTGACCAACATGATTGTTGGTCCCTTGGTAGTCGATTGACAAACGGAGCATGGGTCGTGGTGTCGTCTGTCAAGACTATTTTTGGCTGCACGTTTTAAGTTTGTTAAGTTAAGTTAATTAAGTGGTTATTTAAATATTTAGGGCTTAAGGGAAGCCTAATTAAGTTATATGGTGACCCCTATAAAGACCCCAAACCTAATTAGACAAAACCCAACTCTCATAATTTCCCAAACATAAATTGCTCTTCCTTCTCTCTTCTTTCTCTCTCCCAAAAAAAAAGACATTGAAGACCAAGCAAAGGAGGATTATAGGGATTATAAAGGATGAATTTTATCCATCAAACTTCATCAACTATTAAGGTATGGTATTCCTTTCACCTTTGGGATCTCTTTCCCCAAAGGTTCCTCCAAATTGATTCAAAAAGAAGAGTTTTAAATGGGTTTTGTTCCAATACGAAATTGATCTTGCGAATTGCTTTGTTTATGATTCCTTTTGGTTATTAGGAGTATATTGACATGTATTATAACTCAATTATGCTATTTCTTGATGAATTGACCTAGTTATGGAAAGATGACCTTTTCCTCTTAACCATAGGTTGTGATTTTGAATTGAATTATATAGCATTGATACAATTGGTTTGGTTAGTGTGTCAATTACTATCCTATGTTGTTATCATGATTATTTATGAGTATATTGTGCTATATTATAATAAAATTATGCTAGTTCTTGAGTAATTTACCTAAGTCTCTAATTCTAGGCTATGAACTAGTGATGAATTGTTATGTAGTGATTCAATTGACTTCAGTATTATGTTGATTACTATTGTGTGATGATATTACAACCATTGTTGGGTTGAATTTGAGGGTTGATGGTAAGACCTTGTTGATGGCATTGTGAAGGAGATCGGGTGAGTCTTGTGTTCTCAATTCTTTACTTCAATTGTTATTACTTGTGATTAAGTGTTGATGTTATGTTACATTAAGATTGATAGGGTAGACATGATGTTTATTTGAAATGTCTTGAACTATGGTTTGTGATTTTCTGGCTAAGATGTAAATGCTATAAGGATGGTGATAACTCACCAATGTGCCTTAGTATGTAGTGATATGTAAATATTCTAACCTCACATGTATGCATTATAATGAAAGGACAATACTAACGCAATTCTTATTGAGCTATGATGATGATGATTATATAAGGGGTAGAGCTTCTTACCTACATTAAGCTATGATGATTAATAAAGTCAAAAATAATTTTCAAAACGGACTCATGCTTAGCACTGAGTTAACTAGAGTGAGGAGTTTCACTTCCCACATAGGGAAGGTAGGTTCAATATTGTACTCATGAGATTGAAGACAATAATGCATGTAGAATAAAAAGGGTACCAACTATATCTCCTACTTCTTGAACTATGTTGCCCCCATAGGAAAACTAGGTAGAGGATCCACGTAGATGTTATGTTTATGTTTTGGTACTACCTTGGCAAGTAGTCAACCTTCCTTTGGTGTAGGGTTCTATGACACCGGATTCCACATTCCTCATGTTGTGTATGTAGGTTAAGGCAAGATGTTACCAAAAGTAAAAATGAAGTAATAAAGTGGACTCGAATCAGGATTACTTGAGAGGTTTGATTTAGTATAGGTAGGGTATGAGACTCTACCTATACATTGCACTAGGTAGCCTTGAGGGTAGTCGTAGAAGGATGTTCTTATGTATGTATATGATTTTGAATGTAAATGTTGTGTATAAGATGATCTTACATGCTGATGAGACTATATGACATTTGTTTCACTAACGATTTTGTATATGATCTATATTGCTAAGGTATGATGATCATTTGTCTAAATGATATAGTATATGAAGTTTGACATTTCATATGGTTCTTGTTGAGTTTACTTGGTTGAGTGAGGTTATGGGACCTTACTTGGCCATTGCACTAGTGGACCTAATGAGGGTTCAAAAGTGATAGTCTTGTTTTGGTTATGATTTTATGAACTCTTATGCATGCCTGTTGATGTTATGATTTGATAATAGAGGTGTCTTGACTATGTTCTCAACTATTTTAATATGCATGTTGACTTGACTTGTAAGATCCCAAAATTTTCTAAGTTAAGCCCTAGCAATTCTTAAATTTTCGTATAAGGTCATACTAAGTGACTCTTAATTTTCTTAGATTTTGAAGTAAATTTCATTGTGTGCGAGCGATTTTCAATATCAATTAAGGTCATTAGAAAAACCTTGCCCAAAGTACAGTTGAATGTTTCCTTACCAATTAAGTTTAGACATAAGATTTTATTTGGTAAACTTCAAATGACCATATATCTTAGAATATTAAGAGTTACGTGAGCCACGACCTATCATATTATAGGTATTTGAATCCTCTTTCCAACGCCACCAATTTCGCATCAATCTAGTTTTTGAGTAAAAGGTTGTTACCATTTTAGTGAATAGTATGGTGCAGTCCTGTTTTGGCCGCGGGAAAATAGTAATTAATGTAATTTCCTCTCCTTTTCCCATTAGGAAAACCTAAATAAAAAGGGTTTCAGAAGTCCTATAAAGCCTTACATAATCCTAATTCCATCTTTAAATTCATCATTCTCTTCTCTCTCAAACCCTAGGGCAAAACCTCAAGAAAAAAAATCAAAGTAGAAGACTTCATTCAAGAAAATTCAAGCTCTTTGCTTCAATGAACACTAATCCAAGCTTCGACTTCGAGACTCCTTTCAAACGCCACTTACACCTTTAGAGATAGACAAAATATATGAAATTAGTAAAAACACTTGTACTAAGTGTAGCGTAATGCATAAAATCATGAAAAATGGGCATTCATATAAAACATGCTCTTTTTGATGAAAATATCATAGTATAAGTATAAGAACAACATTTAACACCTTAGAAACATACAAGACATCACATAAACATTTTATCAAATATTGAAGAACATTACAGTGAACTAAGTTCAACTTTACAGTAACCTCTTTTAACTTGCATTCTTCTCACCAAAGGTTATCCTAAGATAAGATCATTCCCTTTTTCCATTCATTAACTCCCCACCTAAGGTTACTCTAAGATTCACCTAAATAGGACAAAAAGAGACCTCCCATACACACCTCTTTAAGCTTACCTAAGCAACCCTCAAAGCTACCCTAGATATAGCACATTCTATTCCTCATACGTTAACTAAAGTCGTGATTGTTCATTAAGTCAATTAGAAAACATTTCATTCATTATAGACTTCACATAATGTTCTTGGAAACACCTAGGGACACGCATGCTAACATCTTCAAATTCTAGTCGTGCAATGTCTAGATAGTGTCCCATTCCACTACCTAAACTTCCTAGAACTTATCCAACATTAGTATGTATCCCTTATGATGAGAATAGGCAATAACCGACATAGACCATACTAGCTAGGCATGGAATCCAGAGTCTACCCTACTCCGATGGAGGGTGTCTACTTGCCATGGGTAGAACTAGTACACATCCCATGTAGGCACATGGTTAAGGAATATCAAGGTCTTTTATGTACTCTAGTCTCATTCTCAAGTAGAGGTACATTGTACTCGAGTCTCCTTCTTAAGTAGAGCTACAAAATATAACATATTCACTCGGTGCTAGCCTTTGTTATCATAGAGTAAGTTCAATATAAGGGACATATGAAAAGGTACCATCTCTTAGTCATTACCTAGTCATAATGCACATACCAAAGATGGGTCCACTAGGGCTTCCATTCAATGGTCTATAAGGATAGCTCATACTTAACCTTCTTTCTATATAGAATATTCCACGTATTAGTCATGCTTAGAAGGGCACCATCTTAGGTCTACTGATCCAAGACTTTCATTAACATTCATCCATATCCATACAAGACAAAGGTGCCTAAGCCTACTAAGTCAAGATGTTCATATTCATCATATACATGTATCAAGTAAGGAACATAATCTACCAAAGCAAGACACATCATTAATTCACATTAGCACATATAACATATCATTCTTTGAAGCACTTAGGAATGACCCTTATCATCTTTATGTCATCCTATACGTTACTATAACATCATCAATATAACCATCATATACTCATATAGTCAAGTAGGAATAATCATGTACAACTTTAAGACTACACACATAAACACATAGTTATAATCCAACATGATCACCTAATATTCATAGAAGAACTCATACTTTCACTTAATCACAAGTAGATAGATATGATCATACTTCACAAAATAATTGAAGTCTAATTAACATAAAATAAAGAGAATTAGGACAGCGTATCACCAATCCATTATCACCACTTCAATCCATGTCTAAATCAACCAATTCAATACCATAAGGCCCTTACCCATGGCCATGAATATCTATTCAAAGTATAAATCATAATACTAGACGAAACTAGGTCAATTCAATATATATTTAACAATCTAAGACCAATTAGACATCAATTGAATAAAATTCTCACATAATTAGAAAGCCCATAAGAAACTACTCATTAATTCATAAGTATAGAGACATGATCACTTAACCCATAAAATAGTCAAAATAGGAACTTACATGGCTTGCATGGTTTCATAATAATTATAGCTTTAAAACATTGCATCAACATCAATTCAATTCTAAAACATTGATTTAAAACCTTTTATTGGCTAGATCATGAAATTGGACAAATCATGTTTTTGATCATCTTTGAAAATCATTGGAATTGACTACATGAAGAAAAAGATTTCAAGGATGAATAATCATACCATATAGATGAAGAATCCACGAAAATCTGATTGGAAACTTCGAAACCTTCGTTTTCTTCCTGAAGTTTTTCTTGTTCTTCAATGGATTTTTGAAAAGAGTGTGTTTGTTGAGAGATGAGAGAATTTTCGTACGATCTGATTTGGGACGTGTAAAAGTGGTCTAAAACTTACCTAATATCAATATATAGTCGTCTCATGAATAACCAAAAAGACCCTCCACTTAAATTACCAAAACGCCCCTCCTAAATTGACTAAAAATAGGAGAGCATTTGACTTTGCCTAATTCGGGTTTGACCATGATTTTTAATTACTTAATTAAGTTGCTAATTTAATTAATTAAGTGACCTAGGGTAATTACTAAAGTACCCCTAAGTCATTAGAACCATAACCAACCCTTTGGACCATCATAAGTTAGGTACTAGGATGTTTCTTTAGTTAGTTACTCGGCTAGTGTCACCCGGTTAGGTCTTAGGATTTCGGGCACACTAGTTAGTTCATTTTAGTTAATCCTAGGTTAGTTAGCTAATTAGGTAAGTTAGTTAGAGTCTATGGTTTGCTAGGGAGCTAGGCCCCACGTGTTTTGACCCGACGTACGCCTACCCCCTAACCGCCCTAACCGAATTCGGTTGGGCTTGGTCTTAGTCTCTCGGCCGTTTAGGTCATGTGCTTGCACATGTGTTGCTGCGCACTTCTTGTCCAAGGATCCTCACTATGTCCTTGGGCACTGCTTAATCTATATGATCATTTTAATTGATCATGTGCTATGGTGCCTAGGCTTGATACTTCAATGCCTCGTACCTATTGTGTTATGTTAAGAATCTATAATTTTTGCTTAGGGTCTTCATTGTAGGTACAATTACTAAACAAGATTCGATTGGGGCATTTGAACCAAAGTGTATTTTAAGTTACTTGTTAATACATAGAAATTGGCTAACACCCTTAAGCGTATATTCTCTAACATGTCCAATATTACCCAATATTGGGCATTGGGATGCCTATGTATCCCAATACATATTATTAAAACCTAATAGGCTCTTCACTAGACAAGTACATTTTCTGGAAGGTTACATTATCCCCCCCCTTAGGAACATTCGTCTCCGAATGACACTTGCCACACTTTGAACATTTTTAAGGGTTAAGACTCACATACTAACAGCTCATAACCATACAACACAGTATACAATACACAATACACACATGAAGGGAAGACATCAATTTCACATACCTTTAAGATGCTCAAACACAACAAGAAGATAGAACTACTTCTACAAATTATCATGCAATAAGACTCACCCTTTTCATTCATATAGGAGGAATTTTCCTTCTCCACATAATATCATGCTCATATACATCAGTTATATACCCATAATGATTATTTTCAGGAAAGAATAATTTAACCGAATTTCCAAAACCTTTACAGTAAGCACTAATTTCTTCACAATGAAACATCCTCAATTTTCCAACAATGTAACTCTTAAGCAATTTATGATGGAAGCACGACAATATAAGAGACAAAACCATATAAACTCACTTTCAAACATAATAATAACTTCATGAAATGCACAATGAAAGGAATCAATGAACTTCAACTTCAATTAGACTCCTAAACACAATGCTAACATGCAACATGCTACTATGACATTCTATCTCTCAAGCTTGAGTAGAATAGAAGAGAAGAGACAACAATCTGCAACATAACTACTCACCATACTCCCCCACTTAGAAGGAACTCATATAACTAAAGAGAGAAAACTATAACTTACCGGCATCATCATCATCATCCGGTTTTGTTCCTTTGGCTCGGAGAGCATAGAAGTGATTCCTCTTTGGAGCACCACCATCTGGAAAATTAGGAGGAACTTTCTTGCCTTCTCTTCCTCTAGCCGGAATAGTAAGACAATCTCTCACCTTGTGATCATACTTCCCACAACCAAAACACCCACTAGTATCGGCTAGACATTTCCCAAAGTGCTTCTTCCCACAAGTAGCACAAGTAGGCTTAGCCATTTGGGAACCACCACCTCTCTCACGGTTCTCCTTAGGTGCACTTGAACCATCTTGATTTGGAGCCTCTTCTTAAACTTATGTTGAACATTCTCATCAGTTATTCCCCTCTTAGCATCTCTACTTCTCCTCTTAGGTTTAGAATTTTCAATGGATTGAGCGTACACCATAAGCCTAGATAGAGTCAAGTTAACATGGAGCATGTTTGTACGACATTCTTTCTTCACTATATCCGAATCACCGGTCAAAAATCTACTTATCTCATCCCTAGGGTTAGACACCAAGGATGGATCATACTTAGACAATAGGATAAAATTTAAGGAATACTCCTCAATATCCATGCTACCTTGCCTAAGGTTTATAAATTCCTCAATCTTAACCTCCCTCTTCTCACGGGGAATTTACCTTTCTAAGATTCTTCCTTAAACTCTTCCCACTCTAAGGGCTTGATTCAACCAGTCTACTATCCTTCCATTGAGTAAAACATACTTGAGAAACATATTTCAATTGATACGAAGCTAACTCCGCTTTCTCCCTAGAAGTCACTCCCATTGCATGCACTGTCTTATGGATCTTCTCCCTCCTTAGAACCAAAGAAGGTAGGAGGATTCATCCTCACAAAGTCCCTCAATCTAGAGGTCATAGTAATCTCCATAGCATTCACCGTAGGCCCAATGTCTTTATTCACTTGCGTTGTCATAGCTCAGGCTAGGGTAAGGAGAGCCTCTCTAATCTCCCCATTATCCATTTCTGGGGGAACCACCGGAACCTCATTACCTTCTTCCACAATAGGTACTAGATCATCTTGAGAACCTTGAACACATTCAGGAACTTGCTCAACTTGTGGAACATGTCCACCTCGGGGAGGAAGCCCCTCATTCACATCATTCTCTTCAAACCTCCTAGCCGGTGTCCTCCTCGTATTCATCTTCCCATAAACAAAATGAAAACCATAAGAAAAGAGCGCTTAGAACTATTTACTCTATGTCACGACATAGGAGTAGAAAAGAAGGGAAACTCTATCGTCCTATAGCCTCTCGCCCATAGATGTGTCGCGATTCACATAGATGGTCAAGACTCTACTAGACGTGGCTTTTTGATACTTTTTGATTCCTAAGACTACTTCATAACCTTATGCTCTGATACCAACTTTGTCACAACCCAAAAGCACACCCTAGAAGTTAGAGTGCATTCACGTATTGCGACCGGCGTCGTTGACCTCTTAGAGGTCTAAGACAAGCCCTTTTGTACCATTCATTGCATATATGTATGAAAAGCAGTGCGGAATTAAAACTTTTCATACGAAATAATAATACTTCAAAATATCTCTTTTAAAGAAAAACATAATGAAAGGCTTAGTCTCAAAGTCACCATCTTAGACATATGAATATAGAAAATAGCTAAGTCTATTACAATACTTTCAATAAGGAAAACTAAACATCAAGATGTCCTCGGATCAAGATAGGACATACCAAACTATTTTCTTGAATGAACACTAATGCAAGATTTCACTTCGAGACTCCTTTCAAACTCCACCTACACCGTTAGAGATATACAAAAATGTATGGAATTAGTACAAACACTTGTACTAAGTATGGCGTAATGCATAAAATCATGAAAAATGGACATTCGTATAAAACATGCTTTTTTTGTTGAAAACATCATAGTATAAGTATAAGAACAACATTTAACACCTTAGAAACATACAAGACATCACATAAGGATTTTATCAAATATTGAAGAACATTACAGTGAACTAAGTTCAGCTTTACAGTAACCTCTTTTAACTTGCATTCTTCAAACCAAAGGTTATCCTAAGATAAGATCATTCCCTTTTTCCTTTCATTAACTCTCCACCCAAGGTTTCTCTAAGGTTTACCTAAGTAGGACAAGAAGAGACCGCCCATACACCCTCTTCAAACTTACCTAAGCAACCCTCAAAGCTACCCTAGATAGAGCACATTCTATTCCTCATACGTTAACTAAAGTCGTGATCGTTCATTAAGTCAATTAGAAGACATTTCATTCATTACAGACTTCATATAATGGTATTGGAAAGACCTAGGGACTCAGATGCTAACATCTTCACATTCTAGTCGTGCAATGTCTAGATAGCGTCCAATTCCACTACCTAAACTTCCTAGAACTTATCCAATATTAGTATGTATCCCACATGATGAGAATAGGCAATTACCGATATAGACCATACTAGCTAGGCATGGAATCCGGAGTATACCCTACTCCGATGAGGGTGTTTTACTTGCCAAGGGTAGAACTAGGACACATCCTATGTAGGCACATGGTTAAGGAATATCAAGGTCTTTTATGTACTCTAGTCTCATTCTCAAGTAGAGGTACATTGTACTCTAGTCTCCTTCTTAAGTAGAGCTACAAACCATAACATATTCACTCGGTGCTAGCCTTTGTTATCATAGTGCAAGTTCAATATAAGGGACATATGAAAAAGTACCATCTCTTAGTCATTACCTAGTCATAATGGACCTACCAAAGATGGGTACACTAGGGCTGCCATTCAATGGTCTATAAGTATAGCTCATTCTTAGCCTTCTTTCTATATAGAAGATTTCACGTATTAGTCATGCTTAGAAGGGCACCATCTTAGGTCTACCGATCCTAGACTTTCATTAAACATTCATTCATACCCATACAAGACAAAGGTTCCTAAGCCTACTAAGTCAAGATGTTAATATTCATCATATACATGTATCAAGTAAGGGACATAATCTACCAAAACAAGACACATCATTAATTCACATTAGCACATATAACATATCATTCTTTGAAGCACTTAAGAATGACCCTTATCTTCTTTATGTCATCCTATATGTTACAATAACATCATCAATATAACCATCATATACTCATATAGTCAAGTAGGAATAATCATGTATCAACTTTAAGACTACACACATAAACACATAGTCATAATCCAACATGATCACCTAATATCCATATAAGAACACATACTTTCACTTAATCATGTGTAGATAGATATGATCATACTTCACAAAATAATTGAATTCTAATTAACATAAAATAAAGAGAATTAGGGCAGTGTACCACCAATCCATTCTCACCACTTCAATCCATGTCTAAATCAGCCAATTCAATAGCATAAGGCCCTTACCCATTGTAAGACCTCGAAAATGAGATAAAGTGTCTAGAGCCTAACATGTTAGTCTGAATGTTATAAGGTCCTAAAATGCCTTATTATGTTATATAGAGTCAGTGTGCAAAGTTTGAAGTGATTTGGAAGTCGAACGTCAAGGGACGTCCATGACGTTCGACGAATAGTCGCTTATGTGCCTCATGTGTGTATGCATGCCTAAATTGTGTGAACTGAGTCTAATAAGTCTTTAAATGGTTTTAAACGATGTTTAATGATATTGTATGAAGTTTCGTGAAGTTTGGAGGTCAAACGCCCAAGAACGTCCAAGGCGTTCGAAAGATAGCCCCTAAGACGTTCATCGTATGTCATGCTGGGGTCAAGGCTGTTTGGACGTCTTGTAGGTGTTTGTTTTGGATGAAACTTATGTGGAAGGTCTATAACATGCTAAGGTTTGTAATCGCGTTGGAAACGTCCGGGTACTACTTCTAAAGGGCCCCACAAGAGGCACCAAAAGAAGAACCCCAAAGCTGCCTGGGCAGTGTCCCTTGACGGACCCAACGACAGATCGTTGGTCCCCCAACGGCCCGTCGAGCAGGTCTCGTCGAAGGGTACTTGCCTTGGGCAGGTCTGGAGCCAAGAATTTGGCTAAGTCATGGACGACGGAGGGCATGATGCCCCGTCGAGACGCTCGTCGCGGGTGCCTGCAGGTTTGACTGCCTGCGTGCTGCCACTTAAAAGGGTGAATGGGAAATTCACCCCACGTCCTAAACTGACTATAATAGGTTTATTTAGTTAATTTTAGGTGTATATAAGTCTTCTAAAACGTGATCAACCCATTCCCAAAAATCCTCTCACATGTTTTAAGCCTTTCGCTCCAAAAATGTTCTCTCTAAAACCATTATTGTTGGTGAAGCTCAAGAGATTCTTGGAGATTGATTTTCTATGGATGAATCATGAATTTTTAGAGGTTTTCTTTTAGATAAAGTCATGGTGATCTTCATCTCTAGTTATCTTTTCATCTAGAGAGCCATTCTCAAAGTTTTTCAAAGAAATCTCATGATCAAGTTTCCAATTTCCAATCTAGCCATGGGTTCCTTCTCAAAAACGTTTTTAATGATTAAATCATGATTAATTGAAGTTAATACAACGGTTTTAATGTGTTTTCACTCCAATTGCATGATGAACCCATGTTCCTTCCAAAATTAGTTTAGCTTTTGCATGGGCTTTGTGATTATGGCTTGTTCTTGATTAAGTGGTGATTCTCTTAGTTGAATTGCTTGTGTTTATTGTTAATTACGTTAATTGATGTTGAATTGATGATGATAAGTCCATGATGATAAATATATGAAGTTTTGAGCATGAATAGCGTATGTTTCTACATGTTGTCTTGAAGTCGATTGTGAGATCGGTTGTGTAGATTCTTGATTATGTATGAACTGTTGTAGCTACTATTTTAGGGTGATGTAATGGATGAATTTTGTAGGTATAAATCCTTAATGTTCAAATTAAGAAGGGCTTGCATGAATTGGTATAGATTCCTTTAGGCCATGAAGTCAAGAGGCTAAGTGGGTGATGTATCTTGAATTGTGATTAGATGAAGCATGATTTAGTCTTGATTTCTTATCTAATTAGCTACTGCCTAATGAGTATATTATTGATGAAATATGAATAATGATCAAACCCTTAGATAGTTCATAGTATTGGTAAAGTCTTCCATACTTTAGCAAATCAATAAGCCTAAATGCCTATGTTGTAACCTTAATCTTCAGAGTATAATCATGATTTCAATATGGTCAAATGTAGGTTTATCTACTGCCTTAGACTTATATATGTATGAACTATGATCTAAAATCAATGTAAGGGAAGTTAGCTAATGATCTATGTTATTCTACTTTCCTAGTATGTTGATATGTTGCATTATGTTATGGTATAATCTTGTGGCGACTTGTACATGGTTTCTTATATGTTTAAAGTAAATTTAGCTACTGCCATATATGTGTATTATTGATGAATAAGGTGTATTTATCAATGATGATCAAAGGGTGAGAAATTGGTAAGAATACTTATTTCCTCTACTCTTCTACTTCTCTATTCCTTTATAGTTATGTTGATGAATCCTTGTATGGCGTTGTGTGGTATGGTTCACTTATGGTGGCGGTGTTTAACTTATTGTCATTATATATGTGTTGACCATGGCCTTTAGGCAAATTGATGAACTTATGAACATGACTTAAGATGATACTATGAGAAGATTATGCTTACTTTCCTATTCTAGTTGTGGACTAGGTTGTGTGGCTATTGTTTGAGCATGTGTATAATCATGTTAGGGTATTGTATAGCTGCTAACATTGATGTGTTAAGATGGTTAATAACCCCTTACACATGTATCCCTTATATGAAAGTGTAAATAGCTAAAGTTAGGAGTCTTGAATATAAGGTATATATTGTCTTTTCTCCTATGCTATAATGTGTTGTGTGCTATGTGCTTGGAAGTGTAATGTGGTCTAAGAGGGTGGCTGACTTGAGGAGTTATTGATAGCCATTATGTGATCATGTTGGTCAATATACACACACTCTCACTTACATGCATGTTACAAGTAGTATAAGTCATTGTGTCTAAATGAAAGGTAGTTCTCATATTCACTACTGTCTACTACTATGCATATTAAGGTGATGTTTATGAATGTATGATTTGTATTCCTTTACTAGGATGACTTGATAGGTGTACTAGTATGGGAAATGGTATGGAACCTTGTCTATGCATTGCACATGTGTATCTTGATAGGATAGTGCCTAGGTTTGGTTCTTATGTATATAAAGGATGATTATATGAACATGTTATGAATATGATGTATATGATATGATGAAGTATGAATGTGTATAGTGTCTAAGTAGGTTTATATGAAAGTATTGCTCATATAGTTATGCCTATATACTTATGCATTGATATATGAACATTTGTGACTTAATGTGTTATCTTAAAGGTTTTTTAACATCTATGTATACACTCACACACATGGATGATCTAGTAATTTAGAGGGGCCTTGCTAGAGGGGCCCAAGAATACTATAAAACTAGATAGATGCTTGAATATGCTATAAGATATGAGGGATGAATATTCTAAAGCTTATGTTTTATAAATAAACGTAATAAAGGCTTTTCAATAAAGGGAACTTAACTTAGCACCGAGCAAACTTGACAATGGGAGGTGATGACTTATCCATAGAAGGAAAGATTCATCCTAAAGTTTCCCATGTGATGTTAACTCCCTTGTTTATGGGATATGTCACTCTAAGGGATTCCCATGAGGAGCGGCCCACTTTACCAAATGGTATGAATAGGGATATCTACCTCTTAGTTCTTGAACTATGTTGCCACCATAGGATACTAGCTAGAGGATTCTACCTCGATAGCTCTATGTTTATATTGGTTCTACTTTTGCCGGTAGACCACCTTCCATCGGTGTAAGGTTTGATGACACCGGATTCCATGTTTAGCATCACATGGTCTATGTCGGTTGAGGTTATGGTTTCCCTAAAGGTAAAATGGACAATGGAAGTAATTGAATAGGATCCTAACTAGGAGGACTTAAGGTAAGTTACTTAGAATAGGTGGAAGTAATGAACCCATCTAGACATTGCACAAGTGACTACTTAGGAAGTCTTAGGAAGGTACCTTATTACATAGGATTATGTATGTGTCCTTTATGTATGATATTGTAGTCTTGGTTTGACTATGTTTTTATTGTACTATACTTCTATGATGGCATGTGTTGTCTTGTGTAGATGCTATGTATGGTATTCTCTTGTGTTCCTAAGGTGATGCATTGCACCAAGTATCCCTAAAGGATTACTTAGTAAGCAAATGAATTGAGAGAAAGAGTTAGATGTTAAGAGAGTGAGTTCACTGTAAAGTGACCTCAAATTGTACTTAAATTCTATATGTGCTTTTCTATGATGTTTGGCCTTTGATTGTGTTTCTATGAAGTATGTGGATGATATAAATGCTATTGATAAAGGTTTTATGATGATTTACTCAAAATGGCATGAAATATGATTTCAAAGGAAATGTCCCTTTTAAATGCATGTTTTTGCATGGTTGCCATACTTAGTACATTCTTGTGCTAATCCCATTCTTCTTTACTTTTTACACAAAGTGTAAGTTATGGAATGCTTAAAGGAGATCTATGATTGAGGAGCTTGATAGGTGATTTTCCCAAGCTCAAGGAAAGGAATCCATAAGTTCAAGGATGTCCTAATATGTACTTAGTGTAAAGTCTATTTAGTAATGTATAGCTTTGTATTATGTCTTAAGGGCTTTGTCCTTAATGTACTCTAAAGTTATTGAGTCTAAGATGGCAAATAGACTTAGAGTCTAAATATGTATTATAACTTATGTTTTATATATATATATGATGTAATATTTCTAGCATATGATGTACTATGAAAAGTTTTAAATTTTTCGCTAAATTTACTATGCCAATGCAATGAATGATATGAGAGGCTTGTCTTAGACCTTCGAGAGGTCGACAACGCCTGTTACAATCCAAGATTGTACCCTATCTTCTAGGGTATGCTTTTGGGTTGTGACACCCATGGCCATGAATATCAATTAAAACTATAAACCATTATACTAGACGAAACTAGGTCAATTCAATATATATTTAACAATCTAAGACCAATTAGACATCAATTGAATACAATTCTCACATCATTAGAAAGCCCATACGAAATTAGTCATTAATTCATAAGAATAGAGACATGATCACTTAACCATAAAATAGTCAAAATAGGAATTTTCATGGCTTGCATGTGTTCTTAAGAATTATAGCTTTAAAACATTGAATTAACATCAATTCAATTCTAAAACATTGATTTAAAACCTTTTATGCAAGAACCTCTGGCTAGATCATGAAATTGGACAAATCAAGTTTTTGATCATATTTGAAAATCATTGGAATTGACTCCCTGAAGAAAGAGATTTCAAGGATGAATAACCATACCTTATAGATGAAGAATCCATGAAAATCTTATTTTAAACTTCAAAACCTTCGTTTTCTTCCTTAAGCTTTTCTTGTTCTACAATGGAGTTTTGAAAAGAGTGTGTTTCTTGAGAAAAGAGAGAATTTTTGTGTTGTCTTATTTGGGACATGTAAAAGTGGTCTAAAACTGACCTAATATCAATATATAGTCGTCCCATGAATAACCCTAAAGACTCTCGACTTAAATTATCAAAACGCCCCTCCTAAATTGACTAAAAATAGGAGAGCATTTGACAGCCTAATTTGGGTTTGACCATGATTTTTAATTAGGTTGATAATTTAATTAAGTAAGTGACCTAGGGTAATTAATAAAGTACCCCTAAGTCAATAGAACCATAACCAACCCTTTGGACCATTCTAGGTTAGGTACTAGGATGTTTCTTTAGTTAGTTACTCGGCTAGTTTCACCCGGTTAGGTCTTAGGATTTCGGGCACACTAGTTAGTTCATTTTATTTAATCCTAGGTTAGTAGATAATTAGGTAAGTTAGTTAGAGTATAGGGTTGGTTAGGAATCTAGGCCCCAAGTGGTTTAACCCGACACACGCCTGCCCCTAACCTCCCTAACCGAATTCGGTTGGGCTTGGTCTTAGTCTCTCGGCCGTTTAGCACATGTGCTTGCACATGTGTTGCTGAGAACTTCTTGTCCAAGGATCCTCACTATGTCCTTGGGCACTTCTTAATCTATATGATCATTTTAATTGCTCATGTGCTATGGTGCGTAGGCATTACACTTGGATGCCTCGTACCTAATGTGTTAAGTTGAGAATCAATAATTTTAGCTTAGGGTCTTAATTGCAGGTACAATTGCTAAATAAGCTTGGATTGGGGCATTTGAACCAAAGTGTATTTTAAGTTACTTGTTAATACAAAGAAATTGGCTAACACCCTTAAGCCAATATTCTCTAACATGCCCAATATTACCCAATATTGGTCTTTGGGATGCCTATGTATCCCAATACATATTATTAAAACCTAATAGACTCTTCACTAGACAAGTATATTTTCTGGAATGCTACATGACAAGACTTTGTATTGTTGTCTTGTGGTCAACATGGCTATGACTTAAAGAATATGTACTCTTGACTTGTACTGGTTCTTGAAAATATGCATGGTTATTTTCAAAGGAAATTGAATGTTTTAATGAAATTTCCTTTGTATGCATATGGTCCTATACTTAGTACAACAGATGTGCTAACCCCATTTTCTCCCTTTTCCCCAACATTTTATGTTATGATCGTTGAAGGGCTTGTGACGACTTTTGAAGGAAGACATGGAATTCTCACTCTCCATGTTGGGTAGGTCCTCACCACCTCGAGGACAATGCCGTTTTCTATATTCGGATATTTATTAGTCTTAAATACAATATGTTCATTTCTTTCATTTAAATACTAAAGATTGTATAGCGTATATGTGGCGTTTATTGTATTGATTTATGGACTATGCCTAATTGTTATTCTCTTGTTTAGATAGTTATGAGATGAGACATCTGGTTTTAAGACTATGTCATATCTTATATATATTTATATATATATATATATATATATATGCAATAAAAGTAGAAGACTATGCAATCTTTTTATATAAATGATCTAAGAATAATCGATATGAATATATATTATGTGTATGCGAGAGGTCTATGTAAACCTCATGATAGATAGAAGAAAAGTTTAAAAACAATTCCTCATTTTAACCTATGAATGTAATGATGTAAGCTAAGAGGCTAGTCTTAGGCATCGATGAGGACAACGACGCCGGTTACGTCTACGGGGTGCTTCCCGGATGTGACAAACTTTGTATCACAGAATGAGGTTGAATATCTTCAGAGTGGATGTCTCACTTAACATCATCTATGTATATTCTTATTCATAATTTTGAAGCGTTCCATACTAATGAATAGGAAACTATAAGATGCTTAGGAAATTTTCTTTTCTTGGAAATCCAATATTGTACCTCAATAGTATTGACTCTATGTTCCCTTAGCATGTAATATTTTTATTGTGATTATAGGAAATGAATACTCAAAGAACAACTGCTCCAAGACTTAATGAAGAGATTGCCAATGTGGTATTTTCTCCCCAAGGCAATCAGGTCCCTCCTCTTGAAGAAGTTGCTAATGATAACCAAGCTCCAGTCAATCCTCCTCCTTTGACGGATGGGGACTTACGAGCAACCTTTCTTGAAATGTCCAAATCCATTACTACTCAAGCACAATCCGTCACAACTCAAGCTCAAGCCATGACTGCCCATGATAACCGGGAGGTTGTACCCCGAGGAAACCAACATGTTGGCACCATGGCCTCCCGATTGAGGGATTTCACAAGGATGAATCCCCCTACTTTCTATGGGTCCAAATTGGAGGAAGACACCCAAGAGTTCATTGATGAAACTACAAGATTCTCAATGCCATGGGGTAGACTACTAGTGATAAGGCCGAGTTAGCCACTTACCAACTAAAAGATGTAGCCCAACCTTAGTAAGTCCAATGGAGAGACAATAGGCCTTTAAGAGGTGGACCGGTGACATGGGAGACTTTCAAGAAGGATTTTCTTGATAGGTTCTTTGCTAGGGAGTAGAGGGAATCCAAAGTGGAGGAATTCATCAACTTTCATCAAGGAGGTATGCGTGTGCTTGTATACTTTTTAAAATTCACTAAATTGTCAGAGTATGCTCCTTCTTTGGTTTCCAATCCTAGGGATGAATGTCATTCGGCTATGATACATGATAATATGAACATATGTTGTCTCATGGTTCATGATCAACAAGTGGAAGAGACAAAGGTTAAGAGAAAGAGTAGGGATGCCAAGAGTCAAGGTCATTTGATGGTGGTTTTTCAAAGGGTAAGCTTGACATTCAAAACAAGCCTACGTTCAAGAAGAGGTTTTCTAATCAAGTTCATACCAAATTTCCAAAGGATCATGATGATATGGTGTCTAACCCAAAGTCTTAAAAGGGAAGAGGTACTCGCTCACCAAGCATGAAGACAACTTGTGCAAAGTGTGTTAAGAAGCATTATGGTGATTGCCTTGTTGGGACGGACAATTTCTTTGGATGTGGCAAGAGTGGCCACAGGGTTAGGGATTGCCAAAATTTGGAGGGGTAAGACAAGGTTAGTGGGCAAGCTCAAGATAGTGGTTCTAATGTGGATCCTCCACAGAAGATTCATTTTTATGCACTTCTCTCAGCGGGTGAACAGGTGAGTTCTCCTGATGTGGTGACCGGTATGTTACAAGTCTTTTGTATTGATGTATATGGTCTACATGATCCGGGTGCTACATTATATTTTGTTACTCCCTTGATAGCTAGAAAGTTTGATATTTTGCTCGATATTCTAAATGAACGTTTCATGGTAACTACCCTGTTAAGTGAGTCGGTGGTTGCAAAGAGGGTATATAGAAGTTTTCCTATAATGTTGCCCAATAGAGTGACTCTTGTTGAATTAGTAGAACTTGATATGGTCAATTTTGATGTTATTTTGGGGATGGATTGGTTGCATGCTTGCTTTGGTTCCCTAGATTGTAGAACAAGGGTGGTGAAGTTTAACTTTTCAAATGAACCCGTTTTAAAGTGGAAGGGGGAAATTCTATGCCTAGAGGTCATATCATTTCTTGTTTGAAAGCTTGTAAGATGATCTCTAAAGGGTATCTATATCACATTGTAAGAGTCAAAGATTTAGACTCCGAAAATCCTATGATTGTGTTAGTACCCATAGTAAGGGAATTTGCGGAGGTCTTTCCTAATGATCTTCCTGGAATCCCTCCCAAACGAGAAACTGATTTTGGTATTGACTTGTTACCGGATACCAACCCCATTTTAATGATGGCTCCGGACGAATTGAAAGATTTGAAGGCTCAACTAAAAGATTTACTTGATAAAGGCTTAATTAGACATAGTATTTCTCCATGGGGTGCGCCGATATTGGTTGTGAAGAAAAAGAATGGGTCCCTTAGAATGTGTATTGATTATCGCCAACTAAATAAAGTCACTATTACGTACAAGTATCCTCTCCCTCGGATTGACGACTAGTTTGATGAACTCCAAGGGGGAATCTACTTTTCTAAGATTGACTTTAGATCGGGGTATCACCAACTTAAGATGAGAGGTGAGGATATACCAAAAACGGTATTCCAAATAAGATATGGTAACTATGACATCTTCGTAACGTACTTTTGTCTCAGTAAAGCCTCAGGGGCATTTATGGATATCATGACTAAGGTGTTTTGAAGTTACCTAGATTCATCTCTCAGTGTCTTCATTGCCGACATCTTGATATATTTGAAAAATGTGGGTGAACACATGGACCATTTGAGGGTGGTGTTACAAGTTCTTAAGAAAAACCAATTATTTTCCAAGTATAGCAAATGTGAGTTTAGTTGATCTCAGTGGCATTTCTTGGTCATATCATCTTGTGTGAGGGAGTTGAGGTAGATCCAAAGAAAACCGAGGCGGTGAAAAATTGGCCTAGACCATTGACTCCAACTGGCATTAGAAGTTTCTTAGGTATAGAGGGTTATTATATGAGGTTTGTGGATGGTTTTGCATCCATTACATCCCCTTGACTACTTTGACCCAAAAGAGTGTTAAATATGAGTGGTCGGAGGCATGTGAAAGAAGCTTCCAAATCTTGAAGGATAGGCTTACTTACTCTCTGGTGTTGACTTTACCGGAGGGTACCAAGGGCTTTGTTGTGTATTGTGATGCATCCCGAGTGGGCTTAGGGTGTGTTCTTATGCAACACTAGAATGTACTATCCTATGCCTCTAGACAACTTAAGGTGCTTGAGAAGAATTATCCTACTCATTATCTTGAGTTAGATGTCGTGGTATTTTCCTTTAAAGTGTAGAGGCATTACTTGTATGGTGTCCATGTTGATATGTGTACCAACCACAAGAGTCTTCAATATGTGTTTACTCAAAATGAGTTTAATCTCTAACAAATAGGGTTGTTGGAATTAATGAAGGATTATGACATTAGTGTTCTCTACCACCCCGACAAGGCCAATGGGGTTGCGGATGCTCTAAGTCGTGTGACCATGGGTAGTCTGTCTCATGTAGAAGAAGCCAAGAAAGACCTAGTGAGAGATGTTCATAGGTAGGCTAGATAGGGTATGAGATTGGAAGATTCTTTAAATTGTCGTTTTATGGTCCATCATAACTTCGATTCATCCTTGGTGATTGAGGTGAAGTCTAAGAAACACTTTTATTGACCATTGATGGAGTTGAAGGAGTCGGTTCTTTGTAATCTTAATGAGTCATTCTCCTTAGAGGGGGATGGTGTCTTGAGGTATCAAGGAAGGTTGCGTGTGCCCAAGGTAGATGACATAAGGAACCAGATTCTTGAAGAAGCTCATGGTTTGCGTTATTCCATTCATATGTATCATGATCTTAGAGAAGTGTTTTGGTGGGAAGGCTTGAAGAAGGACGTAGCAAAAAAGTTGCAAAGTGCCAAAATTGCAAAAAGGGAAAGCCGAATACCAAAAGCAGGGTGGTGTACTTCAATAAATCCAAGTCCCTACTTGGAAGTGGGAAGACATAAATATGGATTTTGTGGTTGGTTTTCCTCGGACACAAAGGCAGTATGACTCCATATGGCTGATTGTGGATAGGTTGAACATGTCCGTACATTTTATTCCCGTCAAGTCCACTTCCTCGGCGTAGGATTATGCAAGGATCTTCATAGATGAGATTGTGTGTCGCCATGGTATTCTGTTATCCATCATATCACATAGGGGTGCACAATTCACATCGAGGTTTTGGAGGTCATTCCAAAAAGGGTTGGGTACCAAGGTGAAGTTAAACACCGCTGTTCATTCTCAAACGGATGGTCAAGCGGAGTGTACTATTAAAACCCTTGAGGATATTCTTAGAGCTAGTATAATTTATTTCAAAGGAAATTAGGATAAACACTTGAATTTTGTTAAGTTTGCTTATAAAAATAGTTACCATTCATCTATATTTATGGCTCCTTATGAAGACGTGTATGGTAAGAGATGTAGATCTCCAATTGGATGGTTTGAAATAAGTGAATCTTCACTTTTGGGTTCTGATTTTATTTATAAGACTTTGGAGAAGATTCATATTATGAGGGGTAGCTTGAAAACAGCTTATAGCCGGCAAAAGTCTTATGCCGACCATAGGAGAAGAGAATTAGATTTTGAAGAAGGGAAGAGGTGGTGAGATTTGGCAAGAAAGAGAAGTTGAGTCCTCGTTATGTGGGTCCCTATGAAATTTTTAAAAAGATTGGCAAGGTTGCATATGAGTTGAAGTTTCCTAGTGAATTGGATTCGATTATCTGGTGTTCCATGTTTCGATGCTTAAGAAGTGTATCATTGATTCCGAGTTCTTCCTTCCTATTGAATGTCTAGTTGTTCAAGAGAGCCTATTTTATGAGGAGGTTCCGGTTCAAATACTTGATGGACAAGTTAAGAAGTTATGGAATAAAGAGGTGGCTTCTATAAAGGTGTTAAGGAAGAATCACCTAGTTGAGGGTGCAACATGGGAGGCCGAGGCCGACATGAAGTCCCATTACCCTCATTTATGTGATAACTAAGGTTAGTTATTCCTACTTGTAGTGAAAATAGTTAGTCTATTTGAAATTCCCTTGATTTTATGTAAAGTTGCACAAAATGTTAATGTTACATTGAATTACAGTGAAATTTATGCCTAAAAATGGAAAATGTTGTTTTTTACTTGATTTGAGTTTATGTTATGCATTTTGGTATATCATGCCTTCATGAATTGTATTGAGCATGTTGATAGGTGTTGAAGAAAGCTATGGCAAAATGAATAAGCATGAAATGAATGTTAAACTCTTATGAGTTCAAAATGATGTTTCGAGTTGCATTGTGAAAAAGGTTATCAGGTTATGTGGGTTTTCATATATTATTGCTGGTTGGGTTGCTAGTCTTGAATCTATTCCTTCCTTCTAAATAATTTTAGTGTGATTCGGGGACGAATATTCTTAAGTGTGAAATAATGTAATACTCCGAAAGTATAAATCCTAATATAGAGCCTAACATGAGATTATAAGAGATGTAACACTGTTTAAGTCAATTATAATGCATTTGAGTCATTTAGGAAGTTTGAGAAAAGTTTGAGAATGAAATCATCAAGGAACATCAATGACGTCCGAAAACTAGTTCAAAAGGTGCTAGCGTTCCTTAGCCTATTTGACTAAGTTTTAAGAGTCATAAAATGTTGAAATTTGGTGATAAGGTGTCCAACACGAATAAGGTTAAGTTTATAGTCGAACATTTGGGTACGACTCCCCAAGGACAAACCAAGGGCCCTTCAGTAGGAACCTTGCAACTTGGCAAAAAGCTGGAGAAAGTCAGTGGCCATTGACGTGTTGCAGGCGACGATCCATTGGTGAATCGATGGGGCATCGATGCCTTCGTTGAGGAGGACTTAGAAAAATTTGTGAAGGGTTCATTTTTATAAATCTCTGACCAAAACGACGGACCAACAGGATGGTTGGTCCCTTTGCTGTCGATTGACAAACGGGGCGTGAGTTGTGGTTTTGTTTGTCTAGACAATTTTTGGCTGCACGTTTTAAGTTTGTTAAGTTAAATTAATTAAGTGGTTATTTAATTAGTTAGGGGTTAAGGCAAGCCTAATTAAGTTATCTAATGACCCCCATAAAGACCGCAAACCTAATTATACTAAACCCAACTCTCATAATTTCCCAAACACAAATTGCTCTTCCTTCTCTCTTCTTTGTCTCCCAAAGAAACCCCATTGAAGACCAATCAAAGGAGGATTCTAGGGCTTCTGTAGGATCAGGTTTCTCCATCAAACTTCATCAATTAGTAAGGTATGTGATTCCTTTCACCTTTGGGATCTATTTCCCCAAAGGATTCCTCCAAATTGATTTCAAAAAGAAGAGTTTTAGATGGGTTTTCTTCCAATAAGAAATTGATCTTGTGAATTGCTTTGTTTATGATTCCTTTTGGTTATTATGAATATATTGACATGTATTATAACTCAATTACAATATTTACTTATGAATTACCAAGTTGTGGAAAGATGACATTTTCCCCTTAACCCCAGGTTGTGATCTTTAATTGAATTATATAGCATTGATACAATTGGTTTTGTTATTGTGTGAATTACTATCCTATATTGTTATAATGCTAATTTAGGAGTATATATTGATATATTGTAATCCAATTATGCTAGTTCTTTTGTAACTAACCTAAATCTCTAATTCTAGGCTATGAACTAGTGATGAATTGTTATGTCGCGATTCAAGTGAATTCATTATTATGTTGGTTACTATAGTGTGATGATATTAAAACCATTGTTGGCTTTAATTAGAGGGTTGATTGTAAGACCCTTGTGATGGCATTTTGAAGGAGATCGGGTGAGTCTTGTGATCTCAATTCTTTACTTCAATTGTCATTACTTGTGATTAAGTGATGATTTTGTGTTGAAATATACCTTACATTAAGATTGATAGGGTTGGTATTATGTTGAATTGAAAAGTCTTGAACTAAGGTTTCTGAGTTATTGGCTAAGATGTATATGTTATAAGGATGGTGATAACTCACCAATGTGCCTTATTATGAAGTGATACGTAAATGGGCTAACCTCACATGTATGAATTGTAATGAAAAGTCAATACTCATGCTATTATTATTGAGCTATGATGATGATTATTATATAAGGGGTAGACCTTATGACCTACATTACGCTATGATGATTAATAAAGGCATTAAAGACATTTCAAAAGGGACTCTAGCTTAGCACCGAATGAACTAGAGTGAAGAGTGTCCCTTCCCACATAGGGAAGGTAGGTTCACTATTGTACTCATGAGATTGAAGACTATAATGCATGTAGCATAAAGAGGGTCCCAATTATATCTCCTAGTTCTTGAACTGTGTTGCTCCCATAGGAATACTAGTTAGTGGATCCACGTAAATGCTATGTTTATGTTTTGGTACTACCTTGGCAAGTAGTCTACCTTCCTTTGGTGTAGGGTTCTATGACACCGAATTGCACATTGGCTCATGTGGTCTATGTCGGTTAAGGCAAGATGTTATAGAAAGTAAAAATGAAGTAATAAAGTGGACTCAAACTAGGATTACTTGAGAGGTTTGATTTAGTCAAGGTAGGGGTATGGGACTCTACCTATATATTGCACTAGTTAGCCTTAAGGGAAGTCTTAGAAGGATGTTCTCATGTATGCATATTCTTATGAATTTAAATGATTTGTATAAGATGATCTTACATGTTGATTACACTATATGACATTAGTTTCACAACGATTTTATATATGGTCTGTATTGCTAAGGTATGATGATGATTTGTCTAAATGATATAGTATGTGAAGTTGGACATTGGTTATGGTTCTTGTTGAGTTTACTTGGTTGATTTAGGTTATGGGACCTTACTTGGACATTGGACTAGTGGACTTAATGGGTTAATGAGTGATAGTCTTTCTTTTGTTATGATGTTATGAACTCTTATGCATGCTTGTTGATGTTATGATTTTATGATAGAGTTGTCTTGACTATGTTCTCAACTATGTTGATATGCATGGTGACGTGACTAGATTTACTATTGTTGGTCTTGTGGTCAACATGTCTATGACTTAAAGAATATGTACTCTTGACTTGTTTGGTTCTTGAAATGTGCATGGTGCTTTTCAAAGGAAATTGCATGTTTTAATGAAATGTCCTTCTTAGCATGATTTCTATGTGTGTATGCATATGGTCCTATACTTAATACAAATGATGTGCTAACCCCATTTTCTCCCTTTTCCCGAACATTTTAGGTTCCGGTCGTTGAAGGGGTTGTGATGACTTTTGAAGGAAGACTTGGAATTCTCACTCTCCAAATTGGTTAGGTCCTCACCACTTCGAGCACAATGCCATTTTCTTGCTTCGGATATTGATTAGTCTTAAAGATAATATATTCATGATTTCTTTAATTTGAGTACTAAAGATTGTATAGCCTATATTTGGCGTTTATTGCATTGATGAATAAGTTATGCCCAATTGTTATACTCTTGTTTAGATGATTATGAGATGAAACATCTGGTTTTAACAATATGTTATATATATATATATATATATTTATATATATATATATATATATATATATATATATATATATATATATATATATATATATATATATATATATATATATATATATATATATATATATATATATATATATATATATATATATAAAGAAATAGATAGAATAAAAGTGTTAAATTTTTTCCTCAATTTAACCTATGAATGTAACGATGTAAGCTAAGAGGCTAGTCTTAGTCCTCGATGAGCACGACGACTCTAGTTACGTCTAGGGGGTGCTCCCCATATGTGATAGCGGATGTCCGCACTAGTGGAAGAAGAGTGTCGTATGACAATGCTTGTTAATGATATGGATATTTCCTAACTAATGGTGTTTGTTCAACAAATAGAATAGTCGAAACTTAGGAAGGAGAAAAAGAGAAGTAGGATGGACAATTATTGGTCCGATGGATATGGTCGTTCTAAGAATCGACCAACGTTTTCCGGAAAAGGTCATTTTATTGCTCCTAGGTATGAGAATGAGAGGGTGTCTAACCCTAGGCCTCGAGCAATGATTATTAATGACCTACTTCCCCTAGGTGTGGTAGGAGACATGAGTCTACGTGTTTGGCCGGTAGGGATGGTTGTGGTGGGTGTGGTAAGATTTACCACATGATGAAGGATTGCCCTTAGTCAAAGGTAAATGTGAGGAAAGGCAAGCAAGTTGATCCTAGTAATGTGGAAGGTCGTCCTCCAAAGAGGAATAGGTTCAATGCTCTCCGATCCAAGGGTGATCAAGAATGATCTCCTTATGTCCTTTTCCGTTATGTGTTTATTTAATGATTTATGGAAATTTCAAGAATCTATTATGATTTTGATTTGACTTGTTGATTTTGATGTTTTCCTAAAAGTAATTAATTGATGTTAGAAAGACATGTGTGGCTTTTTCCCAAGTGGGGGATAATGAGCCCTTTTCATAAGGTCTTTATATGATTATTTGTAGCTATGATTATCTTGGAATTGAGTTTATCCTTGATTTGTGTATGTACCTTTAGTAATAATACATATACGATGGGCTTGTAGTGTAGAGGTTGTCCTTTAATAAAGTGTTTAGTAAGGTGCCATTTGAGGACAAATGTTTCCTAAGTGGAGGATATCTTAAGGACCCCAAAATGAATTAGGTCAAAATAGAGCCTAACATGTGTGTAATGAGCTTATAAGGTCTTAAAAGGGTTATTCATGGTTTTAGAAGTCTGTGTGCTGAGTTTGGAAAAGTTTGAAAGTGAAATTTCCAAGAACGTCCAAGATGTTCGAAAGTTAGTCTCTTGATGTGCTAGTGTGCCTTGGTATGTTCATAGGGTTTTAAGTAGTGTTTGGAGTTAAAATTGAAAAGAGAGGTTCCTAAAATATAGATGGACGTATTTATGGTTATAACGTCTGGGCACGACTCCCCAGGGACCATCCTAAGGTTCCTTGATGAGGACCCAAAAGATTGTAGTACACTACCTTGGTAGTTTTCAAACGACGTCCCGTTCATTTGACTACACCCCATCGATGGGGTCCGTTTCTCCATACTTAGTTGTGGGAGCCAATTCCCCCAATGAGAAGCCTCTTACCAACATGAATACTTGCCAGTACGTCTCTTCATTTTGTTGACGCCTCGTGGATGGCCTAGGTCGATGGACGCCTGCAATTTATTCAGGTGTCTCGGCCAAAGGTGGGGTAGCTTGGTAAATTCATCTAACGTACAAATACATGCATGAGAGGTTAGTTTAGGTGGTTTTAAGTATTTAAAGATTTTTTAAATAATAAAAAAGTCATTTAGACTCTATACTTCAAATAAAAACTTCTCCATCCTTAAATTCTTCCTAGAATACCATAAAAGAAGAAGAGAAATTGGAGGTAATTCTAAGGACGAAATTCAGCAAGTATTCGAGCTGTGTTTAAGGATATAATATAAAGAATATGAATCTTATTCATCCATCGATTCTTCCACTCATGGAGTCCCCCTAATTTTCCTCAATCGTGAATCAAAAAGACCCCAATCTAGAGTGGGTTGTGATTGTATTGTAGGTAAGGCCCTATTGTGATCCCAATCTAGCAGATAGAATTAAATTATGTTCATATGATGAATATGTGATGTTTTCTTGAGATTTTGTTGATGAATTGTAGTCTTTGATGATGATGGTGATCATGGTGGGCTTAGGCCATTAGCGACAATGTTGAAAGTTCTAAGTTGATCTTCTTAATTCAATTGTATTGTATGATAATTGATCATAATAGGATAACCTAGATATGAATCGAACTACACCTAATTGATTAAGGAGGATATTGGCTTATAAAATTTGAATTGAATGTATGTGATCAAGCATGACTAGAATTACCTTCTAATGATCAAATTGTATTAAATAACTTGTAATTTGACATGGATCATGATAGAATGAAGTATAGGACTTATATATCCTTATTGATAGGCTTTTAGGGGTGAAGTCACTATGAGAGGATTGTGATAAGTTGTTATCATTCTCCTATACACATAGACATGAACAACCTAGGGGAAGCAAGTTCTCTCACATAGACGGATTATAGGTTGGCCTAAGAACCTAAAATGAATCAAGGCATGATAGACTATAATAGCTTGATGTTGTATTGAATACACAATTCTTGTGTAATTGACTTGGTAAGATAAGACCAATATGTGTACCTTGAGATGATAGATCTCATGGAAGCTTGAGTTAATTACTCATGGTATCTTGAGCTAATGAATCTCATGGTATGTTGGGATGGACGAATCAAGCTCTCCCATGTTTATATTGATCTTGTGTTGCAAGGATGCTTCAACATGAAAGCTTGACCTTGTTTGGCAAAAACCATTTCATAGTAGCTTTAGGGGAAAGTCTTATACACTCCTAATGGTAGCTTGATTTGCATGCAAGGTGCATTTCATGGAATAGCTTGGGATAGGTTTCTCATGATAGCTTAGGGTTGAGGATTTATGCTCCCCCATGTGTAGCTTGCATCTGCATGATTGGTTTCATGGTGGTTAGGTTGGTACCTTAGTATCCTTCTTTTGTTAGCTTGGATAGTATGTTAAGTTGCTCTCCATGGTAGTAGGTCTATTATGTTAGTATGTTAAGCTTAATAGACACGAGTGCAAGATATGATAGCTTGGATTAGGTTAGTCTAAAGAAGTACTTAGTATGGATGGTAGTATGGGATGCCATCCATTTATGTCACAAGTATGACTTAAATCTACCTATGATATGACCCCTATGTGATGTATGTTTAGCCTGGGTAGTGGCTATGCTTGATTCCATGACATGATTGACTTAAGATGATAACTCCTTGCCAATGTAAAGTAGGTCTACTAAGGTCACCTAAAGTTTATAAAAGATGATCGGGTGACTTAAAGATATGCTTAGTGTGTGAGGTAGAATGGGATGCTTCACATGCATTTCACAAGTGTGCCTTAAGGTGATCTAGGGCCATATTTCTAATATGACATAAAGAACATAGTTCTTAATTATGAAAGTGGATTATGAACAAGAATGACCAAAGAGAGGTAGTTAGCTTTTCTCATGACCCGAGAGTATACCCTAGAAGATATGGTAATCTCAAATCGTGACACTGTGTACTCGACCTCTCAGGGGTCTTGTATAAGCCCTTTGACATCATTCATTGCATACATGTATGAAATGTAGTGCAGAATAAAAACTTTTTACACAATTGAATAGTACTTCAAAATATCTTTCATACAAAATCATAAGGAAAGGCTAAGTCTCAAGTCGCCATCATAGACACATGAATATCTTGGGTCACGTCCCATACTTCAACAAAATAGAAGTAACTAACCTACTACAATATCTTTGAATAAGAAAACTAAACAAAGTTATGTCCACTGAAAAACTGAGGATATACCAACACTTGCTTAAATAATTACTAATGTCCGAGCTTCACTTCAATGACTCCTCTCAAATGCCACCTACACCTTTACAGATAAGACAAATATATGGAATTAGTATATTAGAATGCACTAAGTATAGTTACATGAAATAAAATCATGCAAAAAGGGAATTTGTATAAGGCATGCTCTTTTTGAGGAAATCTTCATAACGTAAGTATAAGAGACACCTTTAACACCAAAGATCATATACAAATAAAATTCCATGTAATGCACATAATATCATTATCTATAATTATATCATATAATCATACAACACTTCTACCAAAGGATATCCGAAGACTAACTTAAGTAAGACAAGAAGAGACTACTTAAGATTAGATTATTCTCTATATAGCATTAAACTCACCACCTAAGGTTACTCGAAGATTCACCTGAGTAAAACATGAAGAGACCGCCCATACACACTCTTCAAGTCTAGCTAAGAAACCCTTAAAGCTACCCTAGATAGAATACCTTTAGTCAACATATATTATGTTAAATCATAATCATTCATTAAGTTAATTAAGATTTATTTAAGCATTGAGAAGACTTCACATAATGGTCTTGGAAAGACCTATGGAACCTACATCCTAGCACTTTCAATGCCTACTCATGACATGTCTAGATAGCATCCCATTAAACTAACTAAACGTTGTAAAACTTATCCAATACTAAAATGTATCCCACATAATGAGAATAGGCACTAACCGGCATAGAACATACTAGCTAGGCATGGAATCCTGAGTTAACCCTACACTGATGCAGGGTGTTCTACTTTCCAAGGGTAGAACTAGGACACATCCCATGTAGGCACATGGTTAAGGAATATCAAGGATTTCTTTGCACTCTAGTCTCCTTCTCAAGTAGAGCTACTACCCATAGAATATTCACTTGGTGCTAGCCTTTGTTCACAATGAGTAAGTTCAATCACATAAGGGCATATAAAAAGGTACCATATCTTAGTCATTACCTAACCATAATGCACATACCAAACATGGGTCCACTAGGGCTGCCACACAATGGTCAATAAGGATAGCTCAATGAGTTCCTTAGAAATGGTTTCATGCCGTTCCGTCCAACCTATCCCTAAGTCCACCATTCACACACTAAGGATAGTGTTACACCTTTCAAATTCAAAGATATCATGACCTTGTTTCCAAATGGAAGGTTCCACGTATTAGTCATGCTTAAAAGGGAAACATCTTAGGTCTACCAATCCTAGAATTTCATTCAACATTCATCCATACACATACAAAACAAAGGTGCTTAAGCATACTAAGTAAGGATGTTCATGTTAACATACTTAGCATGTATCAAGTAGAGGGACATAGTCTACCAATAAAGACACACACATGATCATCATATCACATATTCAACAATACTCAAGTATCATGCACGAACAACCAAGTCAACCTAGCAAGATACACTAGCAACATAACTAGAGAAATTACCCTAGTCTAGCATTATCACCTATAATAAATTAAAAGAACACATGTTTTCACTCTATACATATACATAATCAAAACCATACTACACTTGATCATCATCGCAAGTCACAACATGATAATATCACAATTTACAAAAGTAATGCCGAAAAAGCCATATTCTTCACAAGTATAACACACAAGCACCGCCACCATAAGTGGACCATACCAAACATAACAATTGAAACACCTATACTACATAATATAAAAGAGGTTATGCTAACATACCACCTTTCAGACCTCAACAACTTCAGTCCATAGCCAATTCAACCAATCCAATACACAAAGGCTCTTACCATTAGCCATAATCACCAATTCAAACCAATAATCGATTAAAATTCTAACATGCTTCTTTCATAATTCAATAGCCCAAAGTAAACTACACAAGAATTCAATACAATAGAGCTAGGATCACATCACCCAAAATATAGACAAAATAAGGATTTCATGATTTGTATGGGCTTATATAGATTTTTAACTTATGATAATTAACTAAACATTAATTCAATAATAAATCATTTAATCAAAATGTTTTATGCAAGAACTCATGGCTAGATATCAAAATGGGAGAATTCATCTTTTGAGAAGTCTTGGAAAACACTTTGAAGTTTTGCTCCTTGAATAAAGAAGATTCAAGGACGAAAACAATATCTTGATGATGGCAATCCACGAAAATGGTGAAGAAATGATGGACAAATCGAGATCCAAGCTCCAATCTCCCTTCAAGCTTCAATGGAGTTCTAGAGAGTTCTTCTTTAGGTTTGGGGTTTTGATTTTTCAATAATGACTTGAATTGTAGTTCTAGACTTATAAAACTACTTATAATACCCTAAAATCCCTTAAGTAACTGCCTAAATTTTTTTATATCACTAGTTGAAATACCTAAAATACCCCACCTTAGGTCGAGACCCTACAGAAAACTGCAGGTCTCCAATCGATGGAACTATCTACGCCTCGTTGACCCACCAACGGACCATATTGCTTTTCCATGGTTTGGGTATGAGCCTCATCAAATGGGAGCTTAAGATCCCAAGGATAAGTGTCAACCTATGCCCCAATCAACGGGGCATCGATTGGTCCATGGGGCATCGATTTCCATTCGTCTTTTGATAATGTTTTGCCAATCATGAACCAAAGGTTAGGTCCTCCTCAAGGACCCCATGGTTTTTCATTGGGGAGTTTTGCATGGACGTTTCCAACTCAAATACACTTGTAAAAATGTTAGGAACCTACCACATCAATTTCAACAAAAACGAACACGTAAAACATACCAAGACATGCTAAGACACACAACCACATCTTAAGACAAAACATTCGAACGTCTCGGACGTTTTGGACGTTTGACCTCTAAACACTACTAAACTTTAGAAAATGCCTCAAAAAACTATTATATACCATTTTAAGACTTGAAAACCTCATGACACACGAGTTAGGCTCTTGATTCACCTAGTTCATTTTAGGGACGTTACATTCTCCCCTACTTGGACAATATTCGTCCTCGAATGGCACTTGATATACTTTAGGGACTTCCAAGAGATAATAAACTCAATACGGCAGCACATGACCATACCACGCAATACACAAAACACATATGTAGAAGAAACATCATTTTCACAAGTTTAAGAGACTCAAAACATAACAAGCAAGTAGAAACTATCTCTACAACTCATCATGCAATTAGACTCTCATTTCTTACTTCATTTAATGAGAAACTTCCTTCTCCAAACATTATCATGCTCATATACATCATTTTTACGCTTCATTACAGCCAATTCTCATTAGAACACTTTTTAAGAAAAATTTCAAATAATTCACAATGATTATGCTTACTATATAACTATTGCAATTTTAAGCAACCTAGAATGAAAGAATGACAATATGAAAGAAAAGATCATATAAACTCATTTTTTTACCCCATGAGTATAGCTTCATCAAATGCACAATGCAAGGAGATCAATGGAATTCATTTTGACCATGACTCCTAAACAAAATGCAACATCCAACATGCTACTATGATATTCTATCTCTCAAGTTTGAATAGAACAGAAGAGGACAGACAACAATCAACAACCCAACTACTAACCCTACTCCCCCAAATTATAAGGAACCCATAACAACTAAAGAGAAAATTATAACTTACCAACATCCTCATCCGGAGCATTCAAAGGAACTTGTTTGGCCTGTTTTCTTCTAGCCGAAATAGTAGGACAATCTCTCACCTTATGAAAATATTTACCACAAGAAAAGCAACTACCGGTACCAGCTAGAGACTCCCCAACGTTATTCTTCCACCAAGTAGAACAAGTAGGATTAATACCTTTAGAACAACCATCCCTCTTCTTAAACCTAGGTTGGTTTTGCTCATTGGGTTTACCCCTATTAAAATTCCTTGTGCTCCTCCTAAGTTTGGGTTTTTAAATAATAACTTACCTCCTCTAATGGGGAAGGTACCTTTCTACTTCTTTAAGCTCTTGCCACTCTATGGGACCCGAATTAATCGACCTATTGTCTTTCCATTGAGCATGCCACACTTGAGCAACTTCTCTCAATTGGTATGAATACAACTCCGCCTTCTCCCTAGAAGTCACCCCCATGGTATTGAAAACCTTCTACACACATCTAACAACTTGTGGGGATATTCTCCCACCTTAGATCCAAGGAAGATAGGAGGATTCATCCTCATAAAGTCTCACAACCTAGAGGTCATGGTAATCTTCAAAGCATTCAACCTAGGCCGAATATTTCTAGTCACATTAGTTGTCATAGATAGAGATAGGGTATTGAGATCCTCTTTTATCTCTCTATTAGTCATGTCCGGTGGAACCACCAGAACCTCATTTCCTTGACAAACTATAGAGACTTGATCACCTCGGGGAGGAACTCCTCTAGTCACCGCCTCCTCATCAACCCTACTAGCCGGTGTCCTCCTTGAATTCATCTCCTATAAACACAAGAGAAAAGGATTAAGAAAGGACACTTTCAACTTTTAACTCTACGGGATGACACAAGAGTAGAGAAGAAGGGAAACTCTATTGTCCTATAGCCTCTCACTCATAGATGTGTCGCCGCTCACACCGATGAATAAAACTCTACTAGAAGTGGCTTTAATGAGACTTTTTGATCTCTTTATACTATTTCATAACCTTATGCTCTGATACCAAATTTGTCAGAACACGAGAGTATACCCTAGAAGTTATAGTATTCTAAAATTGTTGCACGACGCACTCGACCTTTCGGAAGTAATTTAAAAGCCCTTTGACATAATTGATTGCATACATGTATGAAAAGTAGTGCGGAATTAAAACTTTTCACACAATCAAATAGAATTTACAAATGTCATTCATAGAAAATCATAAGGAAAGGCTAAGTCTCAAGTCGCCATCTTAGACACACGAATATATTGGGTGACGTCCCATACTTAATTAAAATAGAAGTAACTACGTCTATTACAATATCTTTGAATAAGAAAACTAAACAAAGTTATGTCCTTGGAACAAGTGAGGACATAGCAACACTTGCTTGAATGATTACAAATGTACAAATTTCCCTTCAATTACTCCTCTCAAATGCGACCTACACCATTAGATATAAGACAAATATATGGAATTAGTACATTAGAATGCACTAAGTATGGTGACATGCAATAAAATCATGCAAAAAGGACAATAGTATAAGGCATATTCTTTATGAGGAAATCTTTATAACATAAGTATAAGAGACACCTTTAAAACCAAAGATCACATATAAGTCAGGTTCAATGTAACCAACATCATAGCATTATCAATACTTCAATCATATAAGAATAAAACACTTCTACCAAAGTACTTAAGTAAGACAAGAAGAGACCGCCCATACACTCTCTACAGGCCTACCTAAATAATCCTCAAGACTACCTAAGATAAGATTATTCTCTATCTAGCATTCAACTCACCACCAAAGGTTACTCTAAGATTTATTTGAGTAAAACATGAAGTGACCACCCATACACCTTCTTAAAGTCTACCAAGCAACCCTTAAAGCTACCCTAGATAGGATACCTTTATTCAACCTATATTCTCGTAAGTCAATTAAGATTTATTTAAGTATTTAGAGGACTTCACATAATGGTCTCGGAAAGACCTAGGGAACCTACACCCTAGAACATTCAAAGCCTAGTCGTTCCATGGCTAGATAACATCACATTCCACTACCTAAACGTTGTAGAACTTATCCAATACTAGAATATATCCCACATGATGAGAATAGGCAATAACCGACACAGACCATACTAGTTAGGCATGGAATCCGGAGTCAACCCTACTCTAATTGAGGTTGGTCTACTTTCCAAGGGTAGAACTAGGACATCTCACATGTAGGCACATGGTTAAGGAATATCAAGGGTTTCTTTGCTCTATAGTAACCTTCGTAACTAGAGCTACTACCAATAGAATATTCACTCGGTGCTAGCCGTTATTCTCATAGAGTAAGTTCAATCACATAAGGTCATATGAAAAGGTAACATCTCTTAGTCATTACCTAACCATAATGCACCTACAAAACATTAGTCCACTAGGGCTTCCACACAATGGTCAATAAGGATATCTCAATGACTTCCTTAGAGATGGTTTCATGTCGTTCCGGACAACCTATCCCTAAGTCCACCATTCACACAAGAAGGATACCATTACATCTTCCAACTTAAAATATATCATGACCTTATTTCCATATAGAAGGTTCCACATATTAGTCATGCTTAGAAGGGCACTATCTTAGGTCTACCAATCCTAGGTTTTCATTAAACATTCATCCATACACATACAAGACAAAGGTGCTTAAGCCTACTAAGTAAAGATGTTCACGTTAGTCTACAAATTAAGGCACACACATGATCATCATATGACATATATAACAATACTCAAGCATCATGTAGAAACAACAAAGTCAACCTAGCAAGATACACTAGCAATACAACTAGAGACATCACCCTAGTCTAGAATGATCACCTATAATCAATTAACATAATAAAAATCATACTCCACTTGATCATCATCACAAGTCACAACATGATAATATCACAATTCATGAAAGTAATGCCGATAAGGCCACATTCTTCACAAGTATAGAACATAAGCACCGCCACCATAAGTGGACCATAACAATCATCAAAATTGAAACACCTATAATACATAATATAGAAGAGTCTAGGTTAACATACAACCATTCAAACCACAACAACTTCATTGCATTGCCAATTCAACCAATTCAATATACAAAGGTTGTTACCAATAGCCATAATCACCAATTATAATCAATAATTAAACTATAAAATTATCCACGATAATACAATATCAAAATTTATCAATTTAGGACAGCCTACTTACAATTCTAACATGCATCTTTCATAATTCCATAGACCAAAGTAAACTTCACAAGAATTCAATACAACAGAGATAGGATAACATCACCCATAATATAGCAAAAATAATAATTTCATGATTTGCATGAGTTCATAGAGTTTTTAACTTAGAATCATCAACTTAAAATTAATTCTATCATAAATCATTGATTCAAAACGTTTTATGCAAGAACCCATGGGTAGATATCAAAATAGGAGAATTCATCTTTTCAGAAGTCTTGGAAAACACATTTATGTTTGGCTCCATGAAGAAAGAAGATTCAAAGATGAAAAATGTACCTTGATGAAGACATTCCACGAAAATTGTAAAGAATTGATGGAGAAATCAACCTCCAAGCTCCAATTTCCCTTCAAGCTTCAATGGAGTTCTAGAGAGTTCTTCTTTGGTTTGGGGTTTTGATTTTTGAATAATGACTTGACTTGGAGTTCTAGACTTATAAACTACTTAAAATAAACAAAAATCCCTTAAGTAACCTCCCAAATCATTTTTATAACACTAGGTGAAATATTAAAATACCCAACCTTAGTTCGAGACCCTGCAGAAAACTGTAGGTGTCTAATCGATGGAACCATCTACGCCTCGTCGACCCACCAATAGACCATCCCGTTGGTCCGTCTTTTCAGTATTAGGCTCATTAAATGGGAGATTAAGATATCTTGCCTATGTGTACACCTACTCCCCATTCGACAGGGCGTCGATTTGTCCAAGGGTCTTCGATTGCCCTCTATCGTTTGAGACTATTTTTGCAGTCTTGATCCGAAGGTTGGGTCCTCTTCAAGGATCCCTTGGCTTATCCTTGTGGAGTTTTTCCTGGACGTTTCCAATTTAAACAAACTCGTATAGATGTTACAAACCTAACACAACAATTTTAACCAAAAGGAACATGCAAAACATTCCAAGACACACTAAGACACAGAAGCACGTCTCAAGGCAAAACTTTTGAACGTCTCGGACGTTCTTCGACGTTTGACCTCCAAAAATTACAAAATATTATACACTGCCTCAAAATTCTATTATTGATTATTTTAGGACTTCAAAACCTCATGGCACATGTGTTAGGCTCTATCTTCACGTAGTTCATTTTAGGGACGTTACAACTTTGGTAGTAGTACTAGATTCTACCTTAGCCTTGCACAAGTACACTTTGAGGTGGTTCGTGAAGTAGTTAATTTGAGTAAGAAGGACAAGAGCTTAAGTATAATATTATATATGGTTTATGATGATTTACTATGATGATGATATTCATGGTATGTTGTGCTATTATATCTTATTATTATGTCTATTATTGACTAACACTTTGAGATATTTTATATTTAGTACGATAGTTTCCATATTTGTTACATTTCGTACTAACGCTTATTTTGCCTACATGCTAATCCAATGTAGGGTCTTGAGGAGATTGAGTTGCTTTGAAGGGTAGAGTTTCCAAGGCTTGTCAATAAGTAAAGATCGGTGAGTCCTCATAGCATCCGAGGACATCACCCTATGTAGTCTTTTATGTTTATTACTATGTTTAGACTTTTGTGAGTTGCGTCCCAAGAAATTTTTATTCATTTTGTCATAGATGGTTTTTGATACATATGTTAAGAAGACTTATTTTTATGAAATTACATCCGTATAATGTTTTTGAGAAAAACTTTAATTTCGTGCTACTTTTCATTTGTATGCAATGAATGATGTCTAAGATCTTGTACAATACCTCCGAGAAGTCAAGTATGCCGTGTAAATTCTAGGGGAGTCTCTATGGTTGTGACATAATAAGATATGACTTACCGGGGACTTCACTCTGGATTTGATACATTGATAGATTGAAGTGCATAGAAATAGTTATTTTTGAGGCATTAAGATACAGACCATCACGACGAGCTTGGTTGGTCTCCTTCCCTTTCGCCTTGAGATTAGGGGAATCCCTCATCTTATGACCCTTATATCAACATCCAAAACAACCATACGTACCGGCAAGACACTTACCCATGTGTTGTTTCCCACAAGTAGTACATATAGGACTCTAATATGAATAGACATCTCCACTCCCTCATTGAGAATTTTGGTTGGATACCCTATCCTTGTTTTCCATGGAAGATGTAACACTCCAAAAATTCATGAATTCGTCTAGACCCTCAAATGATTAACTAAGACTCAAAACACTATTTTTAAGACTAAAGTAATTTGTTTAAAATAATTAGGAAGTGTTAGAGTTAAAATGTCAAGAAATGTCTATTACGTCAGGAGACTAGTGAAATTGAGGTTAGTGTGCCTTGGCATGTTTCATGGAGTTTAAGAGTAGGAATTTAGTGAAACTTTGTAGAAAGGTGTTAAACAAGTATTAGAGTGTGTTTACTGTCGAAACGTCAGGGTACAACTCCCCAAGGACCAACCTAGGGGTCCTTGGAGAGGACCCTTCAAATTGACCCAAAAAGTTGTCTTTTGATAGTGCACATCTACGAGCCAAACGGCGGGCGGTCGATGGCTTCATAGGTGAACACATAGCCAATTTACAAGCTCCAAAATTACAGTCTCGGACCCAATCAACATTTTGCCAATACGATGGCGTCGAGGTACCTACGGACCGTAGGTCAAGGTCTTGTAGGTTGGGTTTGTTTTGGAATGCCCAAATTTTAAAGGAATGATTTAGTTAGTTAGTTACTTAGGTGGTTAATTAAGGGTTCGGGTGTGTTTAATTTAGTTAGTTAAGGGAATTTATAACACCTAAACCCTCATTAAACAAACCCAAAACCCCACGATTCCTAAAATCACATCTCTCTAACTTCTCTCTACTCGCTCTCTTCCCCAAACTTCAACCTCCATTGAACAACAATAGAGGTCCAATTAAAACACGAATTCACCAAGGTTTTCATCTAAAGTTAGATGCAAGATAATCACTAATGTATGGTTTCTTTCACTCTTGGGATTCCTTTCCCCAAGAGGCCCTTTTAAAGATTATTTTCAACTTCCCCAAAACTAGTGTTTCAATCTAGACATGGGTTTCCTTTTCAAAACTAAATTGTTAATCAATTGTGATGACTTATAGTCTTTTATCATTTTTAATCAATCAAGATTGCCCCTTTGAACCATAGTTCTTTCCTACACTCATTATGTCTTGTAATTTTGTAGTAATTGTGGAATATGATGATTATATGAATGTATAGAATAGTAATTGCTATGTATTACTTCTATAATTTGCCTTTTTATGCATTGGTTATGTAATTCTTGGTAATTGAAGTATGAAGGCAATGAAAGGGCAATAAGGTATGAAGATTGATTCTTCATGAATTCAATTATGAAGTATTATTTACTTAGATTTTGATGTTTCTATGTTAAATGTGTGGTTGTGATGTTGATAGCAAGTGTTCCTCATCCTTAACCGTAGTCTATTGAATTAGCTATGAAGTATTTAAGTGCTGTACGATGTGATCATTATATGACTGAAAGTAACTTCTCATAATTTTTTTAATGTGTTGAGTGAAAGGTTTACATTGTCTTTATTGGTGATATTTTGGTGTACTCCGACATAAAGATGAATATAAGGATCATTAGTGGGTAGCGTTGCAAGTACTTAAGGAACACCAATTATTTGCCAAGTATAGTAAGTGTGAGTTTTGGATAAGATCGGTGGCATTTCTTGGGCATATTTTCTCAAGTGAGGGTATAGAGGTCGATCCAAAGAAAACTGAGGTGGTTAATAATTAGCTTAGACCTTTGAGTCCAATCGACATTAGAAGTTTATTGGGTCTAGCCGGGTACTATAGAAGGTTTCTGGATGGGTTTACGTCAATTGCTTCTCCTTTGACTACCTTGACCCAAAAGAGTGTTAAATTTGAGTGGTCGGAGGCATGTGAAAGCAATTTCAAAATATTGAAAGATAGGTTTACCTCCACTCTGGTGTTGACTTTATCGGAGGGTACCAAGGTTTTAGGGGTGTATTGTGAAGTTTCCCGAGTGGGTATGGGTTGTGTTCTTATGCTAGATGGGAAAGTACAGCCTATGTCTCTAGAAAATTCAAGGTTGCATGAGAAGAATTATCCAACTCATGACCTTGAATTAGCGACCATGTTGTTTGCCTTGAAAATATGGAGCAATTACTTGTATGGTGTCTATGAGATATACTTAGCGACCACAAAATCCTTCTATATGTGTTAACCTTAAAGGAGTTGAATCACCGACAACGAAGATGGTTGGATCTTTTGAAGGATTATGATATGAGCGTTCTCTACCACCCTTGCAAGGCAATATGGTTCCAGATGCTTTAATTCTTTTGACCATGAGAAGTGTGTCTTATGTGGCAGGGGATAACATAGAGCTAATAAAAGATGTTCAAAGGTTGGCTCGGTTGGCTGTTTGGTTGGAAGATTCTCCTAATGGTGGTTTTGTGGTCCATCATAAATATGAATCGTCTTTAGTGGTTGAGGTGAAATCTAAGCAACATCTTGATCCTCTATTGATGAAGTTGAAGGAGTCGGTACTTGGCAAGTACAATGAGTCATTCTCCTAGGGGGATGGTGTACTTTGGTTCCAAGGTAGATTGTGCGTAGCGGATGTTGACAACTTGAGAGGTAAAATTTTAGAAGAGATCATGTGTCCCGCTATTCTATCCATCCGTGTTCCACCAAAATGTACCATGATCTTATAGAAGTCTATTGGTGGGAAGGTTTAAAAAAAGACATAGCGGAGTTTGTGGCTAGGTGGCCAAATTGCAAACAAGTAAAGGACGAGCATCAAAAACCGAGTTGTTTGACTCAAGCAATGAATGTTTCTACATGGACGTGGGAAGACATTAATATGGACTTCGTAGTGGGTTTGCCTAGGACACGTAGGCAAAATTACTCCATATGAGTTGTTGTGCATAAATTAACAAAATCCGCTCACTTTATGCCCATTAATTCTATTGATTCGGCGTAAGAGTGTGCAAACTTGTATCTTGACGAGATTGTGAGTTTTCATGGCATCCCTTTGTCTATCATTTCGTATAGAGTGCCTAATTCACTTCTCATTTTTGGAGATCTTTCAAAAATGGGTTGGGTACTCAGTGAAGCATAGCACCACTTTTCATCCTCAAAAAAATAGTCAAGCAGAGCGTACCATTCAAAGCCTATATGATATGTTAAGACCTTGTGTGATAGATTTCAAAGGATATTGGCACGATAACCTACCAGTGATTGAGTTCTCCTATAATAACAGCTACCATTCAAGTATTTCCATGTCTCCTTTTGAAGAACTCTATGGTAGGAGGTGTCGGTCTTTGGTTAGGTGCTTTGAGGTAGGGAAGTCTTCACTCCTTGGTCCTGAGATGATCTATGAAATCTTAGAGAAGGTTCAGATGATAAGGGATAGGTTGAAAACAAATTATAGTCGGCAAATGTCATATGCCAAAAATAAAAGAAGAGATCTTTATGTGAAGTAGGGGATAAGGTGTACTTGAAGATTTCACCCATGAAAGGGGTGATGAGATTTGGAAAAAAGTCTAAGATTAGTCCTCGGTATGTGGGTACCTATGAGATAGTGAAACAGGCCTGGAAGGTGGCTTATGAGTTGAAGTTACCAAGTTAACTAGCCCCGGTTCACCCCGTATTTCTTTTTTCCATGATTAAGAAGTGTATTGGTGATCCCGTATCCATTCTCCCTATTGAAGGGTTAGGTGTAGATGAGAACCTTTCATATGAAGAGATTCTAGTGGAAATGCTTAATCGCCTAGTCAAGAAGTTGAGGAACATGGAAGTGGTGTCGATGGACCTACGGACCGTAGGTCAAGGTGTCATAGGTTGGGTTGGTTTTGAATTGTTGATACGCTCAAATTACACCTCCATAAAGAAGTATAAGTGGTCGTAATCAAGTGGAGAACCTAACTAGAAGGTTGGGGTCAATCCCATGAGAAAAATGGTTTACACTTAACTTCAATTCACAATCACATCTATTTAGCCAGGGTCTTCCCGAAAGCGTGAAATTAAGGGGGGGGGGGGTTTATGAAACAAGTTATTGAAACAATTCTAAGTTACCAAGTAAGTAAAAGTAAAAAATATTGACTTTTTATCAAGTTGTGAGACTAACTAGAGTATATGTGTTCCCCATAGGTTCATAATGGCGTATTCCTAGCAATAACAATTCTTCCCTAGTGTTTTGCATGTAAAGTGGTAAGTTATTTATCCCTAAATCCTTGGTCCGACATCTAGATAATTTCACCCCGTTCCTTGGTCAGGCTACGTGTATATACTTTACTAAACACTACCTTTACCTCATATTAGACATCATAATCGATGTATGTCTTAGTTATTACTTCGCACCTGTCACATCCAGGGAGCACCCCCTAAAGTAACTGGTGTTGTCGTCCTCAAAGAGGAATAAGATTAACCTCTTAGCATTTGTCATTTTCATTTCATAGGTTAAATTAGAGGAAAATTTAAAACTTTCTAACTACTTCTACATTGAGGTTTACTTAGACCTCTCGCTTACACTTAATATAGTATAGCGAGTATACATAGACTCCTCGTATAAGAAGAATACATAGTACTTACATGGCTCATATATATATAAGATACATAACGTAGTCTTAAAATGGATGTCTCATATTAAACCATCTAGACAAGAGTATAAAAATTGGACATAGCCCGTACATCAATACCAAAGCCACATATAGGCTATACAATTATAGTACTCAAATGAAAGAGAATGAACAAAGTGTCTTTAAGGCTAATCAACATCCAATGCTAGAAAGTTGAATTGTCCTCAAAGTGGTGTGGACCTACAAAACATGGAGAGTGAGAATCCAAGTCTTCTTCAAAATTCGTCACGAACCCTTCAATGATCGAAACCTAAAATGTTGGGAAAAAAGGGAGAAACGGTGTTACAAAAATCACTTGTACTAAGCATGGAATTCATATGCACATACAACGTAGAAATCATGCTAAAAGGGGACATTTCATTAAAGCTTGCTAATTTACTTTGAAAAGACTTGTGCATATTCAAGCACCCCAATACAAACTAATAACACATATCCCTCAAGTCAAAAACATGTACAACACAAGACCAACAATATCAAGTTTAGTCACGTCAAAATCTATAGCATCATAATTGAGCATATAATTAAAACAACTCTACCATCAAGTTATAATATCAACAAGCATGTATAAGAGTTCATAACATCATAACTAAAGCAAGACCCTTACTCATGAAGCCCCATTAAATCTACTAGTGCAGTCACTAAGTAAGTCCCCATAACCTCACTTAATGAAGTCAACCAAACAAGAACTTAAGAAATGTCCAACTTCACATTATATATCATTAAGAGTAAACATCATCATACTTTAGCAATAGAGACCAACCACATGTTCATAAGTGAAATCAATATCACATGGTGTCAATAACAAGTAAGATCAACATGTACATATCATTTACATTTATCAGAATATAAGCATAAAATAACATCCTTCTAAGGCTTTCTCAAGGGTCAACTTTCTTATTTCTTTTTACTTTCGGGAACATCTTGCCTTTACCGACATAGACCACATGAGCAAATATGGAATCCAGTGACATAGAACCCTACACCAAAGGATGGTGGACTACTTTCCAAGGTAAAAACATGAACATTACATCTACGTTGATCCACTAGCTAGTATTCCTATGGGGGCAACATAGTTCAAAAAATAGGAGATATAGTTTGTCACATCCCAAAACCATACCCTAGAAGATATGACACTCTTGGAGTGCAACCGGCGTACTCGACCTCTCGGAGGTTTATACAAGACCTTACATATCGTTCATCACATATACATCGTTAAAAGTAGTGCGGAATTAAAACTTTTCACAAAATATTTCATAGTCTTTAAAAACTCTTTCATATAAAATCATAGGAAATACTCAGTCTTAATCTCATGAAAGATTAGACACAAGAGTACTTGGGGCACGGCCCATACGAAAATAGAAATATAGTACTACTAAGTCTATTACAATACTTTAATAAGACATAAAAGACATCTATGCCCTCGAGTCAAATGAGGACATAGTTCAACTTCACTTGAACGATGCTACGATCAAAATCTTGCTTCCCAAATTCTCCTTACCTACCAACAACTATAGAGATAGATAATGGCATGGAATTAGTACAACCACAAGTACTAAGTATGGCATAATACATAAAAATCATGAAAACAGACATTTATTAGAAATATGCCTCTTTTCATTTAAATCTCATAATATAATCATAAAAACAACATTTATCAACTTAGAAACACATGATAACATTTATACCAATTATAACATTTTTAGAACAACATTACAGTAAGCATAATTCACTGTACAGTGAAGTTCTTCACTGTTACGGTGAAGTCTCTTTACTTCATCTCAAACGCCTTCTTGCATGTAACCATCCCACTAACAATAGTCCTAACACTCACTTATATCACACAAAAAGAGACCGCTCATACACCCTCTCTAAGTGTGCCTAATTGATCCTCAAGACTACTCATAATGAGACACATAGACACTTACAATACACCAACACACATAACATATAAGATATGACATTCTCTTTACTAAGGCTATCAAAAGACATACTTAAGTAATCCTAGAAAAGAACTCCCATACACCTTCTTCAAGGTTACCTAAATAATCCTTAATACATCCTAGGTTTAGATCATGCCTAGAGAATCAACCAACTCCCTAACTAGAGTCATTCTCAAGACTTCCATAGATAAGACATGAAGAGATAATCCCTTATGCCCTCTTCACACTTTAACTAAGGAATCCTTAAGTCACTCTACATTAGGTACTTATTAATTTACATACTTTATAACATAAGTCATTTCTTCATTAGTTCATTTAAGAGTCATTCATCACATTAAGGACATTCACGTAATGGGCTTTGGACAAGACCTAGGGACTCTCACTAATATCTTCAAAGCCTAATGCGCAATGTCTAGATAGCGTCACATACCACCACCTACACTTCATATAACTTCTCTAATGCTAATATGTATCCCACATGATGAGAATAGGCAATAACCGACATAAACCATGGTAGAAAAACATGGAACCCGGAGTTCTATCCTACTCCGACGAGGTTGTTCTACTTGCAAATGGTAGAGCTTGGACACATCCCATGAAGGCACGTGGTTAAGGAATATGAAGGGCTTACTTTGTATTCTATACTCATACTTTAACAATAACTACATCCCTTACCATACTCACTCGGTGCTAGCCTTTGTTCTCACAGATTAATTCACATTAAGGTTCATACAAAATGGTTCCATACCAAATTCATAACCCAATTACATTTACCCTACAAAAGAGGTCACCTAGGGCTTCCTTACAATGGGGACAAGAAGCTCATTATGACTTTCATAAGAATTGATATGATTCCTTTCCAGCCAATCAACGTTAAGTCTATCATTCATTACATGAAGTATACCATTACGGCTTTCTACTGCAAGGTTCATAACCTTACCACTAGGTTTAAGGTTTGACATAAAGGATCCTCTTATCATAATTCAAGGTCTCACATATCATTCATACATTCAAGACTAAGAGATTTAGCATCCTAAGTCAAGACATTACATATTCACTTTTATACATGCATCAAGTAAGGGACACAAGTCTACCAAAACAAGACACAACATACTTTACTTTATCACATATTACATGTCATTCTAGAAACACATAGGAACATATATTATCATCTTTAAGTTATACTATACACTACTATATCATCACTAATATAACCATCATAGACTCATACAGCCAATTAGGAACAATCATGCATCAACTCTAAGACTACACACAAGAACGCATAATCATAGTATAACATGATTACCTAAATAACATCAATAGAAGAACACATACTTTCACATTACTTCACATATAGGTAGATAAGATCATACTTCTCACATAATAAACTACATACATCAACATAATACTTCAAGTAGTTGCCGACAAGGCCATAATCATCATAATACTTAAAATAACGCCTACAAGGCCACATCAATTCACATAACACCGCCACCATAAGTGGACCATACAAATCACAACATAATTGAGGAGATATAATACTTAAAATAAATATAAATAGGTAAGCATACACTCCATCCTCAACACTTCACTCCAATGCTAAATCATCCAATTCAATATCATAAGGCCCTTACCCATGGCCATGAACATCAATGCAATCCATAAATCATAATACTTAATGATACTAGGCTAATTCTACACAGATTTATTAATCTAAGACCAATTATACACCAATTTAATACAATTCGTATATCTTTTGATAGGCCATAGAAAACTACACCATAATTCATAAGCATTAAGACAATATCACTTAACACATAAAGTAGTCAAAAACTAGGGTTCATCAATTACATGGTTCATAGGGTAATTGAGTTAAAATAATCTAAATAACAACAATTCAATCACTATTCAATGATTAAAAACCTTTAATGCAAGAACCCATGATAGATCATGAAATTGGACAATTCATCTTTAAAAACTTGAGAAAAGTTCTTTGAATTTGGGCTCCTTGATGTATAGAGTTTCAAGGATCAAAAACCATACATGAATGAAGCTAATCCTCCAATTGAATTAATAATCTCCACTTAATTCTTCAATCCAAGCTCTTTCTTGAGTTTTAGCTTCTATGGAGTCTTAAGGAATTTCTAAGGGATTTTGGGGTTTTGATTTGGAAGAATGAATTCTTCTAAGTGTTAAAGACATATATACATGTCTAAAATACCAAAAATACCCCTTAGGAACCGCCAATCCTTTAATTTAAAAGTGGGTTAAATTTACAAGTTCACCCCTCAACTTAATAGTGAAGTGCGCATGGACACAACACCTTCGACGGATGGACCATCGACGGCCCGTCCTTTGACCAATAGACTGTCCTGCTGGTCCGTGATATAGGACTGAGGCTTGTCTTTGGTCCCTCCTCTCCCCAAACTAAGTCCCAAATGACTATACCCTACTAACGGGGCGTCTACTGACCCACTGGGCGTGGAATGCCTCCGTGGTTTGGGTTGTCTTAGGCACCAACTTTGGGTCCTTCCTCAACGACCCTTACATGTTCCTTGGGGATATTTGCGCGGACGTTTCCAATCCAAACATGATCTTATATGAGTTTAGGACCTCTAACATGTATTTCACCCAAAACGAACACGTAAAACTCGACGAAACATGCTTAGATACACAAGGTCATTTTAAGGCACATCTTTCGAATGTCATGAACGTTCTTGGACGTTTCACCTCCAAACTTCTCAAAACTTTACACACTGCCTATATACAGTATAATAAATCATTTAAGGAACTTATAACTTCATAAGTCACACATAATCACATAAAACCACAAATGAGGTACATATGTGACTTAGTCGTCGAACGTCTTAGTCATCCCTTAACGTTTGACTTCCAATGCAACTAAAACTCTAGACACTGCCTCAATACCACATTATAGACAATTTTAGGACCTTATAACATCATGAAAACATCGTTAGGCTCTAACCTAAGTCATTTTCGGGATCTTACAATCTCCCCCACTTGGACAACATTCGTCCTCGAACGACACTTGCCACTCTCTGAACACTTCCAAGAAGAGAGATTCAATTAGAAACTCATAATAATACCACATTACACATTCAAGGAGAAAACATCAATTTCACATAGTCAAGAGATTCACAACACAACAAGAAACTAGAACAAAATTCTATAACTCATTATGCTATAAAACTCATATCCTTCAATCCAAATAACAAAAAATCATTTTATATTCATTATTATGCTCAAACACATCAGTTCTAAGCACTTTACAACAATTTTATATCAAAGTGTCAATTAGTCAAATTTTCAAAATTCTTACAGTGAACTGCCAGTGCTTTACACTGAATTGTACAACGTTTTAAAAAATGCAACTTTTAGGCAATTCATGATATAAACATTCTAATATGCAAGGTAACATCATATAAACATCTTTTACAACATGATCGTTGCTTCATAAAACACACAATGCAAGAAGTTAATGAAATTCAATTTCAACCAAACTCCTACACACCATGCACATGCAACAAACTTCTAGGACTTTCTATCCCATCTACTAACCATACTCCTCCACTTAGAAGGAACTCATATCACTAAAATAAATAAAAGGACTTAACAACAACATCATCACTCTCATCCGGCTTTTCTCCTCTAGTACGGAGTGCATCGAAACGCCTCTTTGTTGGAGAATCATCCTTTGGAACATTAGGAGCAACTTTCTTACCATCTCTATTAGGACAATCTCTCACTTTGTGTCCATATTTTCCACATCCAAAACAACTTTTGGTACCAAATAGACACTTACCATAATGTTTCTTGCCACAAGTGACACATGTAGGGTTGACATTTTGAGAAGTACCTCCTTTCTCAATCTTGAACTTAGCACCCCTAGATTTTTCTTGAGTTTGAGCCCTGTTTTTGAACCTAGGTTTCCCTTGATCACTTGCATCACTTCTTTTCATGTTTCTAGCAATCCTACCAATTTTAGACTCTTAAAATTATTGTGCATAAACCATGAGTCTAGCTAAGGTCATATCATCATGTAGCATAGTTGTACGACATTCTTCCATCACTAAGTCGGCGACCCCGGTCACAAAGCGATTCATCTTATCCCTAGGATTTGACACTAAGTACGGTGCATATCTAGACAACATTGAGAACTTCAAAGAGTACTTCTCAACACTCATATTGTCTTGCTTGAGATTGATAAACTCCTCTACCTTAACCTCTTTCCTCTCATGGGGAAAGTACTTACCATGAATAGCTTCTTTAAATTCTTCCCACTGAATAGGACCCAACTCAATCGGACTATTATCCTTCCATTGAGTGTACCATATTTGGGAAATATCCCTCAATTGATACGAATCCAATTTTGCCTTCTCCGTAGATGTAACCCCCATAGTACTCAACACCTTGTACACACCTCAAGGAAATCTTGGGGATCCTCTCCCACTTAAGAGCAAAGAAAGATAGGAGGATTTATCCTCACAAAGTCTCTCAACCTAGAGGTCATAGTGCTCTCTACAACATTCAACCTAGGCACCACACTCAAATTCGCTTGAGTAGTCACGGATCGGGCTAAAGCAAGCAAAGCCTTCTCTAATATCTCTATTACTCAACTTCGGGGAATCCACCGGGATCTCATCACCACCTTCCACAATAGGGACATGATCACCTTGGGGAGGCACTTGAGCACGTTGAACACCTTTTACTCCTAGCCCATATTGATGAACTTGCTCAACTTGAGAAGGAATCTCCTCATGAAAATCATTCTCCTCAATCCTCCTAGCCGGTGTCCTCCTCGTATTCATCTTCCTAGAAACACAAGGAAAACCATAAGAAAAGAGTATTGATAACTTTTACTCTACGGCACAACATAGGAGTAAAAAAGAAGGGAAACCCTATCGTTCTATAGCCTCACGCCCATAGATGTGTCTCGACTCACACCAATGGTCGAGACTCTACTAGACGTGACTTGATGAGACTTTTTGATTCCTAATACTACTTTCACATCCTATGCTCTGATACCAAGCTTGTCACATCCCAGGACCATACCCTAGAAGATATGGCACTCTTGAAGTGAAACCGGCATACTCGACCTATCGGAGGTCTTATACAAGCCCTTACATATCGTTCATCGCATATACATCGTGAAAAATAGTGCGGAATTAAAACTTTTCACAAAATATTTAATATTCTTTAAAAACTCTTTCATATAAAATCGTAGGAAATGCTAAGTCTCAATCTCATCAAATCTTAGACACAAGAGTACTTAGGACACGGCCCATACGAAAATAAAATATAGTACTACTAAGTCTATTACAATACTTCAGTACGAAACATAAAAGACATCTACGGCCTCGAGTCAAATGAGGACATACTTCAATGTCATTTGAACGATACTACGATCCAAGTCTTTCTTCCCAAATTCTCCTCATCTACCAAAAACTATAGAGATAGATAAAGGCATGGAATTAGTACAACCACATGTACTAAGTATGGCATAATGCATAAAAATCATGAAAATGGACATTTATTAGAAATATGCATCTTTTCATTTAAATATCATAAAATAATCATAAGAACAAAATTTATCAACTTATAAAGACATAAGATAACATTTATACCAATTATCACATTTTTAGAACAACATTACAGTAAGCATAATTCACTGTACAATGAAGTTCATTAATGTTACAGTGAAGTCTCTTTACTTCATCTCAAACGCCTTCTAGCATGTAATCATCCCACTAAAAGCTATCCTAAGACTCACTTAAGTCACACAAAGAGAGACCGCGCATACACCCTCTCTAAGTGTGCCTAAATGATCCTCAAGACTACATATAATGAAACACATACACACTTACAATACACCAACACACATAACATATAATATATGACATTCTTTTTACCAAGGCTATCAAAACACTTACTTAAGTACTCCTAGAAGAGAACGCCCATACACTCTCTTTAAGGTTACCTAAATAATCCTTAATACATCCTAGGTTTAGATCATGCCTAAAGAATCAACCAACTTCCCTAACTAGAGTAATTCTCAAGACTTCCATAGATAAGACATGAAGAGATAATCCCTTATGCCCTCTTCACACTTTAACTAAGGAATCCTTAAGTCACTCTATATTAGGTACTTATTAATTTACATACTTTATAACATAAGTCATATTTTCATTAGTTCATTTAAGAGTAATTCATCACATAAAGGACATTCACGTAATGGTCTTTGGACAAGACCTAGGGACTCTCACTAAAATCTTCAAAGCCTATTGTGCAATGTCTAAATAGAGTCCCATACAACTACCTAAACTTCATAGAACTTCTCTAATGTTAATTGGTATCCCACATGATGAGAATAGGTAATAAACGACATAGACCATGGTAGCAAAACATGGAATCGGAGTTCTATCCTACTCCGATGAGGTTGTTCTACTTGCCAATGGTTGAACTTGGACACATCCCACGTACGCACATGTTTACGGAATGTGAAGGGATTACTTTGTATTCTAGCCTCATACTTTAACTAGAACAACTTCTCTTACCATAGTCACTCAGTGCTAGCCTCTGTTCTCATAGATTAATTCACATTAAGGTTCATACAAAGGGGTTTCATATCAAGTTCATAACCCAATTACATTTACCCTACCAAAGAGGTCCCCTGGGGCTTCCTTACAATGGCGACAAGAAGCTCATTATGACTTTCCTAAGTATTGATTTGATGTCTTTCTAGCCAATAACCTAAAGTCCATCATTCATTACATGAAGGATACCATTACGGCTTTCTACTTCGAGGTTCATAACCTTACGTCTAGGTTTAATGTTTCACATAAAGGATCCTCTTATCATCATTTAAGGTATCACATATCATTAATACATTTAAGACTAAGATATTTATCATTATAAGTCAAGACATTACATATTCACTTTTATATATGCATCAAGTAAGGGACACAAGTCTAGGAAAAAAAGACACAACATACTTTACTTTATCACATATTACATGTCATTCTAGAAAAAAATAGGAACAACTATTATCATCTTTAAGTCATCCTATACACTACTATATCATCATTAATATAACCATCATAGACTCATATATCCAATTAGGAACAATCATGCATCAACTCTAAGACTACACACATGAACACATAGTCATAGTCTAACATGATCACCTAAATAGAATCAATAGAAGAACACATACTTTCACATTACTTCACATATAGGTATATAGGATCATACTTCACGTAATCAACTACACACATAAACATAATACTTCAAGTAGTTGCCAACAAGGCCATAATCATCATAATACATAAAATAACGCCAACAAGGCCACATCAATTCACATAACACCGCCACCATAAGTGGACCATACAAATCACAACATAATTGAAGAGATATAATACTTAAAATAAAGAGAAACATAGCAGCTTACCACCACTCCATCCTCAAAACTTCACTCCAATGCTAAATCATAATAATCAATGAAACTAGGCTAATTAAACATAGATATATTAATATAATACAAATTAAACCTCAATTGAATATAATTATTACATCATTAGATAGCCCATAGAAAACTATACAATAATTCATAAGCATTAAGAGAATATCACTTAACACATAAAGTAGTCACAAACTAGGGTTCATTAATTACATGGGTCAATAGGGTAATTGAGTTAAAACAATATAAATAACAACAATTCAATCACTATTCAATGATTAAAAACCTTTATTGAAAGAACCCATGATAGATCATGAAATTGGACAATTCATCTTTGAAAACTTTAGAAAACTTCTTTGAATTTGGTCTCCTTGATGAGTAGAGTTTTAAGGATCAAAAACCATACCTCAATGAATATAATTCTCCAATTTGATGAGGAATCTCCACTCAAATATCCAATCCAAGCTCTTTCTTGAGTTTTAGCTTCTATGGAGTCTTAAGGGATTTCTAAGGTATTTTAGGGTTTTGATTTGTAAGAATGAATTCTTCTAAGTGTTAAAGAAATATATACATGTCTAAAATACCCAAAAGACTCCTTAGGAACCTCCAATCCTCTAATTTGGAAGTGGGGTGAATTTACAAGTTCACCCCTCAACTTAACATTGAACTGCGCAGGGACAGAGCACCATCGACGGATAGACCATCAACGGCCCGTTCTTTGACCAATGGATTGTCCTGCTGGTCCATGGTCTGGTATTGTGGCTTGTCTTTGGTCACTTCTATCCCCAAAATAAGTCCCAAACGACGAGACCCTACAAACGGGGCGTCGATTGCCTATGTGGTTTGGGTTGTCTTGGGCAGCCTTGGCCACCAACTTTGGGTCCTTACTCAAGGACCCTTGGATGGTCCTTGGGGATATTTTCCTAGGCGTTTCCAACAAAATCATTATCCTATATGAGTTTAGGACCTATCACATGAATTTCACACAAAACGAACATGTAAACCTCGACAAAACATGCTTAGACACACAAGGTCATTTCAAGGCAAATCTCATGAACGTTCTTGGACGTTTGACCTCCAAACTTCTCGAAAATTGACACACTGCCTATATACACTATAATAACTCATTTAAGGACCTTATAACCCCATGAATCATACATAATCACATAAAACAACATATGAGGCACATAGGTGACTTAGTCGTCGAATGCCTTAGTCATACCTTGACGTTTGACTTCTAATGCACCTAAAACTCTAGACACTACCTCAATACCACATTATAGACCATTTTAGGGCATTAGACCATCATGACAACATCGTTAGTCTCTAGTTTCACCTAAGCCATTTTAAGGATCTTACATAGTTAGGACCCACTTTATGCTACATGCATTATAGTCTCCAATTTGATGAATATATTAGTGATCCTACCTTCCCTATGTGGGAAGGGAAACTCCTCACTAATAGTTCACTATGTTCTAAGATAGAGTCCCTTTTGACGTGTCTTTCATTAATAATCATAAATTAGTTTAGGTCATAGGGTCCACCTCTTATATAGTCATAGTCATAGCTCAATAGGAATTGCATGAGATTAGCACATTTACATCATTATATCATAGTATCCTTATATCATTACATCTTAAACATAATCTGACAATCACATAATTCAATACATTTCAATTCAACATCATACCAATACTTATCAACCTTATCATAAGGTATACTTCAACATAACCTCATTACTAAACACAAGTAATCATAATTGAAATAAAGGTTTGATATCACTAGACTTACCTCAATCTTGTTCACAAGCCATCATCAAGGTCTTACTATCAACCATACAATTTAACCCAAAAATGGGTGTAATATCATCACCCAATAGTAATTAAAACCATAATGAAGTCAATTGAAGCATTACACAATAATTCATCACTAGTTCATAGCCTAGGGTTAGGGACTCAGATAAAATTCATGATCTACTTCACAACCTAGGTTAATTAATAAAGAACTAACATAATTGGATTACAATAAATCATAATATACTCACAATTATCTAAACAAATCATAAACAAAACCAATTAGAGGATCATTTTCATAATAGAAGAAAACTAATCTAAAACTCCTCTTTTTGAAATAAATTTTTGAGTGAAACCTTTGGGGAAAGAGTCCCAAAGGTGAAATGAATCCCATACCATACTAATTGATGAAGTTTGATGGAGAAATATTTATTTAAAGCCTTATAACCCACCTTTACTAGGTCATCTTTCTTTGGGAGAGAGAGAAGAGAGAAGGAAGAGCAATTGGGTTTGGGAATTATGAGAGTTTGGTTTAGTTTAATTAGGTTTGGGGCCTTTACATGAGTCACTAGCTAACTTAATTAGGCCTCCCTTAACTCCTAACTAATTAAATAACCCCAAATTAACTAATTCAATTAATTAAAATGAGACAGCTATACAGGGACCTGACTAACGGTCTATAGGTCAGTCTACGCCCTTGACCCCTTCCGTCCTGCACACCTGTCATTGTTGTGAGAGACTGGTCTAAATGGACCATTAGCCAAAATGACTAAGTGTTGGTCGACGCTGTCACGACTGGAATCTAGACCCCAGATGAGACCGGCGTCGTTGACCTCTCAGAGGTCGCAGACAAGCCTACTTACGTTATTCTTACTTTACATAGGTTAATTTTAGCGGAAAATTTGAAATTTTTTGTTTCCTAACATACTTATAAAAACATTCTCATTAATACGTAATTGTTCACCATCAACCATCTAACATTAAGAGATAAGCAACTGAAAGGAATAGTTCAATAAACAAAATTGTATAATTGCCAAAATGGCCTAATACATAGTCTGAATAAAATAAGAAAGAAACGCTAGTGGAACATACTCCACTAGCTCAACTCCTAAACTAAGCTAGAACATAAAATAGTAGCATCCTCGAAAGCATAAGGACCTACCAAAGCCGGATGAATGCTGGACGTCCGGATAACTGCTACGATGATCCTACAGCTCTACCGTCCACCTGTGCCTGCACCTAAAATAGTAGAGTTTGTATGGGGTTAGTACACACTTGTACTAAGTATGGGTATATGCAAGCACACACCAAGGACATGCATGAGAAAGAATAGCCCTTTCCTAACAACATGATTTTTGGAAGTCAAGTTAGTGGACTTTCCAAATTGAGATTAGGAAAGTTTCCAAATTTGGATTAGGAAAGTAAATGAACTTTCCGAATTTGGATTAGGAAAGTCAGTGGGCTTTCCAGATTTGGAATAGGAAAGTTATGCCATGAGAATAACATACATCATCATACTTTTCATATTTGCACACAACACATAACATTTACACATAGCACATATCATATAGCATACAATACATTTTGCATGTAGCACATAACTTCGTTCATATCATTCATTCATATGCCATGAGACCTTGGAATCATGGACTTGACATTAAGACATCCCAGAAATGAGGGCTCAACATATGGGACCCCAACTAGGGAGTCTTCATTAGCAAACACAGAGTCTGCTTCATTCATTCATACGTACTTCTTTTCATTTCGTTCATAGTCCAGTGTAACCACCGGTTATACCTAGGATGTAGTTTAAGACTTTCATTAGGTTCGTTGTGCAATGACCAAGAATGACCTAATGTCATTACTTGAATCTAACTCACCTTTTGATTATCCTATCCTAACACCTTCAGTATTCATTAATTTCATTATGTGCATCATTTGAGGCTGGCCTCATTCATTCATTGGGAACTTTAACTTTAACCGACATAGATCATGTGAGCATCATGAAATCCAGTGTCTCCCCCACACCGAAAAGAGGTTGAATCACCGACCAAAATGATCCAATAACATGCTAGCGTACATGGGAATTTAACCCCCGCCAGATCCCTATATTGGCAGTATAGGTTCGAAGACTAGGAGATATAAGGAGACCCATACCCGGCAAGCCAGATAGTCTCATCTCATGAGAGTTACGTGAACCTACGCCCTTCCCGAAAGAAGGCATCACCGCTCACAGCTAGTTCATCGGTGCTCAGTATAAAGTTCCATTACATTCATCTCATACGTCATGGAAGCTAGCTTCTAGTATGAGGACATCATAGCTCATTAGATGAATTATCATCTCATCATTCGTATTGAGTGTGTTAAGTTCAATACTCTCATTAGAGTGTTCATAGAGACTGGTCTCTTCATTATCCAACACTCTCATAGGTGAGTACGTATTGGTAACATTTACTTAGGCTCATTTGAGATTGCTCTCATCATTCACATTAGCCTCATATCATGTTGTCACCACATTCATCATTATTAGCACCTTTGCTTTTCATAGTTATTCACCTCTTATTACGTGAATGTTCGTTTCGTCTTATGCCAATGCACTTGGCCTTTTGTGTGCTTTACACCCTTACTTAACCCTTCTAGGGTTTCATTATTTCATTGTTCATTTCATCATTTCATTGTTCATCCCATCATATGCAAATGCACTTGGCCATTTAGTGTATTTTACATTCATACTTAACCCTTCCAGGGTTCATCATTTCATTTCATACATCTTAAGTTCACTTACTTTTGAACGTATGTTAGACTTATGTGTCTATACATACAAGCCATGAGGCTTCATTCATAGTTCATTATGTGACTCATACATTCCTAAGATTTTATAGTACAAGACTTATGTATCTTGTATATATACCAATATATTGATTTCGATCTAAGTAGATGGCATTATTCTTGGATGATTTGTTCACGTACGACTTATGTATCAAATGGAAGTTTGGGTAAGGAATACCAAGTCTTGAATCAATTGGATATCATTTATATTTTTAATTCATTTTATTCTAATATTCATAACATTTTAACTCTAAGTCAAATCACAATATTAACATTGAAGGATTACTTTTCTATTTAACCTTGTTCTTGAATTGGCCGATGGGTTGTGGGTTCGAGCCCCCACAACCCCATTTTCATTTTTCATTAACATGATATTCTCCCATCTTTCTTAAACCAAGAGGTTGTGGGATCAAACCCCCACAGCCTCTTTTATTATACTCTTAATTTCGCCCAAGTAAGGAGGTTGTGGGTTCGAACCCCCACAGCCTCCTTACTTTTAATTAATTTTCGCTAGGAGGAGGGCATTGGCAGTGAGGTCGTGGGATCAAACCCCCACAGCCTCACTTGCTTTATTAAATTATTTTTGCCTCCTCTAGTTCCAGCCTTGAGGTCGTGGGTTCGATTCCCACGCCTCACTTCTTTTATTTTCTTTATTCTCCCTCTTCCTTGCTTCCCACAAGTCATGTGTTCGACTCCCCCCATCCCCATTTTTTTCTTTTATTCATTTTCGTGGGCAGCAGCTAAGGGGTTCGAATCCCCTTAGCCCCAACACATTTTTTTAAAAACAATTCAGCCTTGAGGTCATGTGAGGTCTTGGGTTCGATTCCCCTTGACCTCACCTATTTTAATCCCTTTTAAAACCCTTTCAAAGTCTCCAGAAACTGCCCAAATTTAACATCAAAATCTGGAAATTTTGATTACCATTTTGCAGCCTATTTTTCTCCACTTTTTAACGTTAAAAATTCATGCATTTGGAGTAGTGTTTAGTGAGTCCTTTAGGTGCATTTTATTGGACATATTTGGCCAAGAATTCTTCATTTAAGTTCAGCCACTTTACACTTAATTGAACATCATCATTTGCATAAGTTTATACACTTAAATGACACCCAAAATCATATCAAACTTGAAGCCATAAATCAACACTCATTTACAGTAAGTTTACAATAAACTTTTCTCATACTCACACATATTTTTGGCAACAAAGCTTGTCATTCATATGATTCCAAATACATGTTCATGAAAACACATTGCAACACCTAATTTCTACCAGCAAACATACCAACCTACGAATTCGTTGGGAGCTAATGACAGGGACATGCAACGGGGAAAACAACCTTAGTTTTGAGCCGAATATTCTGAGTCCTAGGGGTCTCTTGGGAAAAGGACCAAGAGTAAGAAGACCCATACCTTAATTTCCTTGTTCAAACACGAATTTGCTGCCCAAAAATCCTCTCCACAAATCAGTCCAAGCTTTCTCAATCGTCCACACTACTCGACAACCACCTCTCTTTGCTTTATCGTTTGGTTACTTTGTTTACTTAAAAATTTTGCTTGAGTTTTTCAAGTGTGAAGAGCTCTTGAATATTTTTCAGTTCTTCACCTTTATTTTGCAGAGAAAAACGTGAGAGTAATTGAAAAAGTGAGAGAGATATCGTGAGAGAGAGAGAGTAGCTTTAAGATGGGAGTTTTGGTTTGAGAATTAGTCAAACTAGGACTCCTTGCTAAATTAATAATTAAAAATCTGATTTTTCCTTTTCTTAATCAGATAATATTCATTATTTAATTAAGTTAATTCATTAAATTAAATAAAAGCAAGTTAAATCCTTGCTTCTAGTGGGGCTCGAACCCGAGTGGCTCCCATTTGCGAAAATGGGTCACTTCGGGTTGCCCCACCCGAATTTCTTCCTTCAATTAAATTAATTAATTATATAATTAATTTCCCGGGGTAATTACAATATTACCCCTGGCCTGGAAAAGACCATTTTACCCTTGGACCCTCAAAACATAAAATTTCTTCTTTTGAGTCAGATAAAAACTCTTTTGATTAAATCTTCATTTTCGTGAGCCTCACATGGTTGGTTCCAACCTTTCCAAGCTCAATTAACTCCCCAAGTTAATTGGCTTGGTCGTAGTAAGGGTTCTGAGGTCTGGTTCTACGCGTATCAGTCTGTGCAAACATTGGTCTAATCGCAAGCATTCTTGACAACCTAAGTCTTGATCCTTTTCATTTTTAGGGTTGTTACAGATGGAGTCATCAACGCCCCGTCGATCCAAGAATGCCTCGTCGGCTACACACGTAGGTAGACAGTGCTTCTATGCAACTTTTTGCCAAAATGCAAGGGCCCTTGGATGTTCTTTGGGGAGTCTTACCAGGACTTTTCGACCCTAAACAAAATCTAATATGTGTTAGACACCTCACTACAAAATTTCATTGAATTTCGACAACTAAAACTTAGTCGCATAGGCTAAGGCACACTAATACCTCTTTGAGCTAGTTTTCGGACTTCATGGACATTCTTTTAAGTTTTGATCCTTAAAACTCCTAAATGACTGATATACATTATATTTGACATTAAAACACATGTTAAACTATTATACTCTCATTTTAGGCTCTAGATTAGGCTATAGACTTTCGGAGTATTAATATATACCCCCTTAGGAACACTCATCCCCGAATGACACAAAAATTCTTTCAAAGGAAGGAATAGACTCAAGACTAGCATCTCAACCAATAACAATATACAAAAGCATGAGTCACAATCAAAACCAACTTAACCACATGACATTTTTCGCAATGCAACTCAAACCCTCTATCTCAACTCAAAGAGTTCAACATTCATTACATGCTCATTTACTCTGCCAAAGCCTTCTTCAACACATATTAACATGATCAATACAATTTATGAAGACACAACATACCAAAACACATCACATAAGTTCAAATCAAGTAAAAGAGCATTTCATTGAAAACTTTCATTTAAATATGCATAATTCACTATAGCTTACTGTGATAAAGCATAAAATTCACTATTTCACCTAAAATCAAGCCAATTTCAAATAAACTCGTCTTTTTTACTACAATAGGAACAACTAAACACAGTCATAAAATAAATGAGGGTAACGTGACTTAACATTGGCCTCGGCCTCCCAGTTTCACCCTCAACTAGGTGGTTCTTCCATAACACCTTTATGGAAGAAACCTCTTTGTTCCTTGCCTATCGAGGATTTCACCAAAACTTAGACTTCAATAGGACGAATGGACTCGGGATCACCGATACACTTCTTAAGCATGGAAACATGGAACATCGGATGAACCGAAGCTAATTCACTAGGTAACTTCAACTCGTAGGAAACTTTACCAACCCTTTGCAAGATTTCATAGGGAACCACGTAAAGAGGACTCAACTTCCCCTTCTTGCCAAATTTCACCACTCCCGTCATATGTGAAATTTGTAGATACACTTTATACCCCTCTTCAAATTCTAAATCCCTTCTTCTATGATCGGCATAAGACTTTTGCTTACTACAGGTTGTTTCAAGCGATTCCTTATCATATGAACTTTCTTCAAAGTCTTATAAATCGGGACCCAAAAGTGAAGACTCACACACTTCAAACCATCCAATTGGAGACTTACATCTCCTTCCATACAAGGCATCAAAAGGAGCAATTGATATAGATTAATGGTAACTATTGTTATAGGAAAACTCAACCAAAGGCAAGTGTTTATCCCAATTCCCCTTGAAGTCAATTATACAAGCTCTAAGAATATCCTCAAGGGTTTGAATATTACCCTCTGCTTGACCATACGTTTGGGGATGAAAAGTGGTGCTTAGCTTTACCTTGGTACCCAACATTTTTTGGAACAACCTCCAAAACCTAGATGTTAATTGTGCACCTCTATCCGATATGATGGATAAATGAATACCATGGAGACACACAATCTCATCTATCAACATCCTTGCATAATCCTCCGCCGAGTATGTGGACTTGACGAGAATAAGATGAGCGGATTTGGTCAACCGATCCACAACCAACCATATGGAGTCATGTTGCTTTTGTGTCCGAGGCAAACCTACCACTAAATCCATATTTATGTCTTCCCACTTCCATGTTGAAACTTGGATTTTTTAAAGTAAACCACCCGACTTTAGGTGTTTGGCTTTCACTTGTTGGCAATTGCAAAATTTTGCAACAAATGTCCCCTTTTAAGCCTTCCTACTAAAACACTTCTCTATAGTCATTATACATCTTTGTAGAACCCGGATGAATGGAATAACGTGAACCATGAGATTCCTCAAGAATCCGGTTTCTCCAGTAATAATCATTGGGAACACACAACCTTCCTTGATACCTCAAGACACCATCTCCCCCAAGGACAATGACTCATTAAGCTTACCAATAACCGACTCCTTCAACTCCATCAATGGTTGATCAAGGTGTTGTTTAGACTTCACCTCAACCACCAAACACGATTTGGAGTTATGATGGACCATAAAACCACCATTTGGAGAATAGTCCAATCTAACACCCAATCTAGACAACCTATTAACATCTTTTAGTAGGTCTTTCTTGGCTTCATCTATATGAGACACACTACCAATGGTCAATCGACTTAGAGCATCCGCAACCAAATTGGCCTTGCCAAGGTTGTAGAGAAGTCTCATGTCGTAATCTTTCAATAATTCCAGCCACCTTCTCTGCTGGAGATTTAACTCCTTTTGAGTAAACACATATTGAAGACTCATGTGGTCGGTAAACACATCTACATGAACACCATACAAATAATGCCTCCATATCTTTAAGGCAAATACCACGGCCGCTAACTAAAGTTCATCAGTTGGATAGTTCTTCTTATGCGCCTGAAGTTGTCTAGAAGCATAGGCTACAACTATCCCGTGTTGCATACGCACACACCCCACGCCCACTCAATATATATCCCAATATACTAAGAAGCCCTTTGTACCCTCTGATAAATTCAACAGTGGAGCGGAGGTAAGCCGCTCTTTCAAGATTTGGAAGCTTCTTTCACATGTCTCCGACCACTCAAATTTCACACTCATTTGGGTCAAAATAGTCAAAGGAGATGCAATGGACGCAAAACCGTCCACAAACCTCCTATAGTATATCGCTAGACTCAAAAATATTCTAATGTAGGTTAAGAGTCCATGGTCTAGGGCAATTCTTGATCGCCTCAGTTTTTCTTGGATTAACCTCAATCCCCTCACTAGAGATAATATTTCCAAGAAACATCACTGACCTCAACCAAAACTCTCATTTGCTATACTTGACAAATAGTTGATTCTCCTTAAGCACTTGTAACACCACCCTTAAATGATCCATGTGTTCACGCTCATTTTTTGAATGTACCAAGATGTCTTCAATGAAAACATTGAAAAATGAATCTAGGTAACTTTGAAACACCCTATTCATGAGGTCTATAAACGACGCTGGGGCATTAGTAAGACCAAAGGACATTAATAAGAACTCATAGATACAATATATAGTCCGAAATGCCATTTTTGGTATATCCTCACCTCTCACCCTAAGTTTGTGATACCCCGATATCAAGTCAATCTTAGAAAAGTAGCTTGCCCCTTGGAGTTGATCAAACAAGTAATAAATCTGAGGGAGAGGATAATTGTTCTTAATAGTGACTTTATTGAGTTGGCGATAATCAATGCGTATTGTAAGGGAGCCATGCTTATTCTTCACAAACAATACCGGTGCTCCCCACTGAGAAATATTAGGTCTAATGAAGCCTTTGTCTAACAAATCTTTGAGTTGAGCCTTCAAGTCAATTTGGACGGCGCCATCCGATAAGGAGGAATTGAAATAGGGTTAGTATCCGGTAGCAAGTCAATACCAAAGTCAATTTCCCGTTCAGGAGGGATTCCGGGAAGACATTAGAAAAGACCTCTGGAAATTCCCTCACTACGGGGACTAACTCAATGGGAGGATTTTTGGAGTCTAAATCTTTGACTCTTACTATACAGTATAAACACCCTTTTGAGATCATTTTACAAGCCTTTAGACAAGAGATGATACGATCTCTCAGAATAGAATTTCCCCCTTCCACTCTTAAACGGTCTCATTTGGAAAATTGAACTTAAGAATTCTTTTTCTACCATCAATGGAGGCAAAACATTTATTCAACCAATCCATCCCCAAAATAATATCAAAATAGACCATATCAAGTTCTACTAATTCAACATGAGCAACTCTATTGGGAAACACAATAGGACAATTTTTATATACCCTCTTTGCAACCACCGACTCACCTACCGGGCTAGTTACCATGAAAGGTTTATTTAGGATATCGGGCAATATATCAAACTTCGTAGCTATAAATGGAGTAACAAATAATAATGTAGCACCCGGATCAAGTAAAGCATAAACATCAATAGTGAAGACTCGTAACATACCGGTCACCATATGGAGAGAAATATCTTGTTCACCACTAGAGCAAAGTGCATAAAAGTGATTCTTCTTTGGAGCATCCACATAAAAACCACTAAGTTGAGTTTTCCCGCTTTCTTTGTCTTGCCCTTCAAATTAGGTCAATCATTAGCCTTGCGGCCACTCTTGCCACACCCAAAGCATTTGTCCATCCCAACTAGGCAATCACCATAATTCTTCTTCCCACAGTTTCCACAAGTTGGCTTCTTAGTTGATGAAATAGTACCTCTTCCCTTTAGAGACTTATGGTTAGACACCCTGTCATCATGAGCCTTGGGAAATTTAGTAGGAAATTTACTTGAAAACCTCTTCTTGAACCTAGATTTTTCTTGAATGTCAAGCCTACTCTTAGAGGAACCACCTTCATAAGACTTGGCCATCTTTGCCTCCCTACTCTTTCTCCTCACCCTAGTTTCTTCCACTTGTTGAGCATGAATATAACACCTCAAAATATGACTTAGTTGAATTCCTAACATGGTTTAAAATGATTTTGAGGCAGTGTCTCAACCTTCTGGTGAAGCTTAAAGTCAAACGTCAAGGGACGACCAAGACGTTCGATGACTAGTCACCTATGTGCCTTATATGTTTTCATGCGCTTATGAGTGAGTAATTAGTTTATGAGGCACTTATATGGTTTATAATAGTGTTTAGAAGTCAGCATGTTGAGTTTGGTAAGATGTGGAGGTCAAACATTCAAGAACGCCGGTGACGTCCGAAAGATAGCCTTTAAACGTCCTTGTGATTTTGGATGTGTTTTAGCATGTTGTGTGGCTTGTTTGATGTTGAAACTTTTTGGAGATGTTCCTAATACCTAGAATTACGTTTTTAGAGGTTTAATGTCCGGTTACGACTCCACTTAGGACACACAAGGGGCCCTAGAATGAGGACTCCAGCTTTAGCTCAACATTCCGAGGAAGTGGCAATCGACTGCCCCATACGACGGCCAGTAGACCAAATGACGGCCCATGGATGGGTGGAGCCTACGGATCCATGTAATCTGAAGGTTGAGGATCTTAAGAAGCAACAAAACAAAACCATCTACGGGGCGTGGTCTCACCAACAGACCGTCGATGCTTGGGCGTCGATGGTGCTGAAATTCTGCCATCTTTCTGTTCGGACTTGGGGGGTGTTTGGGAAATTCACCCCAAGTCTTAAAAATTAAGAGGATAGTTATTTTTGGTTTTTATGGGTTTTTAAGAGTATATAAGTCATGAAACCCTCATTTAAACCCTAGCACCTAGATCAAAACTCATTCCCTCCCAAAGTTTCTCCAAAAACCTCCATGAGAGCTCAAGGTGAAGATGGGTCTTCAATAGAGTTTGTTCTTCAATTATCATTGTGTTCTTCTAATAAGGTCTGAGAGTTCTTAATCTAAGGATTGCTATCCACTTAGAGTCAATTTGAAAGATGATTTTCAAAGATTTCAAAAGAATGAAAAAGTCCAATTTCTACTCAAAGTCTTGGGTTCTTGCATGAACATTTTCAAACATTACGATATGATATTATTGATGTATAATTGATTTTTTACAATGAAATTCTCTATGACCCTTGACCTTCTCAAATCTCTCAATTTAACTAAAGTATGGGTTATGTGATCATGATTTGATATTAATGAATTCGTGTGTCGATTATTATGGGTTTTTGTTTATGTATAGATTTTTATTTATATGGTGTATAGGCTGTTTCAATTTGATAAATTGAGTATTGTATTTTCATATATCCATTGTATATTAGGCTTATTGAATTGATACTGAATTACTGCATATGAATTCTAGTGTAGTTTTCAATGGGCTATTGAATGATGTAAGATTTGTATTCCATTGATGTATACATTGTCTTAGATTGATAAATCTATATTTAGTTGACCTAGATTCATTGTGTATTATAGTTATGTATGAATTTATGTTCATGGCCATGGTTAAAGGCCTTATGGCATTGAATTGGATGATTTAGATTTTCATTAAAATGGTGAGATTGAATGGGTGGTGTGTTTCCCTAACTCTCTTAATATTATGTGTAGCTTTTGTATTATAATGATGATTGTTATGGTCCACTTTTGGTGGCGGTGCTATACGAAATATGTGGCCTTGTCGACATTACTTTATGTATAATGACGATCATGGCCTTGTCGGTGTTACTTGAAGTATTATAATGATTTGTGTTGTTTATTTATGTGAAGTATGATAATATTCATCTAGTTGTGAATAAGATAAAGTATGTGGTTTCTTCTATGCACATTAGGTGATCATGTTAGACTATGACTATGTGCTTGTGTGTGGAGTCTTAGAGTTGATGCATGATTATTCCTACTTGATCATATGAGTCTATAATGGTTATATTGATGATTTTATAGTAGTGTATAGGATGACTTAAAGATTATAATGATTATTCCTATGTGCTTCTACAATGATACGCTATATATGATAAAGTGAAGTCATTGGTGTCTTGTGTGGTTGACTTGTGTCCCTTACTTGATACATGTATGAATGTGAATGTGAAATGTCTTGACTTAGGATGCTACAGCCTCTTAGTATTGTATGTATGAATGATATGAGACCTTGAATGATTCTAAGAAGGTCATTTATGTGAAACCTTGAACCTAGTGGTAAGGTTATGAACCTTGAAGTCGAAAGTCGTAATGGTATCCTTCTTGTAATGAATGATGGACTTAAGGTTGATTGGATGGAATGACATCATATCATCCTTAGGAATGTCATTATGATCTATATTGTCACCATTGTAAGTCAGCCCTAGGAGACCTCTTTGGTAGGGTGAATGTGATTGGGTTATGAACTTTATATGGAACCCCTTTGTATGAACCTTTAATGTAAATTACTCAATGAGAACAAAGGCTAGCACCGAGTGAGTATGGTAAGGGAAGTATCTCTAGTTAAAGGATGAGTCTAGAGTACAAATTAAGCCCTTCATATTCCAATTCCTTAACCATGTGCCCACATGGGATGTGTCCAAGTTCTACCACTGGCAAGTAGAACATCCTCCATCGGAGTAAGTTTCAACTCCGTATTCTATGCTTTGCTACCATGGTCTATGTCGGTTATAGCCTATTCTCATCATGTGAGATACCTATAAGCATTAGGGAAGTTCTATGAAGTTTAGTTGGTGATATGAGACGCTATCTATACATTGCACAATAGGCTTTGAAGGTGTTAGTTAGAGTCCCTACATCTTCTCCAAGAGCATTGCTTGCATGTACTTATGTGATGAAAGTCTCTTAAATGAACTAAGGAATGTAATGAATTATGTTAAGAAAGTATGTTAAATGAATAAGTACTTATCTAGAATACTTAAGGGTTGTCTAGTTAAGGTGTGAAGAGGGAATAGGAATGGTCACTTCGTATCTTACCTAGATAAGTCTTAAGAATGATTCTAATTAGGGAAGTTTGATGACTATATAGACATGATCCAAACTTTGGTAGTCTTAAGGATTATTTAGGTAATCTTGAAGAGGTCAATCATGGACGTTATCCTCTTGATTTACCTAAGTAAGTCCTTTGATATCCTTTGGAGGGGAGAATGTCATATTATATGTATTCTAATGTATTAAGTTAGAATGATTCTATCTTAGGTAGTCGATAGGATCTCCTAAGTGTGTGTGTAAGGGATTGTATGGGAGGTCGCTTCACAACTCACTCAACTGAACCTTAGAATCACCTTTGGTAGGAGGATTTCATGTTCATATGCTTGATGTGTTGTAAGTATCTCATTATAGGTGGTCTTAAGGATCATATAGGTGTACCTAGAGAGGGTGTATAGGCATTATCACTTTATCTTACTTCAGTGAGTCTTAGGATATCTTTTATAGAGAGGATTGCATGCTAGAAAGTATCCCTTGTGAAGAAAGTATCCCTTGTAGCAGTGAAGTTAGTTTAGTGTAACTTGGCATTAGTTTACTGTAATGTTTCTAAAAATGTGGATAATTGCTTAAATGATTTCATATATGCTCCTAAGGTGTTAAATGATGTTCTTATGCTTATAATATGATTTTTTAATCAATATTGATGAAAAACATGTTATTTACTAAATGTCCCTTTTTAGAGGTTTTTGCATAGCTTCCGTACTTAGTATCTAATGTGATAACCCCTTCTTTTCCCTTTGGACTAAAGTGTAGGAAATTGGAAGTATTGATAGGCCATGGAGGATGGATAGATTTCTTAAGGTTGAAGATGAAGTATTGGTGAGTCCTCATCGATTCGAGGACAATATCCACATGATTCTTTGTCTTTGTCTTTATTTTGTGTCATTTATGGGATTAGCCCCAAGTGTTGTATACTCCAAAGTTTAGATGGTTCAATGAGATGTTGTAAAGGTTTATTATTTTAAATGGAAGTATTCCATTTGCATATTGATTATGGAAAGAGTTCTTCGTGTGTGAACAAAGTTTTAAATTCTTACTGATTTTAGAATGTTTAATATGCAATGAATGATACAAGTGGCTTTGATGAGACTTATTTAAGTCTCATTTGCCGTGTGGCGACACAAGGATGCTCTAACTTCTAGGGTGTACTTGAGGGTCATTACAATAAACCATGAGACAAGAGATATTAATATTATTATGAAACATAGCCGAACGACATTCTTTCACAAAGTCATTGGAAACCCCCGTAAGGAAATGACTCATCTCATCCCTTGGGTTTCCAAATAAGGATAGAGCATACTTAGAAAACATAGTAAACTTCAAAAAGTTGTCAAGTACACTCATACCTCCTTGACGAAGGTTGATGAATTCTTTTAACTTAGCTTCCCTCATCTCTTTAGGAAAGAACCTATCAAGGAAAGTCTTCTTGAAGATCTCCCAAATCATCGGGCCACCTCTTAGTGCCCTAGTATCTCTCCATTGCACATACCAAGTTTGGGCCACATCCTTGAGTTGATAGGATGCTAACTCAGCCTTCTTATTCGACGTCACTCTCATAGCATAGAGAATCTTATAGACCTCATCGAGGAAATCTTGAGGTTCCTCATCAAACCTCGATCCAAAGAACTGTCACATCACGAGAGCACACCCTAGAAAATATAGCACTCTTAGACCCTAGATTAGGTATTCATTCACTTACATGCTTCCTATCATAAGTCATTACTTCATTAGTTCATTAAGAGTCATTCATCACATAAATGACATTCAAGTAATGGTCTTGGTGAGGACCTAGGGAATCTTACTAACATCTTCAAATCCTATTGTGCAATGTCTAGATAGTGTCTCATACCACCACCTAAACTTCATAGAACTTCTCTAATTCTAGTAGGTATCCCATATGATGAGAATAGGCAATAAACGTCATAAACCATGGTAGCAAACAATGGAATCCGAAGTTGTGACCTACTCCAATGGAGGGTGTTCTATTTGCCAATGGTAGAACTTGGACACATCCCATGTGGGCACATGGTTAAGGAATATGAAGGGCATACTTTGTACTGTACACTCATCCTTTAACTAGATCTACTTCCCTTATCATACTCACTCGGTGCTACCCTTTGTTCTTATTGAATAATTTACATTAAAGATTCATACAAAGGATTTCATATCTTGTTGATAACCCAATCACATTCACCCTACCAAAGAGGTCCCCTAGGGCTGACTTACAATGGCGACGTAGATAGCTCTTATTGACTTTCCTAAGGATGATATGATTTCATTCCAGCCAACCAACCTTGTTCCATCATTCATTACAAGAAGGATACCATTACGACTTTCGACTTCAAAGTTCATAACCTTACCTCTAGGTTCAAGGTTTCACATAAATGACCCTCTTAGCATCATTCAAGGTCTCATGTCATTCATTCATACAATACTAAGAGGCAATAGCATCCTAAGTAAAGACATCTCATATTCACATTCATACATGTATCAAGTAAGGGACACAAGTCTACCACACAAGACACACCAAGACTTCACTTTATCACATAAAGCATATCATTCTTGAAGCACATAGGATTAACCATTATCATCTATAATTCATCCTATACACTACTATAACATAATCAATATAACCATAATAGACTCATATAGTCAAGTAGGAATAAGCATGCATCAACTCTAAGACTACACACACAAAGACATAGTCATAGTCTAACATGATCACCTAATATCAATAGAAGAATACATAGTTTCACATTACTTAACAAGTAGATAGATATGATCATACTTCACATAATCAGCTACACAAATCATCATAATACTTCAAGTAGTGCCGATAAGGCCATGATCATCACAATACAGAAAGTAACGCCGACAAGGCCATATCAATCACATAACACCGCCACCATAAGCGGACCATACCAATCACAACATAATTCAAGAGTTATATTCCATAAAATAAAGAGAATTAAGGCAGCCTACCACTAATCCATTCTCTCCACTTCAATCCATGTCTAACTTATCCAATTCAATACTATAAGGCCCTTACCCATGGCGATGAACAACAATTTAATACAAAACCATAATTTTCAATGAATATATGTAAATTTAATAAATATTTATAAATCTAAGACAACATATACATCAATTGAATACAATCTACACTAGAATTCATAAGCATTAAGTCAATATCAAGTAAACCATAAAGTAGTCAAAAACTAGGGTTCATCAATTACATAAGTTCATAGGATAATATATTAAAATATTCATATTAACAACAATATAATCAATATATAATGATTCAAAACCTTTAATGCAAGAACCCATGGATGATCTTAAAATTGGAAAAGTTCATCTTTAGAAAACTTTAGAAATCTCTTTGAATTTTGGGCTACTTGATGAATGGAGTTTCAAGGATAAAAAACCATATTTCAATGATGTTAATCCACCAATTTTATGAAGAATAACCACTCAAATCTCCAATCCAAACTCTTTCTTGAGTTTTGGCTTCAAGAATTTATTAGAGATTTTGGGGTTTTGATTTGGAAGAATGAATTCATCTAGGTATTTAGGACATATAAACCCACTTAAAATACCTAAAAAAAACTAAGTAACCGCCCTTTCTCTTATTTGGACGTTGGGTGAATTTAACAATTCACCCTTCAACTTAACAGTGAACTGCGCAAGAACAGACCCTCACAGACGACTGCCCATCGACGGGACGTCAGTCCACAGACGGACCATCCTGTCCTCCGTCGATTGGATCAGAGCCTGGAAAATGGGAGCTTAGCTCCCTATTCTAAGTACCCATCGATGCCCTCCACCTACGGGGCGTCGACCAGGCCACTGGACATCATTTGTCATCCATAGGTGGGACTTCATTGGGCAGTTTTGGCCACCAACATGGGTCCTTCCTCAAGGACCCTTGAATAGTCCTTAGGGATTTTTGCCTGGACATTTCCAACCCATATATGCTTGTATACGAGTGTCACGACCCTCAATCACCCTCTAGAATCTAGAGATAACCCTCGGATTGTGACCGGGCACACTTGACCTTTTGGGTCTCATACAAGCCCTTCAACTATCGTTCATTACATAAGACATGAAAAGTAGTGCGAAATTTAAAACTTTTCACGACTAATTAAATAAAGGAAGTCTTTCACAAATACTTAAGAATATCATCGTCACATTCCGAACATAAGACACGACATAACATGTTAGGGACACAACCCTTTACTTCAAAAGATAAATACATAATAAGTCTTTAGTTAAGAAACTAAGAAAAGGACTACGCCATCGAATATATGAGGACATACTTTGTATTGAGAGGAACTTTCCCAAGATTCACCTTGAAAACTTCAAAAGCTTCCAACTTATACTTATATAGTATAGAAAAGTATGGGGTTAGTACAAAACGATGTACTAAGTATGACATATGCAAAATCATGTAAAAACCGACATTTTAGTAAAATAACCTTTCATGCCAAATAATTATAAAATTCATGAATTTAGGAACAAAAAACCATAAAAAACATCATTTAACACTTAGATAAGAGTTTCCATAATTTTAAACCAAAACAACACTTTACAGTAAACTTCCAAAACATTACAGTAACTTAATCTCAACATTACAGTAAACTACTAGGAACATTTACAATGAACTATTTTTAAGACATTACAGTGAATCATTTAAAGCATTACAGTGAATTAGATAAACATTACAGTGAATTCTACTTGAGCATTTACAATGAACTATCCTATTCTAAATAAATGTACTTCCAAGGCCAAGCGAAGAGAAAGTGAACTCATTTCCGTAGGAGTTTCCCTACCTCGGGATTATCCTAAGACTCACTAAGGTAAGACATGAAGGAAGTATTCATATGCCTCCTTCAATACACACCAATTCAATCCTCAAGACTACCCTTTTCGGAATACTCTCCTCGGAGAACAAGCCCCTCACTCAATGACAAAACATTAAAAGAAAACCCAACAAACCACCAACGTCTTCCCTTTCGGAATGCCTACTTAGTGCAATGAGTAGATAGCGTCCCATACAACCACCTACCCTAAGTAGCACATTCTTTTAGAAGGTTTGGCACCAAGTCTTACCTTTCGGAAGGTCCTACCTAGTGCAATGAGTAAATAGCGTCCCATAACACCACCTACCCTAAGTAGTACATTCTTTTAGAAGACTTAGTTCAATCAATTCTTTTTTTTTTGTGGGGGGTCAGCTTAACCGACATAGACCATGAGAGTTAGGCATGGAATCCCTATATTAACCCCTATCCGAAGAGGGATCCTCACGTGCCTAGAGTAAGGTCATACTTCTTAGCTTTTACATGTCTTTCCCAATAGCTACAGCTATTCGGGCACATAGTTAAGGGATAAGGAGATTGCTACTAAGTAACTCATTCTCTACTAACGAGGAGTACTCATCTCAAGAGGTACTTTGGGAATACAACATCTCAACTCACGAAGTATAATCCACCTCTCCTTCACATCCTCTCGGTGCTAGGCATAACTCCCCACAGATTCTCAACATTATAATCTATAGGTTAAGGATAACTAGTGAATACCACATCTCAACTCACGAATGGCATTCATTGTTACACCCTCAAAATTAACTAGGTTGACCTAGATCCTAACACTTGTGTCATGGTGTTTTAAAGTAATAAAATAGTTAATAATAGTGTTCTTAGGCGGTATATAAAGTTTGGAAGTGTTTGGAGGTCAAACGTCCAAGACATTCGAAAACTAGTTGAAGTTGAACTAGTGTGTCGTACTGTTTTGTAGTGATGTTTTGGGAGAGGGTTTGAAGGTGAAATTCAGTATCTAGAGTTCCTACACATAGCCTGACATACAAGAGGTCGCAACGTCCGTGAACCATCAAAAGGGCCCCTGAGGAGGACCCAAACATGGGCGAGCGAAGCTGCCAAACAGACAAGATTTGGCATGCTGCTGCGCGACTCGCAGCTGACACGCAGTAAGCAAAATTCTTTCCCTACGACGCGGAGCTGTCACAAACCATTCTGTCCACAAATTTTTGAAAAATAAGATTTGGAAGTGTCTCCGCGACGCGCAGTGAAGTCCCAGATTTCGTTGCGTCGTTTTAAGTCAAATTTGAGTTGGTTAATTTGTCCAATAAATGTAGTGATATTTTGGGTAATTTAGGGGTATATTATGGACGGTTATAGGACCTATTTAAATCCCTAACCTCACCAATTAAAGCTAAACTCTCATCTCAAAACAAAACATCTCCATTCACTCTCCCCAAAACCTTTATTATTGAAGTTTTGAAGCTCCAAGGAAGAAGATAGTATTCTCAAGTTTTTCTTCATCAATCTTGTGGGATTTTCATCACAATTAATTTATGGTTATTCATCCTTCAAATATTTCTCTTCAAGGAGTCAATTCCAATGATTTTCAAAGATAATCAAAAACATGAATTCTCCAATTTTGTGATCTAGCCATGGGTTCTTGTATAAATGGTTTTGAATCAATGTTTTAGAATTGAATTGATGTTAATGCAATGTCTTAAAGCTATAATTCTTATGAATCCATGCAATTCTTATTTTGACTATTTTATGGGTTATTTGATAATGTCTCTATACGTATGAATTATAATGTAGATTTTTATGGGCTATCTAATGATGTAAAGATTATATGCAATTGATGTCTAATTGTTCTTAGATTGTTAAATCTATATTGAATTGACCTAGTTTTATCTAGTATTATGATTTATACTGTGAATTGATGTTCATGGCCATGGGTAAGGGCCTTATGGCATTGAATTGGATGATTTAGACATGGATTGAAGTGGTGAGAATTGATTGGTGGTACGCTGCCCTAATTCTCTTTATTTTATGTTAATTAGACTTCAATTATGTTGTGATTGGTATGGTCCACCTATGGTGGTGGTGTTATGTGCTTTACTTGCAATTGATGTGGCCTCATCGGTGTTATTTTAAGTATATTGATGATCATGGCCTTGTCGGCACTACTTGAAGTAATATGATGATGTATCTAATTGATTATGTGAAGTATGATCATATCTATCTGCATGCTAGTAATGTGAAAGTATGTGTTCTTCTATGGATATTAGGTGATCATGTTGGACTATGGTTTATGTGTGTAGTCTTAGAGTTGATACATGATTATTCCTACTTGACTATATGAGTCTATGATGGTTATATTGATGATGTTATAGTAATGTATAGGATGAAATAAAGATGATAAGGGTCATTACTAAGTGCTTCAAAGAATGATATGCTATATGTGCTAATGTGAATTCATGATGTGTCTTGTATTGGTACACTTGTGTCCCTTACTTGATACATGTATATGATGAATATGGACATCTTGACTTAGTAGGCTTATGCACCTTTATCTTGTATGTGTATGGATGAATGTTGAATGAAAGTCTAGGATCGGTAGACCTAAGATGGTGCCCTTCTAAGCATGACTAATATATGGAACCTTCTATATGGAGAGAAGGTTAAGAATGAGCTATCCTTATAGACCATTGAGTGGCATGCCTAGTGGACCCATCTTTGATAGGTGCGTTATGACTAGTTAATGACTAAGAGATGGTACCTTTTCATATGCTCCTTTATATTGAACTTACTCTATGAGAACAAAGTCTAGCACCGAGTGAATATGTTATGGTTTGTATCTCTACTTAAGAAGGAGACTAGAGTACAATGTATCTCTACTTGAGAATGAGACAAGAGTACATAAAAGACCTTGATATTCCTTAACCATGTGCCTACATGGAATGTGTCCTCGTTCTACCCTTGGCACGTAAAACATCCTCCATCGGAGTAGGTTTGTGACTCCGAATTCCTTGCCTAGATAGTATGGTCTATGTTGGTTTGCCTATTATCATCATGTGGGATACATGCTAGCGTTGGATAAGTACTATGAAGTTTAGGTTATGGAATGGGACGCTATCTAGAAATTGCACGATTAGTCTTTGAAGATGTTAGTATGTGAGTCCCTAGGTCTTTCCAAGAACATTATGTGACGTCTTTAATGAATGAAATGTTTCCTAATGACTTAATGAACATAATGACTTTAGTAAAGGAATGTTAATGAAAAAGGTACTTATCTAGAGTAGCTTTGAGGATTGCTTTGGTAGGATTGAAGATGGTGTATGAGCGGTCTCTTCATGTCTTACTTAGGTGAGTCTTAGAGTAATTCTAGGTAGGGAGTTTAACAAATAAAAGTGAGAATGATCTTATCTTAGAATAACCTTTGGTGAGAGGTATGGAAGCTAAAAGAGGTTACTGTGAAGTTGAACATAGTTCACTGTAATGTTCTTCAATATTTGATAAAATGCTTATGTGCTATCTTGTATGTTTCTAAGGTGTAAAATATTGTTCTTATGCTTATAATATGATGTTTTATACAAATGAACATTTATCATGATTTTATGCATTAGACCATTCTTAGTACAAGTGTTTGTACTAATTCCATACATTTTTGTCTATCTCTAAAGGTGTAGGTGGCATTTGAGAAGAGTCTCGAAGTTGAAGCTTGGATTAGTGCTCATTCAAGTAAGGAGTTGGTATGTCCTCACTTGATTCGAGGATATCTTGATGTTTATATTTCCTCATTTAAAGTATTGTAATAGACTTAGCTATTTTCCTATATGTTGAAGTATGGGCCGTGTCCCAATATATTCCTATGTCTAAGATGGCGACTTTGAGACTTAGCCTTTCATTATGTTTTTATATAAAAGAGATATTTTGAATTATTATTATTTCATATGAAAAGTTTTAATTCCGCACTACTTTTCATACATGTTTGCAATGAATGGTATGAAATGGCTTGTCTTAGACCTCCGAGAGGTCGACGATGCCGTGCTTTAATTCGTGAATGCCCTAACTTCTGGGGGTACACTCGGGTCGTGACATTCATCCTCCAAACTATCTTAGAAATCTCATTGGGAATAGTGGGGTTGGTACTAAACACTGCATCTCAACTCACGAAGAGTGTTCACCCCAAGACTCCCCTTTTTACTCAACTTAGCTTCATACATTCATTTAAGTGTGTGTGTGTACTTGTGAGCACACCTTGCACATAAGCATCATTTCATTTACATTTCATTCTATACATGCTTAGACCTTCTTTTATCACATCACACACTTAACATACTTTACATAATCATATAAGTCATCTTAGACATATTCCTTAACATACTTCTCATAACAAGCTTCATAAAACACTTAACAGGAATAACTTCATTTAAGCATACTCTCTAGCCTATTGCACATAATATCTTCATAAGGCACATATAACAAGAATAACATCATTTTCATCTTACCACATAACAAGACTTCATGGCCTCATTCACACCAAATAAGTAACTTCACATTCATATAAGTCAAGTAAACACCGCCACCAAAAAGGTGGACCATACCACTCAAGAGCATTTCGAAATCTAAAGCTAAACAATATAACCAACTTACCCTTTAATCCAAGATTTCATCACCAATAACATTTTTCTAAACATTTCATCATAATATAGCCCTTAGGTCAGTAGCTATACAACAATAACAACATAAGCAAAGTAAAGTTCAAAGATTACAAAAGTAAGCTCATTTAACTCATTTCTTAAGCCAACATTTGATGAAAAGCTTTATTATGATTTCATTGTAGTTTTAGCATTATTATCACCCAATAACTTTAGAAACATCATTATTAAGTCATTCAAAACGTTTTCATGCAAGACCTATATTTTGAGTTGAAGAAAGAAGAAACTAGGGTTGAAAACCCTTTTTGAAAATCCATTAGAAGGGACTCCTTGAATGGAAGAGAGTTCAAGGATGGATACCATACCTCAAATGCAAGACAACCCACTGATATTTGATGAACAACAAGACCAAGCCAGCCCTCCTAGAACTTCTTGACTTCTAGCTTCCAAAGAGACTTGAGAGAGAATTCTAAGGGAGAGGGGTTTTGGGGTTTTAGGAAATGAAGTCTAAAATTTGGTCTTAGTCTTTAGAACACTTTAATATATCTAATAAACACTAAAATAAACACTACACCATTTTAGGTCTACGGCAACACTAAATCTGGATAACGCTTATAAAGTGTTGCCTAAAATACTTTTGGGAACGCTTTCAAAGTGTAGCCAAAGAATTTGACTTTTAGCTACACTAATATTAGCAACACTTCTAAAGTGTACTCTTTAATGGTATCACCTACACTTTATAAGTGTTGTTATAGTTGGCAACAACTATTTACATAAATGGCCACACTTTTAAAGTGTGTTATTTTTATAATTGTTAATACAACACATTAAAAATGTGGCCTTAGTGTTTTCCCCAAAATTTTATATTCCCTCCAATATTTTAACATTAAAATTTGATCTCCCTCCCATTTTTATTTGGCCAAAAAAATAAAACATTAAAGAAATATTAAAAATAATAAAACATTAAAAAAATCAAAAAGGCAACATTCCTAAAACTTCAGCTGAAGCTTTCACTTTCAGCTGAAGAACACGTTTTCCTCCAGAACTGAAGAACCCATTTGCAAGAACTGAAGAAGAGGATCCAAGAATGGAAGAAATCAATTTTGTCACATTTCTGTCAAACTTCAGCTGAAGAACACCATTTTCAGCTGAAGAATCGAAGAGCAGTGCAATTTCTCTGAAGACGAAATGAAGAAGACAATTTTCCTCTCAGCGCTTCGTTGTTCAAGATTGGAGAGCAGAAGTAGACGATTTTTTTCAAAGATGCTTGGGTAAACTGTTGTTCCATCAGATTTCCTTTTGAAAATTAAAAGAAAATGCTTCACAAATCAACTTCCCTCATGTCTTGAAGCTTTAGGGTTGTTGGAATAGAGTTTATCAGGTAAGAGATTTTATCTTCAAAAGTCTAAATTATAGCTCTTAGATTTTGATATTCTTGTGTGTCAGTCAAAAATTAATGTTAGTGTTTTTATGACTTGTGTTGTTGATACGAATTTTGTTGATTTGGGGAGTTTAGTTTGTAGTTGTATTACGTATAAATGGGCAGATTATCTTTGACAGACTAATTTTTTCTCTTGAATGTTGAATGTAGAAGCTGAAGCTAAGTCAAAAGTATCTGAAGAACTGAGTTGTAGCTAAGTCGTCTTTCTTCGAAGAACTGAAGTGTTGAAGCTGGCGATACCTATGATATTTTGTCCCTAATATAGATTTCGTCAAGTGTAAGTAGCTACTCTACATGAATTTCAAAAGGTTTTAATGTATGTTTTAATGTCACTGTTTTTTTAGTCTTTTTTTAGTCTTCCTGAGTTCATGGTTGTGCTCGTCTTAAGCTTGGTTTGTTCCTTTGTTAACCACATTGATTCTGTCTTGTAGCTATTTGCTGGTAAAATTTTTCTTTTTCCGACTGCATGTCTTGAAGTGTCTAGAACATTTTGTTGTTTGTCTAGTGCATTTTTCATGTATAGATCAGAAACGTTAGTTCAATATTGCTTAGTTGTTTTGGTATCACCTCGTAGTACGAATTTGTTAAACTTGCTTTGTAGTTTGAGTTGCACTATATAGAAAACAAATCATATGCCTTAGAGATAGGATATATGATATATTTTTCAAGTCTAGAAGGGGTGGAGAGGGAGCAGTAACTTGTGAGAGTCTTTTCTGCTAACTGTTACTAGCAATAACAGAATAGAAGTAGAAGATTTGTTTTTGAAGTATGGACAACCTGTTGAGTTTTGGATATTGTTGAAATTGAGGCTTGCTTCATCTAAGTTTTAGAAGAATTAGGAGAATTCAGTGCAAACAAAATGGAGAGGAAGTTTTGTATGATGCTAAAGTCTATCCTATTTGATTAGTTAGATGCAACAGATGAGAAAATAGCTTGTAACTTTCCAATTTCATTACATGTCAAGTTCTTCAATATAGAATAGAAGTAAATAGAACTGTAAAGACAGTCTATGGTCAAGTGTTTTTTTCATCACTGACTTTATGTTTCTCCTTCCTAGCGACTTCAATGGTTCTGTCACGCTCCACAAAGTGGGCTTTCTTTTGTGGTTCAGGGGGAAGAGACCTATGGTGGTATCCACCAACACTTTTTCTCTGTGACTTCAGATAATCAGATGCTTTGCCTTTTAGTCTATGTCAAACTGTGGATATTCCAGTTAGTAGTGAACACGAATAAGCTTACTTAAGAGCTTAAAATACATTTATTCTTTTGTAATTTTTGAAGAATAAACATGTTGTAATTTGTACGCTTCCAAGTTTGAAACTTGTGACCATATCTGTAAGACTAGAGTCTATTCATCTTCGTGATGAAACTAAATAAAAAAAGTAGTTTTACCATATAAGAATCAACATCAGGAAACAATGTTGTTCTCTTCTTTACATTCCTAATCATAGAGAACCTCCTCACTTTTTAACTATGTTTATCGGACTCTCCAAATATGTTGTCACACCCATGCATATTCTGAAAAGTGAACTAAAAATCAGACTCTCCAAATTTGAGTTTCACTAGCTAAGTCTACTTTGTCCGAAAAAGTGAACTAATAATCATCTTTTAAGACAATGCATATTCTGCTATCTCCTGTTGTTCTGTTCTTCTTTAATATGAATTTGTCATACATACATAAAGCTTACACTTCTGCTCCTTCAAATGTTTTAACTCTTCCAGCCAAGGACATATTTAAAATGAGAAATTTGGGGCTGTTCTTTACACTTCTACTCCTCATGATTTTCTTATTGAATAGTGAATTCAAAAGATCTAATTAGATTAGTTAGGTTGCCAGTGCACATTGTGGTTTGATGACTTGATTTTACTTTTGATAACAGACTTAAACTTTTTGATTGCTTAACTTCTCATCTCAGAGCTTATTAGAATAGTTTGAGACCATTTTGTTGGTGTCGATAATTTTCAGAATTATTGTGTGGATTGTTCTGGTCTGTGTTTCTTCCCCACTGTACATGCTAGATATGCTCATAAGAGTCTGTGTTTCTTCCCACTTTATATGACAGATATGCTCATAAGATAACACATCTGCACAGACATATTTTTTTGTGAAATAAGAAGGATGTCATTAACAAAGCATCAAGCAGATGCACAGATTACAAAAGAAAGATTTTTCTGTGTCAAGTAAACAGTTAACAACAGTGATAATAAATTCTAGGTAAGAATCGACACTAAGTACAGGAGAGAGATTAACCCAACCAAAAAGAGTAATCAAACATCCTACTTTAATAGTAATCCAACTGAAACAAATTTTTCTGTGTCAAGCAAGAGTATTTTAGAATAATACAACTGAAATAAATAAATTTAGGTGGCAACTTAGTTCTCAAGATTAATTTCCATGGACATTGATCAGTTAAGGTCTTCTTAGAGCTTTGTTGAAGGTAGCATGCTTTAACTGAGTAGGATTCGTCCCTGCTATGTCTCCAGATAAGTTTGACCCTGCATCGACTGTTGATTGCACTAGTCTAAATGGTAGCCATAAGGCTAAAAACCTCTTCCAACTGCCAGTCATTAATATTTCTCCTTAGGATCAGTTTCCACATATTTTCTTCCATGTACTGCGACATGGTTGAGTCTGGATAAGATGTAATCTGGAAAATGTTTGAAAAAACATTCATTAAAGGAGTGTTTCCTAGCCAAATATCTTTCCAAAACTAACTATGTTCCCTGTTTCTCACCAAATTCATTAAAGGATACTTTTGATGTACTAATTACCTACTGATAAGATAAAATATATGTATATAATCAAATTAATCATAAGATAATCACAAATTTATTTGTTAGATTAAAAAGCACACATGTGGTTCGAAACCATCATTGAGAAGATTGTTTGATGATTTGACATCTCTGTGATTAACAGGCCTTCGACATTCAATTTTGTTGGTAATCTCGAGCTTCTGCGATTCCGACGGCTATTTTGAATCTTTTTTCTCTTGTTACTACTGATTTGCAGTAAGCTTACCATGTATGTTTACTTTGAATTTTATTTATTTACTTTCTTTCTTAATTGTGTCTATCCTATTAATTTTTCTTATTTTTTTCTTAGAAGTATCATCAGCATTTAAAAACATTTGTGGAGGATTCAAGGATTGATTTGGCATAGCAAAAGTGTCATGACTAGGTAAGAAACTTTTATCATCTTATAACACATGACTCTGATAACTTACTCGTGACTTTTAAAGCTTAATAGTTTCTGACAACGTGTGTTGCACGTTTATTTTTTACTATTGTTATATAATTTAAAATTGTGCTATCAAATAGAAAATGTTTAAATCAACAATATTAATTTTACCAATTATATTTCATGTATCAACAAAAATAAATAAAAAGGGATTGCACATTTGGCATCAAATCATCTATATTTTAATTAAGGATTAATTTAAGGAAATGCAAAAGTCATCTACATTTTTTATTAAAATGATACAATTTAACATTTAAATTAACTAATTAAATGCTTTATAACATATGATTTGTGAAGTATTTAATGATTGTTACTCAAAGATTAAATATTCATATCTTTTTCTAGGAATTCACATATCCCATCCAAGGATTGGATGGATTTTTCAAGGTATAGCAAAGAGTATATTGATGGCGTTGAATCATTTCTAGATTTTGCTTACTCTTGTGGAGATCCTCAAGGAGAGGAAATTCAGTGTCCATGTGTAAAATGTTGTAATATTCGTTGGACTCGAACGAATGTAGTTTATGATCATCTTATATGCTATGGATTCGTTAAAGGCTATACTAGATGGATAAATCACGGGGAATGGGATATGAAGTTGAATGCTAACGATGATATGGATTACTCGCATGATGATATTGATGGGTTGTTGAATGATCAATCTAGAGATGTTGAACAGGCTGAAGGAGTGTATGATGGTCCAAATGAAGATGCCAAGAAATTCTATAACTTGGTTGAAGAGGCAAACCAAGAATTATATCCTGGTTGTACTGGATTCTCTACATTATCATTCACACTTTGTTTATATTTGTTGAAGTGTTTGCATGGATGGAGCAATGAATCATTCAGTTTTCTTTTAGAGTTATTAAAAGAGGCGATGCCTGAGTTGAAAATTCCTCTGTCTTACAATAAAACCAAGTCTATGGTTAAGAATCTCGGTCTTGATTATCAGAAAATTGATGCATGTCCCAATGATTTCATGTTGTTCAGGAATGATCATAAGGATGATGAATTTTGTCATACTTGTGGAGCTTCACGATATGTCAAATCTCCTGAGGTTGATACAGAGCTTGAGCCTTCAAAAAAACAACATCGAGTTTCAGCAAAGACTTTGAGACACTTTCCATTAATTCCTAGACTTAAAAGGTTATTTATGTGCTCAAAGACGGCAGAGTTTTTGAGGTGGCATGATGAGGAGCGTACTAAAGATGGAAAGCTAAGGCATCCTGCTGATGGTCTAGCATGGAAAGATTTTGATAGGTTGCATCAAGATTTCGCACTAGATTATGGCAATGTGAGGCTTGGCTTGTCAAGTGATGGGTTCAATCCATTTCGAACCATGAGTATATCACATAGCACATGGCACGTTATGTTAATGGTGTATAATATGCCCCCTTTGATGTGCATGAAATCTGAATATTCTATACTTTCTTTACTTATACCTGGGCCGTGATCACCTGGAAATGAAATTGACATTTACTTACAACCATTGATAGATGAGTTAAAATTATTGTGGGATTCTGGGGTTGAAACATTTGATGCTTCAAGAAATCAATCTTTTCCAATGCGTGCAGCTCTTATGTGGACAATCAATGACTTCCCTGCATATGCTATGTTATCTCGTTAGAGTACAAAGGGAAAGTTTGCTTGCCCTTGTTGTAACTATGGCACTAATTCTCAATATCTTAAACATAGTCAGAAAATGTGTTATATGGATCATCGTGTTTTTCTACCGATGGATCATCCATGGAGATCTAACAAAAGATCTTTCAATGGAAAAATGGAATTTAGGCCTCCTCCACCTTTCTTAAAGGGAACAGATGTTCTTAATAGCTTGCAAGATTTTGAAAATGTGTTTGGAAAGAAGAGAAAAAGATCAAATGATGGCCCATTGAAAAAAAGGTCAATTTTTTTTGAATTACCTTATTGGCATCACAACTTGTCACGCCACAACCTTGATGTAATGCACATAGAGAAGAACATAGTTGATAGCATACTTGGAACTCTTTTGGATATTTCTGGCAAAACAAAGGATCATCCAAAAGCCCGGTATGATTTGAAAGACATGGGAATCAGGAAGAACCTTCATCCAAAAGATACAGAAGACAGTAAAAGAACAAAGTTTTCAAAAGCATGCTTCTCAATGACAAATGGAGAGAAATCAATTTTCTGTGGAGTTTTAAAGACAGTCAAGCTTCCTGATGGTAGTGCCTCCAATATCTCTAGGTGTGTGCATATGGATGAAAGAAAAGTGTCCAATTATAAAACCCATGATGCTCATTTCATGTTACATTACTTGCTTCCAATACCAATTAAAAGCATTCTTCCAGATCATGTGGCTATTCCTTTGATTCGTCTTAGTTCCTTCTTCCGTCATTTGTGTAAAAAAGAAATCACATTGGAGGAACTGGATTGCTTAGAAGTTGAGATCATAGAAACAATAAATCAGTTGGAGCGAATTTTTCCTCCTTCATTTTTTGATATAATGATCCATTTGCCTATTCATTTGGCGAATGAAGTGAGATTAGGAGGTCCTGTTCAAAATCGATGGATGTATTCCACTGAAAGAGAAATGGGTACATTCAAATCATACATCCGCAATAGACGTTATCCAGAAGGTTGCATAGCAGAGACACGGGTGGGAATAGATTGCATGAATTTGTTCTCAAAATATATGCAGGGGGTGTGCGTACCAGATTTAACAGAAGAGCCCGAAATAATAATGAATGTGAACCAACTGATGCAGAAATTATGGGTTTGTTTCCTAACAGAGGAGTTCCTTTAGGAGCAAAGAAAAGTGATCCATTCATTTTAGATAACAAGACATTAAGTCAGGCACATGCATACTTATTGGGAAATTGTGACGAGATTCAAGAATATATTAGGTACATTTAGGTGAATATAGTATATTTTTGTATAACTAATTTTTAACTTATTTTATATGTTATTTTAACAAAATAAATACATGTGTTGTACAGAGAGCATGAGAAAGAGGTTAATAATCATCCACGAAGATCTAAATGAAGTAAGTCTAAGAATCATTGTCAAAACTTCTCTCAATGGTTTGAAACTCGTGCTTTGCAAGAGGATGTACCTGATTTGATAAAACAATTGTCTAGAGGACCAAATTCTGTTGCAAAAAGATATTCTGCGTATCTCATCAATGGATATAGATTTCATGTTAGGCAGCGTGATGCAAGGCGTAAAACACAAAATAGTGGTGTTACACTAGTTGCCTCAACTACAAGCTTTGCAAGCTCAAAGGATAAAAATCCAATTGTTGCAGATCTGACTTATTATGGTAGAATAGTTGATATTGTTGAGTTAGACTACTATGGTCATTTTAAGGTTGTTCTATTTAAGTGCGATTGGTATGATGTTCAAAATGATACTTATGGCCTTACTTATGTCTATTTTAACAAGAGATGCTCTCAAGAAGAGCCATTTGTGCTTGGATCTCAAGTACACCAATGCTTCTATGTGCAAGATCCATATGATCAAGATAGACATTATGTTATGAAGACTGTTCCGAGAGACTTGTTTAACATGGGTGATCAAGTTGAATCTAATCTCCCACAATGTTATGAAAATGAGCCATCTGAACATTTGATGGGACCATCTATACCAAAAGATAATGGTGAGGTTCTCTTAACAAGAAGTGATGTACCAGAAACAATTATTGATGTGCCTTTGGAGGAATTCTCTACTCAACAACTTGAAGTCGAGGAAGAGGAGTTTGAAGATGAATCTGTTGATGAGTTTGAAGATGAGTCTGAAAATGACTATGAATATGAGTCTCAATAAGAGTCTGAACATGAGCTTGAAGATAAGTCGGAATAAGATTTTGAACATGACGCACCATGAGTTTCCTTATTTTTGTAATGACCATATAGTGCTCACTTTGTTTTTTTGTTATTTAATTACTTTTTTGTTAGAAACATATTAAGATATTTAATATGTGAAATTGAAGATTAGATCACTACAATGGTTAAGTATTCTTTTGGCTCTTTTCATGCTTCCTATTGTTGAACAACCTGTAATTCTAGCTTACTATTGTTTATTTGAATGTTTATTGACACAAACATATCTGACTAAAGGTTAGTAATCTCTGAAGTATTCGTGGTACAATTATCAAATTGCTTTCTGATTTGTATATATGAATTGTGATTGTTATATAAATACTTATATAAATACTTATATAAATACTTATTTTTTCAGATTTTAGAGATTAGAGGCAGCATATAAAACTCTCCAGCATTACTGGTACACTTTTTGAAGTTAGTCGTCTCTAAAGGTTTGTACCACTCTTCACTACTCCTTCGTATTTTCAATTCCCAATTGAAGTTTCCATTTTATTTGAAGGTGTACTACCCGATTTGGATGTATGAGTTTAGGAAGATAAAGAACCCAGTACTCCAACTGTGAGGATCTTTGTGAGTATTCTTCTCTCTTCCTACCTTGTGGTGGTGTTTGATTTCTATTTCCCTGGTTTTCCTTATTTTAAGATGAAAAGGAGGTGACCTGCTCCCGCATTTTATTCTCATGGTCTCTTAGTTCGACACTCGTTAATACTGCGAATCCGGTTTCTTTAGTCTTATATTTTGTTAGTGCTTGTATCCCTTTTTGTTCATTCTCATAACTTAGATTAGCTTTTTCATGCTTTTCTCCCAAAATAGCTTGTTCATGGTTTGTTCATTTACTAAGCACAATGGTTCTGTCTTGTATGTGTTTGCTGGAACAATTTTCTTGTTTTTGACTATATGTCTTGAAGTGCCAAGAAGTCATTTCGTTGTTTCTCTAGTGCATTTTCAAGTGTAGGTTAGTAATTTTTGTTCAATATTCTCATGCTGAGCTAAACTGAGCTCAGCCCTGTACTCTGAATAGGCAGCAAACTTTTTATCATAAAATAAATGCAGAGAGCTTTACTTATTCTGTTATTTACCTTTTATCTGCTTGTGTGATGTGAACTTTTCAGATGTTACTATTGGAAGTTAAATGTCATTGCAAATTCTCACCAAAATTTAATATTTGAAGTGCTTTCCTCCTTTTTTGGGGCGTGGCTTGACAGTAGCCGTCTCTTATTCTTTCATAGACACATTTCCAGCATGATCATATCAAATTTACTTTCCCAAGTTTAAGGACTCCAACCAGACACTATTAAAGCTTAGCCCTGTTCTCTGAATCAGGCTAGACACTATTTAAAGTTTGATTACATATTTGAGTCTATTTTCTAAAATTTAACTTGGAGCAGTAAGAAGTAAAAACTTATTTTTAGTTTCCCATGTCATTTCTTTGCATTCTGCATTTTTGTAACTGAAATATTGAGCTGCTAGTTTGTTGGAAGTCACTCATATACTTTGCGCTTCTGCATAAAGTAGTTGGCCGGTGTGGTTTCTGATACAGAAACAATAAGAACATTGTTGTGGATTTCCTTTGCTCGCTCCATCAATATTACACTTAATCATTTCAGGTGATTTCCAGTTCACTACATCTAAATATATAGTAGGAATATATGACTGTAGTATGGCCATAATTTCTTTCCACTGATAAGCAACCTTCGTATTCCAAGGAAACTTTATTCTTATTATCTAATGAATTATTATTTTGTAGGTTAAATTACTGTTGGAGAACAATGAAGCAATCAACAATACAAAAGAAAAAGGGTTCTAATCCAAACTTAGCTCAAAGTCCATTAAAGAATCTGGATATTGATATGCAATACCGATCAAGTGCTGAATTAGCCAACAAATTCAAAATTAAGAGAGAACAACTTGCAAATGAACGCAATGATAGAGCTAAGAAACAACAGACACCAATACCACATAAAAGAAAGAATTCTGAGGAGGTTAGAACCTCACATATGACTGCAAGGAAAGGGCAAACTAAACAGAGGTTATTTCAGTCTGAAGAGTCCATTGAAGATAAAGGAATTAAACTTCCTATGAATGACTCTAGGTTCCAAACATCATTCAAGAAAGGTGTTGCTGCTTCAGTACATGTGAATGGAACAACACTAGGTAATGGATAGGCACAACATGATATTGAGGATCTACTGAACTTCAAACAGGTGAAGGTGAAGTTGGTTCGACCAGTCACCAGTATTGGTCAGTTTCTGGATAAGCAACAGATACACAATGAACATGATATTCTTCATCTATCAAATTGCAAGCAGGTAAAGAGGAAGCCAGTCATACCAGCTAGTACTCTTGATCAATTTCTAAAAAATAAAGGGATACGCATAGATGATGAAACAAAATGTGATAACAACACAACAGTGATGTGCATACTCCTATAAATAATGAACAAAACAAAGGATTGGATGATATTGTGGATCAAGAAGAATTTGGTGGAGATGAATGTGATGTCCAAGAGGAAATTAACATTGATTGTAGTACAAAAGGTATGTCTTAAACCTTGTAAGATTTAGTACTCGTTATAAAAAAAATATCTTATTTCATGTCTGTTACATCAATCTAGAAATATCAAAGCCAAAAAAAGTTCGAGGACAAACAACATGTAAGGATATTCACGCAAGAAATTAAGAAGAAAGAAAGGAAGTGACACTTGATAAAGGACAAGCAGTGGGACCAACTAATAAGATAGTGTCACAATTAAGCAACTTTATAGGAACAATTGCAAGGAATCCTAGATTCATCAGCTTGATATACACTAGTTGGCATGTGGTGCCAAAGGATACTAAAAAGCACATGTGGGAATATATCAATGTAAGAACAATCACTCTTGATATGCATATTTTTATTTTTTTACTTACTGAAGCTAAATATATTTTATTTTGCATAGTCCAAATTTCCAATTCCAGTAGAAGGAAAGAAGTGGGTGATGACTGGTCTTCGCGATGCTTGGAGGCGACACAAACAAAAAATTAAAAAGAATTTTTTTGACAAAAACAGTACCCTTGAGGATATGCTAGAAAAACGTCCTGATGGCATTTCAGAAAATCAATTCCGCCAGCTGATCGAGCATTGGTTACACCCAACTGTTCAAGTAAGTCTAAAATAATGCATTTCTACTCATCGAAATATTTTGCATCATATATATTTTTTTTATCAATTAAATTATCTCTTTTTTTATAATAGGCCATATGCGAGATGAATTCTCAAAACATTTTTTTTATCAATTAAATTATCTCCTTTTTTTAATAATAGGCCATATGCGAGATGAATTCTCAAAACAGGAAAAAAACAAAAGTGGAGGCATCGAATGGGACCTATGAATTTTGCAAGAGTACGCATGGCATTGGTAATACTTAGATAACATTTCTTCAAAAATCTGAATTTCATTTTTTTGTACTTTATTAGAACATAATGATTTTTTAAAAATTTCTTTTGATATAATTTGTAGCGTGCAGCCAAAGACAACAATGAAGAACCATCTAAACCTGAAATGTTTATAGCAACTCGTACCAAGACGGGAAAGGAAATACAGGCAGATACCCAAGTTGCAATAGTAAGTTTTTTAAAGAGGATTAGTACTGAATTTGATTCAGACTTAAATTTTATATATTGTGGGGGAGTTTGGCTCAATTGAATTTTATCACGTATGTCTCTTCTTCTTTCTCTTTTTCTTCGTCTTGTTCAAGTGCGAGGAGGTATCAATTCTTAGTCAATGTAGCTATCATAGGCTGGAAATGAAATAGTACTCACAATTCACTATGGATACCAATTTTATTCAACAGGCTGAACTTCAGAATCGCCAAAATTCAGAGGAAACAGCTGATGATGCATTTACGGTAGTGTTTGGAAAGGAACAGCCTGGTCGACTTAGGTGCTACGGTAGATCAGTGACAACAAGTTCTTTGAAGAAAGATGAGGAAATTAACAATCTAAAACAAAAACATGCCAATGAAATCATTTCTCTAAGGGAAGAATTGAGAGAAGAAATGCGACATTTATTCACTCAATTATTGCAAAAAAAAACCTGGATTGAATTTTCAAGATATACCAAGGTCTGTTGGATCTAACCTTGCTTCACCTATTGATGCAAGTAGCGCACAAGCTGTAAAAGGCAAAAATCTTCCACATTCTTCAGGATCAGCTCATGATTCGGTTCTTCAAAAGGTATTTTGTATTTCACATTCTCTGTTAATAGTCTGAAGTTATTTTACTATATTGAATCTTTGAAAGTTCAGTCTGTACTTTGATTTTGTCACTTATTGTGTCCTTTTAGATTCTATACCTAATTTTGGATTGTAGTTGTGTACTTTTTCCCCTATTGTTTACTGCGTTGAACTGTAATGGTTGTTGCGAGAGATGGTTTTAATTTTGAGATAGTTTTGTTGTATTTTTGTGAGTGAGTTTGTTGTCACTTGTGCTAGTTAAGCTCTGTTGTGATGTCGTTTGAGTTTCATTTTGTTGTTGTTGGTTCTAGTTGTTGCTGGTTCTTGTTGTCTTCTTAAAATTGCTTCTTTTTTTTTTCTTGGTTTACCTTTTGATTTGTTGTTGGAAGGAGTCTGAGCAGCTGTCAGTAAATAAAAATCATGTAAGCTAATAATTAGGATTTTTGGTATGTCCATGCTATGTTGAACTATCCTATAAGCTCGGGTCATAAATGGTCTTGTTTGAATCGATAAACTTCGTTTTGCAGCATTTCAAACACAAGCTTAGTGTGCTGGTAGTTCTTATGATGAAATTTTTGGGAGGTATGCAGTTTGCTTGTATTATATAACGTTAGGTTTTCATAAAGGCTTTCATGCTTGCACAGCAGTTCCACTTTTATCCAAGTACCGGTCAGGCTTATAGCATGTGAAATATCTAGAGCTATACGTTGATTGTGGTCATTATTTAGGTTTGTGAACTTTCCAGCTAATTTACTACTAAAGCTTTCTGTTTTTTGGTTTAACAGTATTTGAAATGTAGGTTTTTCATATAGGGTCATGACATCAACCCTATAGTACTTCTCATCTGTTGATGCACTCTTATTGTAACCTTTATTAGAAAAAATAGTTACATTCTGTAAACTTTGAATCATCGAAAAAAAGAATTACATTCTGCAGTATTATTGTTTGTAGTACAGATGTGGTACTTTTGGCACTTTTGGTTGCTTTGAATGACTCCAAAATATACACTATTGTTGGTTGTAGTACAGATGTGGTACTTTGGGCACTTTTGGTTGCTTTGAATGAACACACATGTTGTTCCTAGGCTTTTTGGTGTGTGATGAACTTCAGTGTGGTAATGTTGCAGGAGTTGTTCTTGACAACTTGGGTTGAGTTACTCATGTTGATTTGAGTGTATTTGCTAATCTAGCAAAACTTGTTAAGCTTTCATGTCTAACAATTCAATTGTTGAGAAAATGCCTAACTTGTTAAACTTGTAAAGAATCTTTATTGCATTTGCAGGTTTCTGAAATTGTTGGGAAAATGCCTAACTTGTTAAACTTATAAAATTGTAAAGGCTTTTTGGTTTGTGCTGAAATTGTTTATGTACTGCATTTGCAGGTTTCTAAAATCTGTTTGCCTTGTTCCCCTTTGTTTTTGTTCTTCCTATCAGCCTCCATCTCTTTGCTCAATATCAAATTATGAATGGCAGCTTCCAGTTCCTGCCTAATACAGCAGTAACTGGGAGAGCTAGTCTCTTGAGGTCTTTTTTTTTATGTACAAAACTGGAAATTTTCATTCAATATGCAGATTTTTTATGTACATGCTTATCTAATTAAACATGATTAACAACACAAACAACAGTTTGAACTTCTTCAATCTCTTCTTCTTTCTGTCTCCGACAGCTGCAGTGCTGTTCTTTGTTAGCTTCTTTTCATCCTGTGCATTCTTTTCTGCTTGAGATTTCTCGGCTATGCGAGTTTTTTCAGCTACTGGCCTTTTCTCAGCAGGCTTTTTCTCAGCTTTTGGTGCCATTGTAGGAAGAGAAAGGGAAATTTTACAGATTCTCTGAATGGAATTTGGGCTGATGTGTGTCTGTTGATATCTTTGTGTTTACAATACATGCAATAACCCATAATTCACGTGATCATAAATGTTCTATATGATTTGCGTATATATATTGATTTGGATTGGTTGGCTTACAATGAATACCCTCTAATTATGCACTTTCACATTTATTTCACGAACTTATAATTTTATTTTCAATGTGCACGAAAATGCCGGTAATTGAATTTGAATTGTGGCAGAAGTAAACTCGATCTATTGTAGTGAACGATGAAGAGTTTTTGAACTATTGTCAAATACGTTTGTATGCATTTGGTATTTTGGAATTTATTGATATTAGAGATCTTTAAGCAATTACTTTCTAAGTTTTGGAGTTTTTGGACATGTTTCTTGAAGTTTATTTGAAATATATAGCTTCGATTTAATTTTGTGATCATATGTTTAATATATTCAATTCAATAGTGTTGCTCTAGATGAGATATAAAGTTACACTTTATAAGTGTTGCTCTAGATGAGATATAAAGTTACACTTTATAAGTGTTGCTCTAGATTAGATATAAAATTACACTTTATAAATGTTGCTCTAGATGAGTTATAAAGTTACACTTTATAAGTGTTGCTCTAGATGAGATATAAAATTACACTTTATAAGTGTTGCTCTAGATGAGATATAAAGTTACACTTCATAAGTGTTGCTTTAGATGAGATATAAAGTTACACTTTATAAGTGTTGCTCTAGATGATATATAAAGTTACACTTTATAAGTGTTGCTCAAGATGAGATATAAAATTACACTTTATAAGTGTTGCTATATATGAGATATAAAAGGCAACACTTTTGAAGTGTTGCACTAGATGACCTATAAAAGGCAACACTTTTGAAGTGTGAACAATAAAACCACAAAGGCAACGCTTTTAAGTGTAGCATAATAAAATATAGGTGTTGTTAATGCATCACAACAAAGCGTGGCCTTATACTTCTTTGGCTACGCTTTATAAGTGTAGCCAAAAGTGGTGACATTTAATAAGTGTTGCCTAATGTCAAAGGTTACGCTTCTTTTGGCCACCCCCTAAAAAGTGTTGCCTAAAGTCCAAAAGTGTGGCCTTTTATCAAAGGCCACACTTTTTGCTAGTTTAGGCTACACTTTAGTGGGGTGGCCGTACGCCTAAAATGGTGTAGTGAAACGTCCTAGGGTCATAAAAGACTTAGGGAGAATTTACCAAACACCCCATGACTTCACAGTAAAGGGACAACTTTTAGGGCAGTCTTCATCAACGGACCAACCAACAGACCATTTGTTAAAGGATGGACCGTTGGTAAGGTCTCGTTGCTTGAGACGTAGATCCATTTAGAGCCTGGAAAACTGGACTTGAAGGTCCAATCGACGCCCATGGTCGACGGACCGTTGGTGTACCAACGGACCATCCTGTGGGTCATCGTTTGGTCACTGCTTTGGCAGTTTGGTCCAAGTCTTGGGCCCTTTATCTAGCGCCCCTTGTGGGTACTTGTCATGACCCAAAAGCACCCCCTAGAAGTTTGGGAAAACCTTCGAATCGTGACCGGGCGTACTTGACCCCTTTGGGGTCTCGTACAAGCCCTCTAACTAGCATTCATAACATAAAGCATGAAAAGTAGTGCGGAATTAAAACTTTTCACGATAATAATAAATAAAGGAGTCTTTTCATAAATACTAGGAAATCTTATCGTCACAAGCCAACTTAAAGACACGACTTAGAATCTTAGGGACACGGCCCTTTACAATAGAGTAAATACATTTTTTAAGTCTTAATAAGGAAACTAAGAAACATAAAAACTATGTCCTCGAATATATGAGGACATACCCAAGTCTTGAGAGATAGAATTCCCAAGCTTCAACTTCGATCCTCCAAAGGTTTCCAACCTATACTCATAAGGTATAAAAAGTATGGGGTTAGTACAACAATGTACTAAGTATGTCATATGCAAAAACATGCAAAAAGGGACATTTTAGTAAAGATAGCTTTTTATGCAATTCAAATATAACCTTCGTGAATCTAGAAGCAAACCCACATAAGAATCAACAATTTAACACTTTATGGCTATCTTACCAAACTTAAAGTAAACAAAAGGAACATTTCAATTAACTTTGCTAAACTTGCAATAAAATTGAATAAAGCATCATAGTGAACATTTTGAATTCTTACCATGAAGACCTTACAGTGAAAGGCACGGTCCAAGTCATATGAACCCTTTTTCTTTGAAGTTGCCCTAACCCAAGGTTATTCTAAGACTCCCTAAGGTGAGCCAAGAAGGGACTCTCATTACACCTCCCTTCAAAGCACGCCAAAGCGACCCTTAAAACTACCTAATCTTAGGCTTACTTCGTTAGAAATCAAATCCACGCCCTTGGCTAACATATGCAAAACACTCATGGAAATATAGGTCATACCAAGTGCAATGTGAGAGTAGCATCCCATACTACCACTCCCACTTAGTACTCCTAATGGATTCCATTTACTCAAGTACTCCACAATAATCCTCCATAACACTACACCATAGTACTCATTCACACGGATTTCATGAAGGTACTCTTCCCCCATAGTAGGTATAGGTCACACCAAGTGCAATGTGAGAATAGCATCCCATACTACTACTCCCACTCAATGCTCCTACTTGGTAACTAATGTGGATTGAGCACTTCACGACATACATACACAATTTCAACAATACACAAGATAATTAGTTTCAAATCAATTCTTTTGTGGGAGTTAGCTTAACCGACAAAGACCATGAGAGCTAGACATGGAATCCCGATATTAACCCCTATCGGATGAGGGATCCTTACTTGCCTAGAGTAAGGTCATGGTTCTTAGCGTTTACATGGCTTTTCCAATAGCTACACCTATGCGGGCACATAGTTAAGGGATAAGGAGATTGCTACTAAGTAACTCACTCTCTACTAACGAGGAGTACTCATCTCAAGAGGTACTTTGGATTGCAACATCTCAACTAACGAAGTGCAATCCACCTCCCCTTCATATCCTCTCGGTGCTAGGCATAACTCCACACGGATTTCTCAACATAATAGTCTATCTTAGAAAGCTCACTAGGAAATGGAGAGGTTGTTACTAGACACCACATCTCAACTCACGAAGTGTGTCCACCTCAAGATTTCCCCTTTTTGCTCAACTTGACATAATACAAATCTTAGAAGAGTGTGTGTGTACATGTGCACACCTTGCATATAAGCATCATTTCATTTTTCATCAAGTTCTACTCATACTTTAACCTTGATTCATCAAGCTACACACTCTACATACTTCTCATGATCATATACTTCATTTAGACATAAACTAGGTCAAACATGCAATTCAAGCTACATCAAACACAACATAAGACCCATTTCCAATATATCTTCATTTCACATATTAGACCTTCAAGGTCACATACTCAAACCATACTAAGTAACATCAAGTTCATCAATTTGCACCGCCACCCATAAGGTGGACCATACCACTCAAATAGCAATTCATAATAAGAACTATACAATGAGAGCAACTCATCAACAAATCAAACCATCATTACCCATAAGCAATTTATCAATATTTCACCATATGAAGGCCCTTAGGGCAGTAGCTACACCAACATGACATACACAAGAAGACCCAAGTTCATACCTTACTCAAATCATGCTCACATAACCCATTTTCATGCCAAAAGTTGAAGTATGCATATACAAGAGTTTCATGGAGTTTTAACATCAAAACCATCTATTCAAACCAAGATAAATACATTTAAACCATTAGAACTTAGTTACAAGAAGACCCATAATAGAAATCAAAGTTTAGAAGAAGTTGAGTTTAAAACCCCTTTTGAAAACCATTTTGGAAGTTGGCTTCTTGAATGGAAAGGTATTCAAGAATGGATACCATACCTTTAGGAGAAAGAAACCCACGAATTTGATGAAGAAACAATTCCCAATCCGTCCTCCTATCCTTCCTTGACTTCTAGCTTCCAAGAGAGTTGAGAGAGTTTTCTTGAGAGAAAGAGAGAGTTGGATCTTGAAGAGAAAAGGGGGCTCTTCTCTAGGTTTAGGGTGTAAGAGAGTCTTATAAGGCTTGGGGTGTATTTACATAAAACACCCTAAGCTGGCAGCCTTTAAATCATGCACTGGCAGGCTTCGTCGACGAGACCTCCTCGACGGACCGTCACGTCCACCATGGACCGTCACGGGGTTCCGTCGAGGAACACTTGGCTTCTAAATGGAGCCTGTCCCAATTTCACTCTCTGTCACCCACGACGCCCTGGCTCGACGGACCGTCCTTAGTACGACGGACCGTCGCCATGGCCGTCGTGAGCTACTGATGGGCAGACTTGCCCAAGTCCTGGGGCCCTTCATCTAGAGTCCTTGGGGTCCTAGGTGAGGTCGTGCCCAGACGTCAAACCCCTAAACTAAGTCGTCTAGGTCTAGGGAACATCCGACGCATGTTTCAAGTAAAACGAACACATACAACTTATCCAAACTTGCCAAGACATACAAGTACATTCTAAGGCATACCATCCGAACGTCATGGACGTTTTTGGTTGATTGAACTCCAAACTTAACCAAACTTTGCACACTGCCTAAGGACACCAAACTAACTCTGTTTAACTTAAAATTAACTCAAGAAACAACCATGAGGCTCTAGTTCACCTTAGTTCATTTTGGGGCGTTATAATAAGTCATCTATTTATCAGCTTTGTCCATTTCAATCCAAGCCGCAAAAAAAGGAACACCAATATCTTAGCCAAATTGACCATGACTGTTATCTTATCAAAATGTCTTAAAGAATAGTTTTTCTTATTAGATATGTTAGTTAAATAAAAAAAATTGTAATTTTAATAGTTACCAAAAATTTATAAAATAAAAAATAAAGCAATTATAATTTAGTAATAGGTAAATGGATGGGGGCATGAACCACATTTTATCCAAATAAATTGTAACCGAAATAACATTGAATGATTCAGTAAGTCATCTATGTTTACACTCAAATTGAAATACATTTATCATCACCGACCCATTTGATAGATGCAAGGACCTCACTAATATTGAGGGGCGTTACAACTTAGATCACATAAAATTTAGTTAGAAGAAATGTGATCACACAACCCTATTTCCATTTGAAATGGATTTAGATGACGGTAAATGTATTCCATAATATTTTGTAAAATCATTTAAATGACCGGCATAAACTCATCTAATTCAGCATTAATTTAGTATATACAATATGATGTAATCTAATTCCTATTTTCAAAAATTGAAAGTATAATTGTAAACATTAAATATTCCACATAGTCTTGACTTTTGTGAGGAAATAATTGACCAAACAATATTTCAAAGATATAAGGGCAATGGCATTAATTACAAATTAATTAATAAACACAAAATTCTACTAAAAAGTTAACCGCGTGTTCTACGATTTTTATAATCTTCATTTATTATAATCTAGATTGATATTGAAAAATCTAGCCTAATTTCAAAACATGCGGACTTATTACGGATTTTTAGCTCATTTTAACATTTTACCTTTTTTTAACTATTAACCAATGTTTTTTATAGAATATATAGATGTGCATAATTTGATATTGTAAATAGATAAGATACACAATAACATTATTTTCTTCTAACTTTCTTTATTTAGCTCACTTCTTTTTCTAAACTTGTGTGTGTTGTTGTGCTTCTAAGTAAAAGAGAAGGAGAGGGGAAAGGTAGAGAAAACTGAATTGAATAAAAGATTTTTGTTATATTTTATGATCCATACAACTGATTAAAATCTATTTTTTTTATAGATCTCTTCAAACTTTTCATTTTACTAACTTATCTCAAAAGGTTTGTTTATTTAGAAAATGGAGCATCTTTTGTTCATTTGTTTTAGTTACATTAAAAGTTATTTTTGTTGTTCTATTTTTTCAGCATAAAGAGATCGAGATATGCCTCCCAATTTGGATTTTCTCATAGAGATTCGTAAGATCTTTGCCAGTTGTTCATTTTTTTCTTCGTCAAATTTGTACCTAGTAAAATTTGTTAGATGAATTTTTGATAAATTAGTTATTTTTAATTACTATGATGTATGGTCTGTGTATGTAAAGTGATCAATACAAGATGCCATTTTTTAAAATTACTCAACAACTCAGAGTAGTTAAACTCATTTTTTTGTTTTACACAAAGAAATATCAGGCACAACTGAAGATAGAGATTAAATTTTTACCATTTGATGCGTTTGTTAGGGTTGATTTTGATTTGTTTTTTTGTTTTTCAGATAACTCTTTGTAAAATTAAGGGCTCCAACATATGAGAAGTACTACTACTTATTTGGTTGTATCATATATTAAAGAATTTGTCAATTTTGAAATAACTATTAAATGTTTTTTCATTTATCCCAAAATAAGCATTGATATAAAGTGGAAGAGAGTTTAACATAACTCTATATTATATATTGGACAAATAAATTATACTACGAACTTTTAGCTATGGTTCTATTTGTCACAGTCAATCACATATTTCTGGAGGTGGTCTGGGTAATATTAGTTGTGACAGCGATGTTGACAGAGTTGGTGCTAGTAAGCCAAAAATGACTATTGATGAGACATTCTCTTATTTGAACCAATTTAATGACAAGTATCCAAATCAAAGGGAGAAGTATATCACATTCTTTGTTATGATGGACTTTATGATAAAACAATTTGCTACTATAATTCGTCTATTGTCAATCTTCACTTATTTCTATTCTTATTTGATGATGTATGTGGAACTAAGTTTTAATATTTCTCACTGAATTGATATTGTTGGTGTCATAGAAAAAGCGAAATATTTATTCAAAGGGCATCTTAGCTTGCTCCTTGGTTTAAATCCTCTTTTACTTCAGGGCTATGAAATAATCCTGAATGATGTAAATGATGAAACATATTTTATGGAAGAAGTATCCAATTTTATGAAAAAAAGCACAGGTTACATATATGTTACTTTTTTATTTTAATAAAGAAAGGTTTACTTTTTTATTAATTAACACACTTTACTCCTAACTTATAGCCTCATAACTTCTTACTGGAATGTCTAGAAAATTACAAAATTACAGTGAGGTGAAAGATATTTTATCCATGTTTAAAAAGGAGAGAAAGAACGCCAAAGAGGTGCACAATAAGGTGATACTAATCAGTTGTCTTATCTAAACGACGCTAAACAATTGTTGAAGTTAGATATAGTACTTTTTATCATGCTCCTTGTTTAAAATATACATCGCATTGTGGATTTCATGTAAACGATATTTGATATAGTTTGACTTAAAACTCAAATTGTTCTATATGAACGTTCATCCTTTGTTTCATCTAGCCCTACATTGCTAATTTGATACTTATTTTTGATCATATGTGAGGTATATACATTTTTAATTAGTGTAATATTAGAGATAAAGATAGTACAATGTTTGTATTAATTATGCAGATGTTAAGGGTTATAGATTTATAAGATGGTCTAACTATAGTGATAAAATTAGCCTATTTAAATATAACTAGTACAATTCGTCCTAGTTTGATATAAGTGATCTATTTATCAGCTTTGTCCATTTCAATCGAAGACGCAAAAAAGAAACACCTCTATCTTAGCCAAATTGACCAATGATTGTTATCTTATCAAACTGTTTTAAAGAATAGTTTTTCGTATTCGATATGTTATATGTTGGTTTAATAAAGACAAACATATAATTTTAATAGTTACAAAACTTATAAAATAAAAAATAAAGCAATTATAATTTAGTAAGAGGTGGATGACTGGGGGCATGAACTACATTTTATCCAAATAAATTATAACCAAAATAGCTTTGGAGTGAGTTAGTAAGTCATCTATGTAGAAACTAAAAGTGAAATAAATTTATCATAACCGATTCATTTTGTAGATGTACCGACTTCACTTATATTGAGGGGCGTTATAGTTTAGATCACATAAAATTTAGTTAGAAGAAATGTGATCACATAACCCTCTTCCATTTGAAATGGATTTAAATGACGTTAATGTATCCTTTAGACAATGTATTCCATAATATTTGGTAAAATCATTTAAATGAACCGCATAAAGTCATCTAATTCAGCATTAATTTATTATATACAATATGATATAATCTAATTCCTCTTTTCAAAAATTGAAGTATAATTGTAAACATTAAATATTCCACATAGTCTTTACTTTTGTGAGGAAATAATTGACCGAACAATTATTTCAAAAATATAAGGGTAGTTCCATTAATAACAAATTAATTAATAAACACAAAATTATACAGAATAGTCAACAGTTTGTTCTGCGATTCTCATAATCTTTGTTTATTATAATCTAGATTGATATTGAAAAATCTAGCCTAATTTAAAAATGTTCAGACTTATTAATTATTTTAAGCTCATTTTAAAATTTTACCTTTTTTTTTAACTATTGACCAATTTATTTTATAGAATATATAGATGTGCATAATTTGATATTAGAAATACATAAGATATACAGTAAAAATATTTTTTTTTTCTAAATTTCTTATTTTAGCTCACTTCTTTTTGTAAACTTGTGTGTTGTTGTGCTTCTAAGTCAAAGAGGAGGGGGAAAAGGTAAAGACATTTGAACTGAACAAAGATTTTTGTTATATTCTATGATCCAAACAATTAATTAAAATCTATATTTTTTTTGATAGATCTCTTCAAACATTTCATTTTACAATCTTATCTCAAAAGGTCTGTTTATTTAGAAAATGAAGCATCTCTTGTTTATTTGTTTTGTTACATTCAAACTTATTTTTGTTGTTCTATTTTTGCAGCATGAAGAGATCGAGAGATGCCTCCCCATTTGGTTTTTCTCATAGAGATTCGTAAGATCTTTGCCTTTTGTTCATTTTGTTCTACGTCAATTTTGTATCTACTAAAATTTGTTAGATGAATTTTTGATAATTTAGTTATTTTTCATTACTATGATGTGTGATCTGTGCATGTAAAGTGATCAATACATGTTAGATGCCATTTTTTGAAGTTAGTCAACAACACAGAGTAGTTAAAATCACTTTTTTGTTTTACAGAAAGAAATATCAGGCACAACTAAAGATAGAGATTGAATCTTTACCATTTGATGCGTTTGTTAGGGTTGATCTAGATTTGATTTTTCTTTTTCAGATAATTCTTTGTAAGGTTAAGGGCTCCAACATATGAAAAGTATCCTATATATTTGGTTGTATCATTTATTAAAGGATTTGTCAATTCAGAAGGAACTATTAAAAGTTTTTTTATCCCAAGATAAGCATTGATATAAAGTGGAAGAGAGTTTAACATAACTATATATTCTATATTGGAAAAATAAATTATACTACAAACTTTTAACTATGGTTCTATTTGTCACAGTCAATCACATGTTTCTGAAGGTGGTCTGGGTAATATTAGTGGTAACAGCGACGTTGACAGAGCTGGTGCTAGTAAGCCAAAAATGACTATTGATGAGGCATTCTCTTATCTGAAGGACAAGTTTCCAAATCAAAGAGAGAAGTATATCACATTCCTTGTTGTTATGATGGACTTTATGAGAAAAAGGTTTGCTACTACAATTCGACTATTGTCAATCTTCACTAATTTCTATTCTTATTTGATGATATATGTGGAACTAAGTCTTGTTATTTCTCACAGAATTGATATTGTTGGTGTCATAGAAAAGGCGAAATACTTATTCAAAGGGCATCCTAGTTTGCTCCTTGGTTTAAATCCGTTTTTACCTAGGGGCTATGAAATAATCCTGAATGATGAAGATGAGGAAACATATTTGATGCAACAAGTATTTAATTTTATGAAAAAAATAGAGGTTACATATATGTTACTTTATGATTTTAATAATAAAATGTCTACCTTTTTATTAATTAAAAAACTTTTCTCCTAACTTATGCTTCATAACTTCTCGCAGGAACATTTAGAAAATTACAGTGAGGTGAAAGATGTTTTTTCCATGTTTAAGAAGGAGAGAAAGAACGCCAAAGAGGTGCACAATAAGGTGATACTATTTATAATTTTTGTACATAGATATATTAAGAAAAACTCGTGCTCTTGTTTATAAGTACTATTTTTTGATGTTTAGGTTATCCTACTTCTCAAAGACCATCCGCATTTGCAAGAAGAATTCAAATTTCTTCTAGGACGACTCAGTTATTGCTAATCAGTTGTCTTATCTAAACGACGCTAAACAATTGTTGAAGTTAAATATAGTAATTTTATCATGCTCCTTGTTTCAAACATGCATTGTTGTGCAGATTTAATTGAAAACATATTTCAAATTGTATGATTGAAAATACATATTGTTCTACATTATTTTTCAGTCTTCGTTTCGTCTAGCCCTATATTGTTAACTTGATACTGAATTTTGAACATGTGAGGTATACTATTTTTTCTTCATTTTTACATTTTGAATTAGTATATTATTAGAGATAAACATAATCAAATACCCATATGCGTATGTTAAGGGATATGAATTTATAAGATGCCCAAACTATAGTTACAAAAAACCTATTTAGATATAATTAGTACGATATGTCCTAGTTTGGTACAATCCATCCGTTTATCAACTTTGTCCATTTCAATCCAAGCCGTAAAAAATTACACTAATATCTTAGCCAGATTATCCCATTGGTAATCTTATCAAACTGTTTTAAAGAGCAATTTTTTTTTATATGTTATATATTGGTATAATAAAGAAAAATTATAATATTAAAATGTACCCAAAATTTATAAAAGAACAAAAAAGAAGATGTTGAAACTTAGTAAGAAGTGGGCGGATTGGGGCGTGAGCTATATTTTATCCTAATAAATTTTAATAGACACAAATTTTGAATGAGTTAGTAAATGATCAATTTGTTAACATAAATTGAAATAAAATTTGCACAACTGACCCATTTGGTAGATATACCTACCTAAGTAATCTTGAGGAGAGTCAGAGTTTAGATCTAATAAAATTTAGTTAGAAGAAATATGATCACATAACCTTCGTTCCATTTTTAACAAATAGATATGACGGAATACTTAACCCTTAGCCAAAGTGTTCTATTTCAGTTGGTAAAATTATTTAAATGAGCCTCATAATTAGTATATACAATATAATATAATCTTATTCCTCGCAAAAACTGAAGTATAATTTTAAACATTAAATATCAAACATCTCCTTAGATTTTTGCAAGAAAACAACTGACCGCATAATTGGTTAAAAAATTGTAATCATCCTCGAGGTCATTTGTGTGTTTTAGATGCTTTTACTGTTTTACCCCTTTCTCACCTTTGGTATGGCATTTGTGTGGTGTCAGAATGGGTCACATTCTTCTCGAGGTAATTGATTTAGTTTAGTTTAACTTTGTCAATCTTTTGTGACCTTATGCTTAAAGAGTTTAATTTAGTCAACTTGCGGACATTTTGATGTGAGATCGGAATATCATCAGTTCCATCATCTAGAAAAGAGTTATTTTGGTAAAGTGTGATGATCCATTACGGTTTTGAGGCTTTTTTTGGAGTTGGTGGGAGTAGGAGTTTTAGACTTTAAGTTTTCCTTAAAGTTTAACATCCACTAAAATAAATTCTATTATCAGGAACAAATAATTTCGTTAAAAGTTACTAATAATTATAATTCATATATGAGTGCTATAGAGCCTTATGTAGAATAATTTTACACAAACAAGGAGTCCCCATAATATCATTTAAGTGGGATGAAAAGTTGGCGTAGGAACAAGCTAAAGGAAAAAGTCAGTTGCTACTGTAGTTAGCAAAATGTCCCAGACAGCATAAGCTTACAATTAGGTTGGTAATATTGATCCATAAGTTTCTATCTTATATAGAGGATCCTTGAGAAATTTTTTACGAAGGAAGTTTGAAGAGATGAATGTATGCCCCTAGTTGTTATTTTAGTAGCAATTAGTTGTGTTGTTGTGCTATTTGTTTTTTAGTAGCAATGAGTATGCCCCTAGTAGTTGTACATTAGTAGCAATTAGTTGAGCTGATGTACTAGTTATTTGTTTTCTAGTTTATTAACGGTTGATAATAGAGATACACAACCTTCCATCTTTTTTAGAGGATCCGTGAGAAATATTTTAGGAAGTAAGCTTGAAAAGATGAATGTATGCTCGGAGTTTTGTATAGAACAATCTTTGGTTTTATTTTTGAGATTTCTTGGATAGATTTGTGGCTTTTAGCATTTTGCTTATTATTTCATTGAAAATGTTGAGTTTGGTCAAAACTTTGATGAGACAACTTTTTTTGGTTGTTTCGTTGAGTCTGACATATCGATTCTAGTCTAGTGTCATACTTAATTTCATCAAAAGGATTCTGGATGACTTTCGGACCCCAACAGAGGATTTTGTTCTTTAGTGATTTGCTGCTGGTGCAGAATTCATTCCTTTTTCATGATCATGGGGAGTTTAATCCATTTTCCTTCGCGTATGGGGTCTTTGGTGCTTTCGTGAATCATCAACTTTGCTGACCATTGCGATCACGAGGTCTCTATGATCATGAAAAGCAAGTCAATTCTTGCCAATGTCTTTTTAAAAGAGAGGACAACAATCAAAACCCCATTTAAAATATAGTTTTTAGGTGATTTTTGGAGCATTTCTTGTCAGATTTTAGTGATTTTGTTTGAGTGTGTTGGGAATGTTCCGTTTGAGTGTGTCTCATTCCAGGATGGTTGAATCTTCTGTTTCTCTAGTAATATGTATAATTTAATCTTTATTTCCCTATTTTGAACCCTTGAGTTAAATTAAATAGTGTTCTTGGCTTATCTTTATCAGAAATCAGTTTGTACTCATGTTTGGGTTCCAAGTTCCTTGAGTGGCTTGAAACCCTGTAATAGACTCGATTTCATGTCCATGTGCGGTACCGGTTTTGCTTGTTGGGGGTTTCATGTTTATTTGAGTACCTTTATTTATAATTACTTTATAATGATTATTTATATGTTCCCTTGGTGTTTTTGATAGCGTGGCATTGCTACGAGGCTCTTTGGAAGCGCAAAAATCTTGAGTAATTATAATGTGAGCGTGTATTCAACCTTGTATTGACCCTAAAAATTAAGTAGGACTAACTAGAGCTTCACATGCGTTTTATTAGTTGGTAACTTTTTTAAACGATAAGAAATAGCTTATAAAGTTTTGTTTAAAGAGTTTTGAGGTCGAACGTGAAGGAACGACCAAGACATTCGAAAACTAGTCTTTTGGTGTTAGTGTGTTCTAGTGTGTTGTCATTGGATTGGTGTGTTGTTTGGAGTCTAAAACTTGTATAAGATACCCTAGTACGTAAGTGGTAATTTGTAGGGTTTAAACGTTGGGGTATGACCCCCTCAAGGACCACCCTAAAGGTTCTTGATGAGGACCCTAGGTTTAGACCCCAAGCTGCCAAAAGTTGACGAGTTACGACCTATATTTACGCCCCTTAAATCGAGTGATGCCCCGTATGTCAAAGGCGTATGTAAATACTTAGACTATGGAGGCTTGGCCCCCATTGAGGAGGCTTTGAAAAAAAACACGAGCTAGCCAAATGTCCCGTAACCCCACCTATAGTCCGTAGGTGGGGCTGGTAAGTCATAACTGGTTTGCTATCGTGGGTTCGACCAAGCCAAGGGTGGTTTGGTAAATTTCACCCTTGGATAATTATATGCATGGACGGTTATTTTATGTATTTAGGTATTATAAGAGTATTAGATCAATTAAACCATCATTTAGACTTGAACATTAAAATCAAACCCTTCCCTCCAAAAAGGTTCTTTCTAGAACACCATTGAAGGTTTAGGTCAAGTTCAAGCTAGGAGAGGGGATTTGAACTGCCTTATTCTTCAATTTTTGTGGGCTTTCAACTAGTCAGGGATGGTTATCCTTCATCCTTGATTAACTTCTAATGCAAAGTGTCCGATCAGAGGTTTTTCAAAAGTTTTTAATGTTAAAATATCTCAGTTTCTATTCTAAGCATGGGTTCATTGGTAAAGTGTTTTCAAAGCCATTGTTTTGATGATTTAATGTTTGATTAATGTTTTAAAGATGATTATATATGAAATTCCTTGATGTAACCATGATCTCCCTAAACTTCTAAATTGGGTTATGAAGTGGATTTTGTGATTATGATTACATGTTGATGGAATTACGCTTAAACTGAATTGTGTTATTGGTTTCTATTGTTATATATACCTATTGATGGTTTTGTTTGAAAATTGAGTAATGTTGATCATGGCATTGAAGAGCGGTAAGTTGACTTAACTTCTTGACTATAGTATAATTGCTCTTGTATTGGTTTGATCCACTTATGGTGGAGGTGTTTACTTCTTCCATGGGTTTTGATAATAGACTTGAATGCATTAGATGATTGAGTGAAATATTTTCATTATGTATAGGTATGGAGGTGTATTATGAGGGTTATGTATGTGGTTCTTAAAGGTAGCATGATTAGTAATGTATAATGTTAATGTGAAGTCTATTTGTGTGTGGACTATGATGAATGTACTATGATCATGTTTAGAAGATAATTTTATGAATACTGGTGGTTATGTGAAGGGCTTTTCTCACATATGCACACACACATGAGTGAATGAATAAATTAAGTTAATAAAGTAATGAACGAATGGGGGATTTGAGATGGATTCCCTCATGTTAATTAAGGTGGGGTGTCTAGTAGACATCTCAATATTCCTAAGACCTTTCCAATGAATTAACGAATGATAGGTTTGGATGGATATCCTCTCGTTAGTTGAGGCGGGGTATTTAGTAGTAATCCCCTAACATATAATTAATGAATATAATGAAAGTCTTATACTCTGTGGGGATAAGGCTAAGCACCGAGGGGATATGAAAAATATGAGTGTTATCCCATGATTTTAGGAGGGGTACTTAGTAGCAATCTCTAGAGATGGATACCCTCATCTTAGTTTAGGAAAAGTATCTTGTAGCAATCTCCCTATCCCATAACTATGAGCCTGTATAGGTCTATAACTAGTGGGTACCACTTAAGCTAGAAAGAATGACCCTACCTTAGGCAAGTAGGGATCCCTCATCCGGTAAGGGTTTAACCAGGATTCCATGTAAAACGCTTATGGTCTATGTCGGTTAAGGCTTACCCCCACAATAAAAATTAATGAACTATGGTTTCCCTTGGGTACTGGTGGTGGTATGGGACGCCATCTATGCATTTTACAAGTAGATATTTGATAGAGGTCATGGTGGATTCCCTATTATGATAATGAATGAATGGTTTCTTATATGATGTTAATGAAGTATGTTGACCTTATGTCTAATGAGTAATGAAGGTGTTATTACTTGTTGAATGTGATGTGCCTAGTCTAGGGTGACTTCATAGAACCATAAAGTGTGAGTAGTAGAATAGGATGCTACTTGCACATTGCACTAGTGTGACTTGGAGTTGTCTTAGGTGATGGTTCCTATGTTAAGGTGGTGTCTTATAATGTGATTATATCTTTATGAATATATATGGTTCATTTGATAAAGATTGCATGAGAATTTACCTTTAGTGACCTTAAGGTGATGCTTTGGTATGGAGGGTGGTAAAGGACACTATCCATACATTGTACTAAGCGTCACTTGAGGGTTGCTTAGGGTGATTAGTAAGGTAAGAAGAAGGTAATGGGTCATATGTATTAAATATGTCTAAAATGTGATAAATATCTTCGTATGTTATTGATTTCCATGCCTCTTAAATAGTTTTGTTTGAGGTTTTACTGAAATGACTTAAATGCATGGATTTCAACTTAATGGCCCCTTTCTAGCATGTTTTTGTATGGTAATCAGACTTAGTGCATATTTGTACTAAAACCATCTTCTTCATGATTTTACTACAAAGTGTAGGTTGTGGTGACTAAAGGATCCTTTCAGATTGAAGTTCTTGGATTTGTTATTCCCAAGTCTTTGTATATCCACAAGCATTCAAGGACACTTATAGTAGGAGTTTCTTTATATTCATATAATAGACTTCTATTATTTTTCTTTCAATTGTAAAGGGATGTGTCCGTATTATGTTGAGATGTGTATAAGTTGGCGATATTGAGACTTAGTGTTCCATTGGTTTAATAAATGAGTTTTCGATTCTTGACTTTATTGAGAATTATTTTAATTCTGCACTATCTTTATGCCTATGTGATGAATGAATGCTAAGGGATTCTATAAGACCTCTTTGAGGTCAATTATGTCGTGGTACGACACGGGGGTGCTCTCGGGTCGTGAAAAGCCTTAAGGTAGGCGATGGTATCTACTTTTTAGCATAATACCTTTTAGATATATTATAATCTATTAGTGTTGTATGATTTGGTTTAACCTTAGGATTAGCTTAGATTTTGAAGCCATGTTGATTTATGGACATGGTTTTGTTGTTTAGGCAGTATTAGCCAAAAGCCTTAGTTTAGGTTGCCCTTATTCTTGTTGACTAGTATCCTAAGAAATTCTCATAGGTAACGTGAAAATAAGGATTGTTGTGTGTTTTTAAATTTTGACTCGGTTTATATGTCTCTATAAATTCTTGAATTTATGATTTCTTTCTCGATTATTGAGTTGTTCATCTTGAGCTCGTGAGCTAGATGCTGGTGTTCTTGGTTAGTCCTCTTGTGGTGTGACGAGAATTCTTCTTAATTTTCTATCGATGAAATGAGTTAATTGTGATGATGCTTGGGAGGGGTGGTACTTTTGGAATGATCTTTTATTGAAATGACTAGGAATTAAAAAGGGAAAACTTATATTTAATGAGTTGAAAGTCTGCGACACCCATTTCATTTAAGAGTGATAAAAATCCCTTTTACTTGATTATTTGTAAATTTTCGATGTTTTCTACTCTAATGAGCTCACTTAATCATTTTGGGTAGCCCATTGCCTTAGGCAGGGGTACAAACTCTCATCAAAATTTATATTAATGGTAACCTCTATTTGCCATCCCGGGCAGACCGTGGGTACATCTATAAGGTTAGTGGCTTTAGGTTAAGCTTGAGGTATCATTCTAGGAAGCATGATGTTTCTTTTGGGCTTACAGGTTTCGTTACTTGGTTTTTCAAGGCATCATAGTGTGAGTTGGATTTCAGTTGTAGTGAGTGTATTACGACTTATGCATAACTTGTGAGTTAATCTTTAATGTTATTTTATTGTTCTTTATTTTATATTTTTTGTTTAGATTCTTCCTTATCTTTTAAATTATTCTTGCTATTTATTTATATTTGATATTTTTGAGCTCGGTCAGCCTATGATGCCTGCTGAGTACACCGTGTTTCGGTACTTATACTACACTTCTACACATTTTGTGATGCAGCTCCTAGTTCGAGCCAACCTCAATGAGAGTTGGATCTTCCTCGGTCGTCAAAGACTCGGATCATGGTGTAGAGATTTATTGCTTTCTCTAACACCCCAAAAATATTTTAAACTAAGACTCGAACCATTCTTCGTAGTCAGTGAGATGTTTGCAAAGAATTTTAAATTTCTTGAGTGTTAAGGTCACTAGATGTATCACCTTAGGTTACAAGAAGAACCAAAGAGAAAAGAATTCAAGTCATTCCTTTGTTAAGAACTGAAAATGACCATTACTTTTAGTACAAAATGAGTTAGGAGACGCATAAGATATTAAATTAAAGCCATTCGAGTCTCTTTCAAATGCCACCAAGTTTTCTAAATTCCGAGCTTTGAGTAAAAAGTTGTGACTGATTAACTTACAAAGCGTAAACCTGGAAGCAGCTCCATGATGGCTATGCGATACATAGCCAATACATACCTCATTGCCTGGTGAAAAATTATTCTGACTCCCAGCTCATTTTATTTATTTATTAAAGAGTATTCTGGTCCTAAAAACCTTTAGGATGTCATCTAAATTACCCTAAACGTGTAGAAAAGTAATGTTTCATAAATCAAATCCTCTCATCTACTCCAAAGATTCTACGCTCAAGAAATTCAAGCAACGCTAAGGGTAGGGTCCTACTTCAACGATTATCCTTCAAGTTCTTCAAGAAGATGGTTCTTTCAGGTATGTAAGATTCCATAGTGTTGGGTTTGTTCACCCATATGCCAATCATGTTAATTTCAGAGTTAAAATCGTTCTAGAAAGTTGAAAGTATGATGTTCTTTAATTATGTTCTTGAAATTGGCTTTAGTACTTGAGTTTAGATAAAATTATTGAGTTCTTGATGTAATCATGTATTTTATAGAGTGGTATATGAGTATGTTCTAGTGTTCATGTGTGACGGACCATTCTTCCTCAAAGTTTGTTTCGCGATCAAATATTTAATTTAACTTCGCTCATGGACTTGCTTCCAAACAGTGTTTTTTCGATCATTTCTTATGTTTAACTATCTTAAAACACTCCTAAGCATAACAAGATCTTTCTTATCACAAATCACAACCTTTAAGTCATAATTTAAATTCAAGGTAGAGCTAAGAGTTAAGTTTTGATAGTTCTTTTGAATATTTTGAGAAAGTCTTGTACAATTTGTAGTAACTTGTTTCAAGACTCAAGAAAGTTGGTATGAGAGTGAGGATAATATATATGAGTCTAATTTATCATTACAAGATCCTTCATATCATGAATCATAACTCTTGAATTCATAATTCACATTTAAGAGAGAGTTAATAGTAGAGTTCAAGAAAGCTTTTGAGTTCAATTGTAAATCCTTTGAGATAAACTATCAGTTTGAACTAAGTTCTGAGAAAGTAAGTATGAGAATGACAAGAGTTTTATTCAAGAGTTACATATTATTATATAGACCCTCGAGTCGAGTCGTCCATGCCCATAACTTTCGCATGAACTCCATCAATTGAGTACCTTTAGAAGTTTTAAGTCTTGAGTATTGAGTTTCTAATCCCCTTTGAGATTATAATTCTAATCATGGGACTATTACATGTTACCATGAAGACCTTGAGTTTAATTGTTCATGATGATAATTCTACATGAACCCTTAGTCAAACAGTCTTGAGTTTAGAAGTATCTTTGAGTCCTTGAGTTGAGGAGTTTATGCTTATAATTTCACATGAACCCTCTGAGTGTAGCATTTATGAAATCAGTAGTATCATTAAAGTTATTGAGTTCCAGGTATTGTGTTCTAGCCATGGTTATTTAAAACCTTGCATTGATTCGTTCACGTCCATACTTCGGCATGAACCATATTTTAAGAAGTCTTTTAAAAACGTTTTAACTTTGTTTAAAGACTTAAGCTTTGAGTTGATTAATGAGTAAGACTAAAGTTCATTTCTTCAAAGATTATATAGGAACTAAGTATTCCAAAGAGTAAATGTTTTTGATTTAAAATGAGAGGAAATTGAGATTTCCGAAAGAGTTTTGAGCAAGAAAGGGAACATCTATTCCAACAGAGCTATTAAGCTATGTTTTTTGAGTAATTATCTCAAACCAAATAAAGAAGTTTGGTTTATACAAACATATGAGCTAAGATATTTTAAGAGTAGTATTGAGCACCAATATGGGATGAGTTTGAGTTCAGGTAACTCACGTCTCCATAAACCATGTAGCCATGATCGGTAGTAGAAGATCATACTTTTTAGATGACTCATTATGATGCTTTTAGCATAAGCTAGTGGATCAACTAAGTTAAGTATTCTATATGATGACATAGTATAGGAAAATTCTGGATGCGTGGGCAAGACGATGTATCACCACTTATGCTCATAGTGGTGGTGGTTGGTTAGAGAATCTCCAAATAAATTTTATTACTTTATTATGAGTAAAACTGAGTTTGTTATTGTGTTTACATTAACAAACTAAGTTATTTTCCACTTTGATAAAAGCTTTCATTATATTGCATGTGTATTATTGCTTTATTAGGATTTGAGTATCTAGAGTTGAGTACCCAAAGTCGAGTATCATATCTTTAAGTTGACTATCTAATATTTTAGTTGAATTATTTTATTTTCTTGAGTTAAGTTTAGTTGAGTTAGTTTAAAGGAGTTAAGTATATTTATTCTTATCAAGTTCAAGCTTATGTGTATGCTTTAGAATCCTATTACATGCTCACACATTCCACGTACTAAGTCATTTGGCCTGTATAGTTTCATGATGCAGACACAAGTATCAGGATCATCAATAGGAGATTCGTTGATACATCTGGAAGTTCAAGTTATCTATGGTGAGACTCCTTAATTCTTGAGGATTTCATCTACTTTTCAGTTTAGTCAGGATATTGTGGGTCTTATCCTAAATTCCATATTTATTAGTTTGAGGTTTCATAGATAGATAGTAGAGTTTCAGTAATTTGTTCATTTATTTTTTTAAATGTTTTAAACACTTAAGTTGCCTATATTATGGTGAGTTGAATAATATATTATTTCATTCAGAGTTTTTCATCTAGGTTAAATCTTTGTATTTAAGTTTCATGAATTTTTTTATTAAATTTTAAGATTTGTATGATTAAGTTAGTCTTTCTCTTGTAGTCAGCTATGATTAAAGCTCGCTTGGGGACCAACAATGATTCTCGAGTTCCGGCCACCTCCAGGGTGTAGGATCGGATTGTGATACTTTCCCTCTTTTACACTGACTTATATTTTGTGTTTTTGATTAGTAAAATCTGTTGTGTTTAGGACCTTCTATATTTAGTATCTCATTTATAGGTGATACCAGGTCTAGGGATTGACTCCTCTATTAGTTGTCTCTTCTCGGTTTCTTTTGGGCCTCTTTTGTATATATTGTCATAGTAATGATTCACAATGTGATCCATTAGATTTTTTTTCTTCTCTTTCTGATGTTTGTCTTATTATAAATATATTTTAATATTCCAAAATTTTTACTTGGGTTTATGTTTTTCCACTTGGAGGGTTATAATGGACACCATTATTACTCGATCTTTTGTTCATGACAACTTGGTATCAGAGAACTTGGTTCACCAGTATCACTGCTAAAGGAATAAGTTCCTATTAGAGTCTGGTAGATTGATACCATGACGTATTTATCCAATCTTTGAGAGGATATTGGGCATTCTTGGGGATATTTCATTGTTTTGTGGTTCTTATCGTGCGTTGATGGTTGTAATAATATCTAATGTATGTTTGTTTCATTCTGCCTGAGATGGATAGGACGAGGTCGAGTGCGGGTGAGCGATACCCTTCTTCACATCTAGGTGGAGCTGTAGCTAAGAGTACATGTCGAGGAATACATACATGTCAAGAGAGAGCATGCACTACGACACTAGCTCAATACCACGAGCGATTATTAAAACTAGAGCTTGGGGTAGAAGTTAAGTATCTCCTTCATTAGCCGAGTGGTGCAAAGCCATCCCAACATACACAAGAGTTTGGGAACACCACATGAGGATACTTTTTCCAGGATCCTCTGTTTCAAGTAATGCATGTTGCATAATGGTATCATGCCTTGCACTTCAGATGGACTCCAAGTAAGAGATAAGGCACAAACTTCACCCCTAAAAGGTATATTTTGTATGTAGACCCCAAAGACATATAATCTTGTTTTGTGCCCTTCTTTAATGGCTTAGCCTCTTCTGACCTTTTATCCAACTATGGCTCTTAGGCCAACTATGTCTTCTAAGGAGCATAAGATGTTGTGATGATTCATAAGATTGGTTCTTTCTCGGTTCTCTTATGCTGCAGGCGAGGATGCTAATGACTTTAGGCTCAGTTATCGGGAGAGGTATCATAAGATCAGACTTGTGGAGTCTCACAGGTTTGATTATACCACCATCTAGTTTGATGGATTAGTTGAGAATATGTTATCTTACGGTAGACTAGCTAGATCACCTTTTATGAGTTGGATTTAGTTCTTTGGCCTCTCTTGGAAAAATATCTACCTCGTAGCTTGACGGAGCGGTTACGAGAAGAATTTAGAGACATGACTGAGGGATCACTTTATAAATGTAGAAAATGAGGAATAGTTCTATGAGTTTGCTAGACATACATCTATGCTGATGCCGCCAAAGCACCGGACACTGTCTAGGTTTGTCTTAGTCTGGATGGCTGCATAATAGATGGTGGCATCGAGTTGTTCTTTCCTTCAAATTGTATACCATGCACGCACAATTGAGGGGATTCATGGTTAGGATAATGGAGGCACCTATAAAATGCCCCACTGCAAATGTGGTTTTAGTGTGTCTTAGTCTCGTGGTAAGGGGTTCCCGAGCAGAGGTTACACACAACCGTTTCAGCCCGCTAGTCTTGTTTATGCAATTCTGCTGATTATAGATTGTAGCACTGTGGGTTTAAGTGCTCAGATGGTTCAGACACTTGTTGAGGCTTCCCGTGATGTACATTTATGGTATTTATGATGTGGTGGTCTGTCTGGTTTAGTCGAGTCATCTTTGAGGGGTACAACTGGTAGAGGTTGCTATGAGTGTGGTGTAGTGTTTTACTCTGCCCGAGAGTGTCCTACGACCAGTCATCGTAAAAGGATGGGTCAGTAGAGTCAATTGAGTTATACAGTCAACAAGGTCACCCTAGGCTCTAGTTTAGGGTACTAGTGGTTGTACCTAGAGTATTAGAGGTGTTAATCTAGTATGATAAGCAGGTGGTCAAGATAGACGCGGTCATATGTGTGCCTTCACGGGGAGGCTAGAGGTAGAGACATCAGATATGGTTACATCATAGATACAATCTCCAACTCCCATTAACCTACTTATAATTTATTTGATTTGGGGTCTACATATTCATATGTGGTTTCCTATAATGCTCTTGTGATACGATGGATCTACCTATGCATGTAGCTACCCCTGTAGGTTTTTTTTATAGCTAATTTAGTTAATAGATCTTCTATGGTGACTATTTGGTGTATGATACTTTGGTAGACCTTATTGTGTTGGACATGGTAGATTTTAACTTGATTATAGTCACGGATTGGTTGAGCTCTATCATGCATTCCTGGATTTCTTCTCCAAGATTGATACTTTGTGCATGCATGGTATCCTCCTCTTGTGTGGGCCAATTCTGATGATTATTTTCTAAGGGGTGTCATCTCTTTCTTGATAGCGCAACGGTTGGTATAGCAGGGGGTTTATATTATCTTTCCTATGTTCGTGATACTAGTGTCGACACTCCTCCTCTTAATTTAGTTCTTGTGGTTAGAGAGTTTTCTTGTTTTGTCCCTACTAATCTACTTGGTCTTCGACCTGGCCATGTACGCTACTAGTTTCTATTAAACCTTATCAGATAGCTCTAACTGTGTTGAAAGAGCTTCAGGAGGATCTTCATGATCTCTTGGGTAAGTGGTTCATTAGTTTGAGTGTATCTCCAAAGGTTCTCTTATCTTGTTCATGAAAAATATATATGGTACCTTCTTTATGTGTATTGACTACCAACAACTAAATTTTCTGACCATTAAGAATAGGTATCATATGCCTCGAATTGATGATTTATTTGACCAGCTTCAGGATTCTACAATGTTCTCTAAGATTGACTTGAGATTGGGCTACCCCCATTTGAGGATTAGGGTTGCATACATCCATAACACTGCTTTTTAAAACTTTATATGACCAATATAAGTTCTTAGTCATGTCTTTTTGGTAGACAAATGACCCAACAACATTTATGAATTTGATGAACCAAATGTTCAGACCCTATTTGGACTCCTTTCTTATTTTATTCATCCATGGCATCTTGGTCTACTCCGGTTGTATAGAGCAGAATGAGCAACATATGAGGATTGTACTCTAGACTTTGATGCATATTTGGTTATATTCCAAATCCACTGAGCATGAGTTTCAGTTTGATTTTGTAGTGTTCTTGGGGAACATGGCTTCCATGGTTTGGATTATGGTGTAACTGGTAATGATGGAAATAGTTAAAGGTTGGGACAAGCTACTTCTACTATTGAGGTTCGTATATTTTTCTAGTTGTGAAAACATGCTCATATAGATGGTTCATAGATTTTTTTATTGCTGGACCTTTGAATATATTGACTCAGGAGAATGTTCACTTCTAGTGGTGTAATAAGAGCGATGCGATCTTTTTGAAGCTAAAGGCTTTATTGACTTCACCGCCAATTTTAACTCTTCATCTGGATGACCATGGATTTACCGTGTACTTTGATTCTATTGGTGTTGTCCTAGGTTGTGTTTTAGTGTAGCATGGTAGAGTTATTACTTATTCTTCTATACAACTGGAGGTTCATGCAAAGAACTACCCTATTCATGACTTAGAGTTTGCAACATTAGTCTTTGTGTTTATGATTTGAAGGTATTATTTGTATGGTGTCCACAGTGAGGTTTTCACCAACCATCACCATCTTTAGTATATATTCAACTAGAGAGATGTTTATTTGAGTTATGTTTTCTTACACGTGGAGAACAACCTCTGTCTTAAAACACTCATTCCTTAGACAACCAGATTGTTAAACTTGATATTTGTAAGTCAGACAACGTAATTGCTTGTATAGAGGCTAGATCTTCTTTTGTGGGCATGTTTTGGGCAAAACGGTTCGGGGATCCAAGGTTGATGGTGATTAATGACAAGGTTTTTAGCGGCAAGGATATGAAGGAGAACATATCCAGAGGACATATTGAGGATGGAGTGTCATATTAGTGTCGCTAGAGTTTATGAGTTGGTTGACTGGATTCTTGAGAAGTCCCATTGTCCTAGATATTCCATTAATCCTGGTTGTATGAAGATGTATCGTGATTAAAAGATACATTATTGATATTGTGTGATGAAGAATGACATTGCAGCGTTCGTCGTTAGGTGCTTGAAATGATATAAGGTGAAGTACGAAGAGTAGAGGCCATGTGATTTGACCTACTGGTTACCTATTTTAAAGTGGAAGTGGGTGTGCATATCCAAGGACTTTGTTGTAAGCTTTCCAGATAGTTTTAATAGTTTTGATACTACTTGGTTTATCACAGATTGATTGACCAACTGTGCATAGTTCCTATCATATCAGACTACATTTAATTTAGAGTGATTGACACAGATTCACCTTCGAGATATTCCTCATTTGCATAGGGTGGCAGTCTCTATCAACTCAAATCTTTGTACTCAATTCATATCTCATTTCTAGTGCGCTACTCAAATAGAGTTGGATACTTAGTTATACCTTAGTTTTAACACCCCGTATCCAAAATTAGACCTCAAGACACATTTCCAAAGGTTGTAGGTGCAACCCACAGTTGCCAACTATGGACTGTAGGGTGAATCATAGCCCATGCAGGTGGTCTGTGGTTCACATCTGCAACCTTTCCAAAAAACCCACCAGAAAATATTCTAAGTGTTTACCCCACGGTCAGACCCACGGACCATAGGTAAAGTCACAGACCATGGCCCGTGTTCGTGGATCAACACCCAAAGTCAGCCCCCAGTTGCGACTGACAGTTGACCAACAGAGACTGTTAGTCGATTGATGGTCGATTCGTCACATCCATCGGTGACTCCGTCAACAGTTAAGTCAAGGGTATTCGGTCTTTTCCATATGTGTTGGACCCCTAAACTACGTCATTTAACTCCTAAACTACCTATATTTTGTAAGTTTTAGTCTAGAAACACAATTAGAACTTACCCAAGTCACATCATTAACCAAAACTTAGAAACTTAGAACGTAAAGAGGATAAAGAGAAGACCAAACCCTTCCCAAGAATACAACAAGGTTCCATCAGTTCCAGCTCCGAAATAAAAATATTTCTCCATGATTTTTGTCACCAGGTATGTTGATTTCTTTCACCCATTAGGTTCATAGAATTTAGTTAGATTCTTGATTCCCTTATTACAACTTAACCTAGGGTTTCTAAAAGTTCAACAGATTATCATGAATTGTTTATTTACATATTCTGAATCATATTATCATGTTATTACTTTGTTTCTTTCATGAATTTTAGAACCCTAAGTATGTATTTCTTTAGTTCTTTATTTCTACATACTAGGTTTGATATTTCAGCTATTCAGATAAACATACCTAAGTTTTTGAATATGTCATTGTAAGTTTAATAATATTACATTCTTAGTTTGCATGTAAGTTTTGAGATATACCATACATTCACGAAGTTCACTCATAAGTTGTTAATCACCTAATCTGTTGGGAGTAGCATAATATCGACTTTGGCTAGGACAGTCACACATATAGTCACATAACTACGAGCCAAGTAGGTTGTAAGTCCCCTCTATGGGAATCATTTAGTGATCAGCCCATTTATGCCTCTATATCTATGGCAAGTTATATTGGTTCCTCTCGATAGGGAGTATTCATCGGACTCCACATTCAGCTCATGTGGTTTTATTATATATTAATAATAGCTCACATAGTTTGGTCAAAATCCATTGCATTGACCACATTTTCAAAACAATAAGTATTGAGTCTTTAGCATGATATAAATTTGGTGATTACATCCAGTTAGTTTAGCATTCAGTATCTATATCATGTTATGATTATATCACTGCTTTATTGCTCTATCAGTTGTATGTTATTTCAACTTTACTCTATCCTGCATGCTCAGTAGTCAGTACCTTTCAAGTACTTCCGCATATTCTCCACTACATCTTCTTGTGATGTAGATTGAGGTTCTTAACATCTAGATCATACCTAGTGAAGATCCCAATCTCCTGCACAACTATATCAGTGGTGAGTCCTAATTATTCTAGGACAATAGTCATTTTATAATTTTAGTATTTCAGTCTTTTAGTTTCAGTCATGCTAGATTTAGCTGGAATATGTCTCAACACTTCTAGTCAGTTAGACGCTATTTTCAGACATCGTTTAGGTTGAGGTTAGCATTTGAGTTTGATATTTCTTTCTATTAAACACTCATATTTCATATATTATGTTTTAGTACATGTGTATTCCTTATCATTTAGATTATCTGATGTGTAGCTTCCACACACTATTTATTGATTCAGTTTATTAGTAAGTGTGCTTATGTAATGCTAGCAGGATTAGCTTGGGGTCACTTGTGATCCTAGGAACCTTGTACGCATCTCAGGGGTAGCTCGAGGCGTGAAAATATTTTTATCATAGGACTAGGTTTAAGTATCTTAGAATGTATGAAAATCTACATTGAGTAAATCCTTTTCGTGGGTGTGAAGTGCACCACATCTAATGAGAAGGATGTTTCAAATTATCTTAGGAAAACCTCAATTCCTTTGTTACTCTTATCTTGTGTAAGGTGTGACCAATTCCTCACCCTGAATGATTGTTTTCTCTTTGAGATCAGGCCACCTCGTACAACTATCCTTAGGAATGTGAATGCCAGAAATGCTAAGCAGTTCCTCCAGTCCAAGATTATGAAGTTTCAAATGCTGAATTTTTTGAAGTTATCATGTCTTTAGCTAAGAGTGTGACTAAACAAAATAACCATCAAGATCTAGTTCCAGCAAATACTAATGTTTGGTCAGCTACAACTATGGTTCATGATATTGTTAGGATGAACCCTTCTGAATTTTTTGGGATTGCAGAGTTGTGAAGTTCCCAAAAATTTAATAGATGAGTTGAAGAAGATCTTTGAAATAATACTGGTAACTGGGAATGATCTGGTAAAATAGCATCTGCCAATTTAAGGATGCCGCTCATATCTTGTACACTTAGTAGAAAAAAAAGGGGCATATATGCCGCTCCTATCACTTGGGAGTGTTTCAGGTGTGACCTTTCAGGATATGTTCTTCCCAAGAGATTTGAGGGAGAGAAAATCTCAGGAGTTTATGAATGTCATGTAGGGTTCGATGATGGTCCTATAGTAAGGACTCAAGCTTACCCAACTCTCTAGGTATGCTCCTTGCATGATTGCTGATTCTAAGCTCAAATGAACAAATTTATGTATGGGGTATAAAATCTTGTAAAAACAAGGTACATAAATGTCAATTTACTTGAAGATATCAACATCTTTAGGCTCATGACTCATGCTCAACAGGTTGAGGGGAATAAGCTTTGGGAACATGACAAGGAGAATAATAAGGCTAGAATAGACAACTATGATGATTCTCAAAATAAATCGAGTGGTGGTAATTGCTCACAATTTCAGTGAAAATCTTCAACTCAGTACCTTCATCAGCTATTATACAATCCTCCAAGTTCAAAAATGATCATAAGGGTAGGGCATCAAGCTCTAATACTCAAGGTAGTGTTTCATGCACCAGAACCTACCTAACGTGCCCAAAGTTTGGTAAGAACCAACCGGGCGAGTATCTTGCTGGGAAAGAAGGATGCATTGAGTGTGGTATGTCTTGTCAGAGGTTGAAAGATTTATCTTCTAGATAGGGTCAAGGAGGTAAAAATGGTAGATCTTAGTCCATGACTTTAGCAGCGGCATCAGGTAGCCCGACTCAGTAGGGTAACTCATCTGGTACAGATGGCAAACAGTGCAAGAACATTTTATATGCTTTCCAGGCTCACCAAGATTCTGAAGATTCTCCTGTTGTAGTCACTAGTACCTTACGCGTCTTAGACTTAGATGTTTATGCTTTGTTAGATCCAGTTGCAACTCTTTTCTTTGTAACTCTTTATATAACAGTAAAATTTGATGTTAGTTTAGAAACTTTCAAAACCCTTCTCAGTCTCTCCTGTCAGTAACCGAACTATAGCTAGATGGGTATACAAAAATTACCCTGTCATAGTCTCCTAAAAAGTCACCTCAACAGATCTTGTAGAATTAGAAATTATTCACTTTGATGTCCTTTTAGGCTTGGATTGGTTACATTCCTATTATGCCTCAGTCGTTTGTAGCAGTAGGATTGTTCATTTTCAGTTTCTAGATGAACCAATCTTGAAATAGAATGGTAGTAGCTCAGCGTGTATGGGTCGGTTCATTTCTTTCCTTAAGGCCATAAAGATTATCTCCAAGGGTTATCTCGATTGTATAGTTTTGTTTAAGGATTCATGGTCCAAAACCCAAACTGTTGAGTCAAGACCTGTAGTGAACAAATTCCATGAAGTGCTTCCAGAAGATATTTTCATAGTTTTTCCCGAAAGGGAAATCAACTTTCGAATTGATCTCTTTTGAGATACCCAACCTATCTTTTTCCTATTTAAGTAATGGATATATATGAGCTTAAGGAATTGAAAGAACAGTTGAAAGACCTTCTAGATAAGGGCGTTATCACACCTAGATGGTTCTCTCAGAATGTACATTGATTATAGGTAGTTAAACAAGGTCACATTGAAGAATAAGTATCTCATGACCTTATAGATAAGGGTTTCATCACACCTAATATTTTGCCACGGGGTGCACTAGTGTTGTTCGTGAAAAAGAAAGATGGTTCTCATTGTTTGACCAACTTCAAGGTGCTATTCATTTCTCAGAGATAGACCTCAGATCGAGTTATCAACAGCTCAAAGTAAGAGATAGTGACACTCTGAAGACAACCCTCACAACTCAGTATAGTCATTGTGTATTTGTAGTTATGTCATTTGGACTAACCAATGCTCCTCCAACTTTCATGTACTTAATGAACAGAGTGATCAAAAAGTATTTATACTTGTTTGGTATCATCTGTATTGATGATATCCACATTTATTATAGGAATGAGGAAGAACGTGTGACTCATTTGAGGTTTTTCCTGCAAACTTTCAAAGATCACCAATTGCTTGCTATGTTTAACAAATGCGAGTTTCGGTTGCAATCTGTTTCTTTCCTTTGTCATATAGTGTCTAGCAAAGGAATCCTAGTGGATTCTCAGAAAATAGAAGTAGTGAAACTATGGCTCAGACCTACCTCTCTTATAGTTATCAGAATTATTTTGGATTTAGCGGGTTATTAGAAAAGGTTTGTGGAAGTATTTTTATACATAGCCTCTCCGTTGACTAAGTTGACTCAGAAAAAGGTCATGTTTCGGTGGCAAGATGAATGTGAGAAGAACCTCACAGAACTGAAAACTAGGCTGACTACAACACCTGTTTTAACTCTACCAGAGGGTTCAGACGGTTATGTGATCTATTTTGATGCCCCCATTGGATGCCTAGGTTGTATGTTCATGCAGCGAGGTAAGGTTATAGCTTATGCTTCTAGACAACTTAAGGTTCATGAGAAGAACTATTCAACTCATGACGTCGAGCTTGCAGTAGTTGTGTTTGCACTCAAGATATGGAGACATTACCTGTATATTGTTCATGTAGATATGTTCACAGACCATAACAACCTTCAATATGTGTTCACCTAGAAATAGTTAAATGTTTTCCAGAGGAGTTGCCTTGACTTCCTCAAGGACTACGATATAAGTGTGTATTACCTCCTGGTAAGGCCAATGTAGTAGCAGATGCTCTTAGCAGACTATCTATGGGTAGTGTAGCAAATGGTGAGGAAAAAATAAAAGTGCTAGCAAATGATGTTCACATACTTGCTCGCCTGGGAATTCATCTTGTGAGCATATCAGGTTGTGGTGTAACTGTTCAGAATGGGTCAAAATCTTCTTTGGTAGTGGAGGTTAAGAAAAGCAAGACAGTGATCCGATATTGCTTGAACTAAAAGATGCAATCCATCAACAGAGGGTTGAGGATGTGCCCCGAGGAAGATGGTATGCTTCGCTATTAGGGTCATTTATGTGTTACTAAGGTGGGCGAGTAGAGGCAACAAATTCTTGCAAAAGCCCTTAACTCCATATATTCTAAATATTTATGTATCATTAAGATGTATTGTGATCTGCGTGAAGTCTATTGGTTTAATGGAATGAAAAGGGATATAACAGATTTGGTGGCTAAGTGCCCCAATTATCAGAAAGTCAAGGTAGAACATCAGAAACTAGGAAGGTATGACTAAAATATCGAAATTCCTACTTTGAAGTGGGAAGTGATCAACATTGATTTCATCATATGTTTACCTCGTACTTGAAGATCATGACTCCATTTGGGGCAGGTTACACTGGTTTGCTAATTTGTCTATCATCTCGTACAGAAGTCCTCAGTTTACCTCTCATTTCTTGAAGTCCTTTGAGATGTGTCTCGGTACTAAGGTTAACCTCAGCACAACATTTAAACCATGGATGGATTGTCAGGAAGAGCGTACTATTCAAACCTTAGAGGACATGTTGTGAGTTTGTGTGATCAATTTAAAGGGTAGTTGTGATGATCACCTTACTCTTATAAAATTCACCTACAATAATAATTATCATTCTAGAACTCAAATGGGCCTTTATGAGATATTGCATCATAGATGTAGATCACTAGTTGGTTGGTTTGAAGTAGGTGAAGTAGCTTTAATAGGGAAAGATTCAGTTCATGATGCTATGGAGAAAGTGCAACTTATTAGAGATTGGCTTAACACAACCCAGAGTCGCTAGAAGTCCTATGCAAATGTAAGCAGAAGGGAACTAGAGTTCCAAGTTTATGATTGGGTTTTCCTGAAAGTATCGCCTATTAAGGGAGTGATGAGATTTGGGAAGAAGGGGATTAAGTCCTAGATGTAGTCCTTTACAAGATCATGAAAAGGGTTGCTAAAGTGGCATATTAGTTAGAGTTGCCAATAGAACTAGCAGTAGTGTATCCGGTTTTTCACATTTCATTGCGGAAGAAGTGTGTGGGTGATCCAACATCTATTGTACCTTTAGAAACTATGGATGTGAAGGATAGTCTCAGTTATGAAGAGCTGCCAGTTGAAATCATTGATCGTCAGGTTCAAAGGTTGAAAACAAAGAATTCCCTTTAGTCAACAAGGTTTTGTGGAGTATTCAGTCTGTTGAGGGAGCTACTTGGGAAGAAAAAGCAGCCATGAAGGTCAAGTATCCTTACCTCTTTCATTTTGATTCCATTCCAGCTTGAGGCACTTGATCCTCTTCAGTTTTCAGTTATTCATGTGCAAATTCAGTCTTAGTATCATGTTCTTTTAGTTTGTACTTACATTTTCAGCGTATTTGCATGTTCATGGAACTTTATTTTGTAGACAATTGATCCAAGTATATTTGTGGCGGGGTTGGACATCTTTCCCTCAATTTCATTTATTTTAGTCTTCATTCGAGGAAAAATTTTCCCAAGAGGGAGATAATGTAACACACAGCATCCGAAAAACGACCTCAATGTAGATTTCCAAAAGTTGGAGGTGCAACCCTATGTTTCAACCCACGGACCATAGGGCGACCCAAGGCCTGTGCTAGTGGTCCGTGGTTCGCATCTAAAACCTTCCCCAAAAATCCCTTAGAAAATTTTCTAAGTGATGACCCACGATGGACCCACAGATCGTAGATCAGGTAACACACCATGGCCTGTGTTCGTGGATTAACACCCAATGTCATCCCCCCCCCATCGGGACAAACGATTGACCATCGCGGACCGTCACTGTATAGACAGTTTGACGACGACCCCGACAATTGTTAAGTCATGTTTTTTTTGTCTGTTCAATATGCATTGGACACGTAAGATACGTGGTTTTGGTTAGTTTTAGCCTAGAAAAATAATTAGAACTTACCCAAGTTAGATTATTTACCAAAACATAGAATCTAAATTCAACAGATTGCATCGTGAAGCATCCTACCCATCCTGGAACAACACAATAGCAATAAGAAATTTATGGAAGGGGAGAAATAGTAAAACATTCAATAACAAAGAAATGACCTCAAGGGTCATTAATATATCCACTCCTTTTAGTTTTTTGTGGCCTTATGCTTAAAGATTTCACTTTAGTCAATATTCGAAGACTTTTATGTCGGATTGGAATTTCGGCAATTCCATCAATTTCAGAAAGGTTCTTTTGTCTAGTATGATGATCGGTTGCGGCATTCATTTGGAGTTGGTGCGAGTAGGCATTTTAGCCTTGTAGTTTTCCTGAAGGTTTGACTTCGGTCAACTTACTTTGTATGTGCTCGGAATTAACTCTCATCAAGGGCGCTGACTTTGGTTACAAAGACCTTTGTATTGACTTCTGAGGTTATTGGGATGTAGTTATTTCATTTAGAATTTTGTTTGTTATTTCTTTGAACGTGTTAACTTTGGTCAACATTTTCCTCAGATGACCTCCATTGGTTGTTTTGTTGATTCAATTGAGACCAAAATGTTGTTTCCAGTGTTATAGTATACTTGGTTTGTGTAGATCTGGTTTTGAACAAGTTTCAGACCCCGCAATGGAGGATTGTTTAACTAGAGTATTTTACTTATGTTGTGATTTTGGGTCAACCGTAATTCATTCATGACATTCGCGGGCCCTTGGTCATGTTTGTGATGACCAACCTCTAGTCTTTATATCCACAAGACATGTGTTGCGATTAGGGAGGGTCACCTCCTATTGCCTTCAGGACAATGGGTAGGCCTTCACAATCACAAAAACAAATTCAATGCCTCACAATGTCTTTTTAAAATATGGGACAACAACAAGATCCCCATTTCCAACTTGGTTTTTAAGGGATTTTGGGAGTTTTTCTTGCCATTTTTTGGTTATTCTTGTTGAAGCGTATCGATCAAGTTAGTGGAATTTATGCAATTTACTCCTTATTTCCCTACTTTGAAGCATTGATCTAATTTAATGGTTGGTTTTGTTTGTCTTGATCAAAACTCGGTTGGTGGTCATCGTTAAGGAACAAGTTCCTTAAGTGATTTCAGACTTGTGATTGAGTGGATTCTGCCACTCCATGCACGTGTCCCACTTTCTATTTTTGGGTTTATTTTTATTTTGGGTCCATTCCTTTATTATTTCCCTAGGTGTTTTTGATAGCTTGACACCACTCCAAGGCTTTTTGAAAGGGAAAGGCTCTCGAGTAATTAATTCACGAGCGTTTATTAGACCTTGATGCTGGTTGTGGTCTCTACTTCGTGGGATTAGATCTTTTAAATTGATTATAATTGAGTAGTATCATATGATTTGGTTAATCCCTAGGATTTTCTTAGGTCTTGATCCCTAGTTCATTTATGGCCATTATTCAGTTGTTTAGGTAGTTTTAGTCGGAAGCCTTAGCTTAGGTTTTCCTTATTCTTGTTGACTAGTATACTTATAAATGCCCATAGTTGGCATGAAACTTAGGATTGTTCTGTGTTTTGATTATTTTTGATCGATTTGAATGCCTTAATAAATTCTTGAATTTATGATTTCTTTCTCTATTATCAAATTGTTAGGCTTAAGATGGTGAGCTAGAAGGAGTCCCAGGTTAGTACTCTGTTGTGTGTTCTGTATTCTTCCCAATTTGTTTTTGCATGAAATGTATTAATTGTGATGATACCCAATATAGGAGGTACTTTTGGGATGACCTTTGATGGAAATGACTTGGTATTAAAAAAGGCAAAACATGACTTTGATGAGTTGGATGTCCTCGAGACCCGCTTCATTTAAGAGTGATAAAAATTCCCTTTATACTTTACTATTTGAAAATTTCCACTATATTTACTCTGATGAGCTCGATGATATTTATTTCATGTGGCCCAATAGGTTAGGCTTGGTCATAGTCTGTCATCTTGATTTATAATAATCGTAAGCTCAAAGTGCCATCCCATGTGGCTCGTGTATCTATATTTCTGGGTTACTGCCTTTCAGTTAATCTTTATTTATCATTCTAGGCGGCTCGATGTTTCTTGAGGACTTACGTGTTTCCTTGGTGTTTTTATTCTTCAATGAGTATCTTTTATATTTCGTGATCAACGACACTAAGCTGCAATTTGAGTGTCTACGAATCGAAGCTAGTAAAGTAACCCATCCAAGGGTTGGGGTCGTGTTCCAAGGGAGTGGTAGTGAAAGTATTAGCTACTCAGAATTCCATTATAAATAGTGATAGCTCAAGAAATTTTCGAGTATTAAAATAAACAAAGTTTAATTGGTGACACCGAAGTGTCAAATATCAATAAGTGGTTTTGTCACAAGTAGTAAAATAGAAAAAACAAAGGAGAAAACAAGTATGGGAGAGAGTTCTTGGGGTGTGATAGCAATATATGTTGACACAAACTAATTGGTACATGCTTTTGATAATATAATTCGCAAGATAATGGTGACTAGGCTATGGTTTAGGTGAAAGTAAGTTCCCTTTCAGGCATTTTACCCCATATCAAATGGGTTCCTCTCGAACACCTGCTCATCTAAACTAACCAACCTATGCCTTACCCACACCCTGGTCATTCATTAGAGGGTGGTTGGATATGGTATTGGGCCTGACCATCTCGGGCTTAACCTCATGACCTACTCCTTAGGACATCAGTCTAGTGGTCTTGGTTTTGCGACATCTCTCTCGGGCAAGCCGAAAATACATGGGTGGTTTTGTATTTTCAACTACAAACCCATTAAAGTAAACCACAAACACTATTAAAATGAATCTAATCCTATCACCAAGCAAGATCCAAAAATAATATCAACACATATATGGTAAATCACAACCCAAGAATGGGGGTTTTCAGCCACACATCGAACAATAATAAAATATACTTAAAATGGTAAAGGAATCAAATGGGTATAAGAGACTAAACCTTAAAAATGGCAAAGGAAGGTAAATGAAGAAGACCCACTTCAAAGATTGGAAGAAGAACTTCTTTCTTCAAGCTTCCTCAAAACCCTTTCCAAACTTGAGAGAAAACTTAAGAACAAAGTTTCTAAAATAAAAATATTAAGAGTCTAATATTTCACCCTCTAAAATTCTCTCCAAAAATTCCCCACTAAATAATTAAAGAGTTTAGTATTTATAGTCTTCAGATTTAGTGCTTATGGATCCATTCGGCGTCTTTAGTCGTTATTCGGTGAACCACCTTTTCTATCGTTCATCGTCGTTTATGTATTGCCTTCATATACATGCATGTGGTAACATTAGGCGGAATAACTCTGCTTCGCGTAACTATTCAACGAAGCGCTGACTGCTTCTTTTCGTTGCCTTTTGATCCACTTTCTTTAGGGCTCACTTGCTGTAACATAAGGCGGAGTTCTGCTATATGGGGTATCGCCAAGTGTGCTTGGCGATGCGCACTTTGCACCTTCAACTCTTTTTTCCCATTTGTGCCTAAATGTCCATGGTCCTACCAAATCCTCAAATACTTGAAACATAGAAGCTTTTATCAGATATGGAGATAAAATACACAATTCAGGACACTATTTGCATTAAAATAAGGCCCTAGATGAGTGCAATTTGAGGACTCATCAACACCCCCAACTCAAAATTTTGATTTTCCTCAAGTAAAACTTAAGTTCAGCAGTTCAAATAGGATGTCTCAAATAGTCTACACAAAACTCGATCATGCATGTAGACAAAAAGACTCAAACTACTCATTCATAGCTCGTTTATATAGTTAAATATCATAGTTATGACACACTATTACCAAAGATTATTGAGCTCACAATACTTGATACTAATGCAAGTTCAAGCTCAACAAAAGTATATACATGCCCTCATACAAAGAATGATTCCATTTTCACACACGTAGATTTATCAACTTAGGATCAGGAATTTGATGCAACACTCACACTCACAAAGAAGAACACAATGCATGTTGACCCATAGGTTTGCCCTTATTTTCTAATTGACCTTAAGTTCGGTTCACTAAAGATCAAAAGGTCTTTCTAAGGCTCGAAACTGGAATAAGGGCAGAGGTATGGTCATTTGGGCTCAGTGAATTTTCTCCAATGAGATGTGATTTCCTTAAGTTATCCCCTATCTTCCTTTCTTAATCCTTAGTCAAGTGCTCCTAGGTCAAATTTTCTTTCTTCATTGATTGCTTTTAAACTCAATTTCCTTACATTTCGAGCTTTTATTTCACGACTTTTATTTTCTTTTTATTTTTCTTTTCTTTTCTCTTTTTTTTCTTCTTTTACTTTTTTTGTATGGAGAGTTTCCATTTCTTAGCAATACCGTGGGTTTGCGAGACTTCTTTTGCACTTCTTGACTTCTTCTTTCCCTTCTTACCACACCCCCAACTTAGGCTTTTGGCCTATGTTGGTTGTTTACTTATATCACATCTTAAAAAAGGTTGTAGGTAGTGGATAACGTAAGACTTTAGTTTTATCAAGGTTTTTCCAAGGAAGAGGTAAGGCTCAAACGGTGTTCAAAAGAGTTTCACACACTCACTGGTCGGCCACCAAAGTGGTATATGTAAAAGTTGGGTCACACTCTTAAGAATTTCCTAAGATCATGTGAAAAGGAAAGCTTTCTAAATTAATTAGTCTAACCGAGCAAATTCTAGGTTTATTCATGTAAGGTTCAAGGTAAGCTCATAACATAAGACAGTGACACTTAAGTCAAACAAGACAATATACTTTTGCAAGTGTGCGATGGTCATTGCAAGAGAATCAATTCGATAATTGGGTTATCACAACGACATGCAAAGAGTTCACCTATTGCCTATACAACCACATTTTTTCTCTTTGTAGCCACACATTCATGTTTGCTCGATTGAGAGCACTTTTAAATTCATCGGTATTGATCGAAACCTAGACTCAAATTTGTACAAGAACAACAATTTCAACACAGGAGGTGGCAAAAACTTTTCCGAAAGGGTAATAATTATTATGTAAAATTTCAAAAATGATTGTTTTCCGAAAGGGTAATAATTATTATGTAATTAGGAGCCAAAAGAGAGCCATAAGCTCAAACATTTGCAAAAAGAATTTTAAAAGTCAATTAAAAATGACAACCCAAACATATATCAAAACACATAAATATTCAGCACAACAAAACCAAAACAAGATTAGCCTCACCTTACAAAAATTAAAACTATTTTTGCTCAAATGAAAATAATGACAATATCCAAGATTTTTAGCAAGATAAACAAAAAGGAACAAGTAAAAAGGAGATGATGTTTATGCAACTTCTTCATCTGTCGGGGTATGAGTGCGTGAAATGTCTTCCCAAAATAAGTTAATTGCTCCTGCAGTTCTGCTACTCTGAGTTTCACCACTAATTTCAGGTGCCCTGGTCTCAACATTGATATTAGTTTCAATTATCCTATCGAACTCATGACCTGCCTTGAAGGCATGTGTGGCATTAACGAACCCTTGTGCCCATGAGGGCATATTAGGATCGATGGGAATTCATCGTTTGGCCCTGGTTTCCTTGGTGTAATTCCTCTGTTTGGCTAGCTCTGCTCTCTTTTCCTCGTCTCTAAACTCTCGTGCTCTGATGTTCCTAGGGGGATCATTTCACTTTGCAACTTTTGGCCTAGCAGTTTCTGCAAAAAATTAACTGACAAGTTAGGCAATAATTTAAAAAGGGGGTAGAGAGGTTCTAAATATAGAGTCACTTCACTACACTAATTCGTAACGAGTTGATTCTGTTAGGGTCTTCTTTAAAGAGATATACAGATGATGGAAGGGTGCAGACAAAAGGGCAAAGAAGAAATCTTTCGGCGAATCGCCGAGTGCAATTTGTAATTCGATCTGACCGGCGAAAGTTACAAATCAGCCAACACATAAGGCATTCAGAGATTTGGGTGATCCAACTTATTGGTAGCAACACTTTTCCGACTTAATTGATGATCCAACCCCATCTAACATGTGTGACTAAAAATTGTTCATGGGGTGTCAAGACACTCCAATTTTATCTTTATAGTAGTAGGATGCATAACTACATTCTTCTGAATGTGTGTGAAGTGTCACTAGAGACTCCAAATGGTATATGACAGAAGACAATAATTTATAATATAGTTCAACAATATTAAAGCAATAAATGAGAACAAGTAGCACATTAGGTCGTTATACACAATATATCCAAAAAATAATAATAAGATCAAGTAAAAGTCAATATTATAAAGCTCGAGTTCTGGTTATTCCCCAACAGAGTCGCCAGAGATGTGACACCCCTTTTTAGCACAGCAGGTAGGGTTTTTCCAATTTAAGTGACGTTATTGAATTAGGGATTATTTTATTTATTTCAGAGCCGCCACTTGGAATTGAGTTATGGTGTGTAACCTTTTTGAATCCCTAATAAATAGGAAATGGCTCTTTAGTTGATCTGCGAACTAGAAGTTCGGGTAAGGAATTTTATTAACCAAAGGGAAGATATTTGGCATCCCTCAACTCCCGTTGTTCTAGCACAATCACTTTTATTGACTTATATAAATTATTATTATTATTATTATTTGTATAAATTATAACAGGTCATTAATTGTTTACAATTTTTATTGTTGAACTTTTTATTTGGTCTTAACCTAGTGTAGCCGCATTCATGGTCTTTACATTTAGAGACATAAATGTCTTCTTTTCACATTTAATAATTTTATCTATGATTCTTATTTAAAATTAATGAATTTAAACTATATTATTAGACAAGGTGCATCACTGCATCCTTAAATTTCTTTTAATGTTTCAATAAAGATGTGTAACCACATTCTTAATTGAAACAAATATTTTAACGAGTCATATATTCGAGTATTTTTCTATTGCTAGAAAACTCAACCAAATTATAAATTATTAAATTCTCTTTTACTATTTATATTCCTGAACACTTTTTAAGTAATAACAGTTTAAAATTTTGAGAAATCAATTTTTTTTCATATTTAAATTTGATATAGATGCATTTACATTTAAGTATACTTACAAGTTATGACAAATACATTAAAAATAAAAATGTAAAACTGTGTAGGTGTTCATTCCTTAATTTTTCTAAAATAAATATTTTTTAATTTTAGATAAAGTAGACTAAACAAATATTAGAATAATTTGTTCAGGAATTTGGTTAAGTTTAATTGGATACAAGAGCTACTTAATTGATTATAGGATATGGTAGAGGATGAAAATAATGTAGAATAAAACAAATAAGTTGTTTTTATATTATTGTGTCAAAATCAAATACACATAAAATTCGAGCAACTTCATAACATAAGAATCAAGTGTTATATACTCATGAAGATCAAATAATACAATAGAAATTAAATGATACCTATGGCAACAATAAATTCATGAAAAGAAAAAAAATTCTAATAAAGAATCACTAACACGAAAACTTGAACTCAACCTTTTCCTCCAATGTGTAAGTTGGTCTTTGGTGAGTTAAAAAAAGAGAGTAAAATGTGAGGATATTATTTTGTTTCTTGCGTGTGAGTGTGTGTATAGTGGGGGCAGATTTTTTTGGTGTTGCTGATTGCCTCTGTTGCCTTAGGATAATTTTTTTTTGTTTATATTTTTGTTACATTTTTCTGTCCATTTTTTCCTTATACTTTTGCATGTTTTTATAAGAGTGTGCCGAGGGGTTGGTGTTGTTGTGTGTCGTGTGTTTTTTGTGGGTGTAGAGTGTGGTGAGTGGAGTGTGTTGGGCATAGTGTAGAAGTGGGGTAGTGTAGTGGGTAGTGAAAGATATTTACAATTAAACATCTTAACTATAAAATATTAAAATATTACCTAAATATTTTAAATTAATAAAATTACAAGAAACTTTAAATAGATATCTAAAAATATAATTAAGAAACACTATTTTATTTATTAAACCTAAACTAAAAGAAAAAATATAATTTTATAACTTCTATTTCTTTTTTGTAACAATTAAAAATAAAACTTACCTTAAAAAGTGATTCTATTTTTCTTCTTTTCAAATACTTTAAAATAGACTTAATAAAATAAGATAAAAGTCAAAATATTTAAGTTAGATTTATAAAAATATTTAAGGTCTAGAAATGGTGTTAAATTTAGGTTCGGTCAAAAATTACGTGTCTACAGTAAGCCAGGCCAATGGTTCGCTTGGGGCCAACAATGGTTCTCGAGTGCCAATCCCCCTCAAGGTGTAGGCTCGGGGAATCACAATTTCGATATGCTAGGTCATTGGTGTAGTTTGAAATTTTTTGAGGTGTTTTGATGTACATTTCTTGTTTTTAGATGTTTCATACATATACGAGGAAAATATAATTTTTTTAAAGTTTTCGGATAATTACGAAAAATAATAAAATTTTGATCATTTTTTTGTTTCAATATTCTAAGGTCATTGGTGCAGTTTGAGAGTTTTTTGAGGTATTTTGATGTGTATTTTTTTTATTTTATATGTTTCATAAATTTCAAGGAAAACATAATTTGTTTTTTGTTTTTTTGGACAGTTACGAATAAAGTGTAATTTTTTAACCTTTTTTTGTTTCGATATTCTAATGTCGGGAAAAGGCATAGAGTCCCCCTGAAGTTATACCAAAAATTCAATTACACACTGAAACTATTATGACCACATATTACATACCTTTACTATTTAAAAGTTAATTTATTTACCCCCCGAAACGTGTAACACCACTCTCACAATATGTGGTGTATTACACTCACTGCCACATCAGTGTCATGTCAACGCCACGTCAGAAAATAAAAATATATTCTTTTTTATTTTTAATTAAATTTGCTTTTGTTAACTATATTTTACACTAACTAATCTCTAATTAATTATTAAAATTCTCTAATAATTATATTTTCTTCATAGAAAAATTACAATAAGATGAAAATTTTAACCATGACCGCCAAGAACACAAATTGAAATATGGAGCTTATTTATGGAGTGGAATTTCTCCCATTTCTCTCAAAAAAACTGCCATAGTTGCAGCGGCTAAGAAACCCCCAAATTTTTATCCCGCCGATGACATTAAAAAATCTTTTGTGAATAAAGACAAATCAAAACCCACAAAACTTAAATTAATAATGAGTAATTTACTAAGCAAGCTGAGAAGAAGTCGAAGAAGGAAGAAGGGGCGACTTTTGCTTAAAAGAAAGAGGAGAAAAATGTGCTTCATCAAGAGGATAGGGTTGAAGAAGAAGAAGAAGAGGGAGGGTTGTGAAGAAGAAGAAGAAGAAGAAGAAGAGTTATGAAGAATGGGGTGGGGTCTAATTAGATTTTGTTTTTTTCTACTTTAATAAATATGACGCACCTATTTGTATTTTTTAAAAACTATTTTCCTACATAATTTTTAGAGGGTAAATAATTCATTTTTAAGTAATAAAGGTGTGTAATAGGTCGTCATTATAGTTTAAGTGTGTAACTGACTTTTCGGAAAAAGTTTAAGGGTAAATCTATGCCTTTTCCCTTTCAAGGTCATTGGTGTAGTTTTAGTATTTTTGTGGTGTTTTGATGTTTTTCTTGATTTTTATATCTTTTGAAGATTCACGAGGAAAGAATAACTATTTTGTTATATTTTGGACAATTACGAAAAAGTGTAAAATTTGATCATTTTTGTTTTGATATTCGATGGTCATTGGTCCAGTTTTAGAATTTATTGAGGTGTTTTGATGTCATTTTCTTGATTTTTATACCTTTCGGGCATTTACAAGGAAAAACTAATTTTTTGTGTTATTTTTCGGACAGTGACGAAAAAGTATACAATTTTGATCGTTTTATGTTTCTTATAATAAGGTCATTGCTGTAATTTGGGATTTTTTGAGGTGTTCGGATGTAATTTTCTTGATTTTTAAATCTTTCAACCATTTACGATGAAAAATTATATGTTTGTTATTTTTCTGATTGTCACGAAAAGAGTAAATTTTTGATCATTTTGTTATTCAATATTCGAAGGTCATTTGTGCAGTATGAGAATATATTGAGATATTTTTATAAATTTTGATTATTTTTCATTTTGATTTTTTAAGGCCATTGGTGTAGTTTGAGAATTTTTTGAGGTGTTTTGATGTACTTTTCTTGATTTTTATATGTTTCGTGCATTTACAAGGAAAAAATATTTTTTTGGACTGTTACGAGAAGAGCAAAATTTTGATCATTTTTTTGTTTTGATATGCTTAGGTCATTGGTTCAGTTTTAGAACTTTTGGAGGTGTTTTGATGTGCCTTTCTTGATTCTTATATGTTTCATACATTTATGAGGAAAACAAATTATTTTTTGTTTTTTTAATCGACAGATATGAAAAAGTATAAAATCTTGATCATTTTTTACACTATATTCTAAAGTCATTGGTGCAGTTTGAGAATTTTTTGAGGTATTTTGATGTACTTTTCTTAATTTTTTATATGTTTCTTTCATTTTTGATGAAAAATTATATTTTTTGTTATTTTTTGGATTGTTATGAAAAAGTGTAAAATTATATCTTGCATATTTTTATCTTTAAATTTTAAGGTCATTGGTGAAGTTTGAGAAGTTTTGAGGTGTTTTGATGTACTTTTCTTGATTTTTATATATTTCGTACATTAACGAGGAACATTATTCTATTCTTATTTTTCGAACAGTTACAAAAAAGAGTAAATTTTGATCACTTTTCTGTTTTGATATTCTAAGGTCATTGATGCAGTTTGAGAATTTTTCGTGGTTTTTGATGTGCTTTTCTTCATTTCTATATGTTTCATAAATTTACGATGACAAAAGAATATTTTTTTATTTTTTGGACAGTTACAAAAAAGTCTAAAATTTTGATCATTTTGTGTTTCGATCTAAGGTCATTTGTGAAGTTTGAGAATATTTTGTGGTATTTAGATGCACTTTTCTTGATTCTTATATCTTGCACACATTTACGAGGAAAAATAATTTTTTGGTCTTTTGAAGACAGTTAAGAAAAAGTGTAAAATTTTGATCATTTTTATTTTTGATATTCTAAGCTCCTTGGTGCAGTTTGAGAATTATTTGAGGTGTTTTGATGTACTTTTTTTAATATGTTTCGCAAATTTACGAAGAAAAATTATTAGTTTAAATTTTTGAGACAGTTATGAAAAAGAATAAACTTTTCATCATTCTTTTGTTTTGATATTCTAAGGTCATTGGTGCAATTAAGAATTTTTAAGGTGCTTTGATATACTTTTCTAGATTTTTATATGTTTTGTACATTTACAAGGAAAAAATATTTTTTTGTTATTTTATAGACAATTGCGAAAAACGAGTGAAATTTAATATTTTTTTTGTTTTGATATATGTTCATTGGTGCATTTTGAGGATTTTTGTGTAATACTTCGAAAATCTAAAGTCTAATATAGAGCCTAACATGAGTCTCTAAGGGTTGTAACACAATTTAGGGTCAATAATAATGTTAATAAGTCATTTAGGAAGTTTTAGAATCAAAACGTCAAGGAACGTCCACGACGTCCGGAGACTAGTGCAAAAGGTGGTAATGTGCCTTAGCCTATTTGACGGGGTTTTAAGAGTCAGAAATTGATGAAATTTGGTAAAAAGGTGTCTAACATGTATTAAAGTTGGTTTAGGGTCAAAACATCCCGGTACGACTCCCCAAGGACCAACCAAAGGGTTCTTGAGGAGGACCCTTGCATTGTGGCTAAAAGTTGTCTTGAGACAGTAGCCATCGACGACTTGCAGGCGACGAGGCGTGGTCCAAATCGACGGGGCGTCGATTGCCACCGTCGAAGGTCACTTAGTCAATTTCTTGAAGGGTTCATTTTGTCATGTCTCTGACCAAAATGACAGATGTGCAGCACGTAAGGGATACTGGCCGTCGACTGACCTACGACCCGTAGGTCAGGGTCACTGGTTGCTGTCAAGTTTTAATTTAGTCAATTTAATTATTTAGTTGGTTAGTTAAGTAGTTAGGGGTTAAGGGAGGTATAATTAAGTTAGTTAATGACTTATATAGAGACCTAAACCTAATAAAACTAACCCAACTCCCATATATCCCAAAACCCAATTGCTCTTCCTTCTCTCTACTTTCTATCTCCCAACTAGAAGAACTTCATGGAAGGGCTAGGTCAAGTTCTTAGGGCTACAAGAAGGGTGCTTTTCTCCATCAAAATTCAACAATTAACAAGGTATAGTATCCTTTCACCTTTGGGATTCATTTCCCCAAAGGGTTCTTCCAAAATTGATTTCAAAAAGATGAGTTTCAAGTGGGTTTTCTTCTATTATGAATTTGATCTTCTAAATTGTATTGATTATGCTTTATTTTGATTATTATGCTTAGATTATGATGTATTATGATTCAATTATTCTAGTTCTTGATGAATTAACCTAGCATGTGAAGTAGATCATGAAATTGACCCAAGTCCCTAACCCTAGGTTATGAACTAGTGATGAATTGATGTGTAGTGATTCAATTGACTTCATTATTGTGTTAATTACTATTGTGTGATTATATTACACCCATTATTGTGATGAATTGGATGGTTGATGATAAAACCTTGGATGATGGCTTGTGAAGGATATTGGGGTAAGTTTTGTGATCTCAAACCTTTACTTCAATTATGATTACTTGTGTTTAGTGAAGAAGCTATATTGAAGTATACCTTATGATGAGATTGATTAGGATTGTTATGATGTTGAATTGAAAAGTCTTGATTTATGGCTTGTGAGTTGTTGTCTAAGATGTAATGATATAAGGTTGGTGATAAATTTGCCTATCTGCCTTATTATGATATGGTGCTGTAAATGTGCTAACCACATGTGTGAATTGTATTGAAAGGACATACTCATGCAATTCCTATTGAGATATGACTATGACTATATAAGGGGTACACCCCTATGACCTAAACTATGTTATGGTTATTAATGAAAGACATTTCAAAATGGAATCTAGCTTAGCACCAAGTGAACCAGAAGTGATGAGTGTCCCTTCCCACAAAGGGAAGGTAGGTTCACTAATGTACTCATGAGATTGGAGACTATAATGCATGTAGCATAAAGAGGGTCCAAAATACATCTCCTAGTTCTTGAACTATGTTGCCCCCATAGGAATACTAGCAGTGGATCCACCTAGATACTATGTTCATGTTTTGTTACTACCTTGGCAAGTTCCACCTTCTTTCGGTGTAGTGTTCCATGACACTGGATTCCATATTGGCTCATGTGGTCTATGTCAGTTAAGGCAAGATGTTCACAAAAGTAAAACGAAGTAATAAAGATAACTCTAATAGTCTAGGTAGGGGTATGGGACTCTACCTATACATTGCACTAGTTAGCCTTGAGGGAAGTCTTAGAAGGATGTTCTTATGTGCTTAGATTTTTATAAATGTAAGTGATATGTATATGTTGATCTTACATGTTAATGACACTATGTGATATTGGTTTCACTTATGAATATGTGGTTGGTCTCTATTGCTAAAATATGATGATGTCTACTCTTAATGATATAGTATGCAAAGTTGGACATTTCTTATAGTTCTTGTTGGGTTTACTTCGTTGAATGAGGTTATGGGGCCTTGCTTAGTCATTGTACTAGTGGACTTAACGAGGGTGTGTGAGTGATGATCTTGCTTAGGTTATGATCTTATGAAATCTTATACATGCTTGTTGATATTATAACTTGATGATAGAGTTGTTTTTATTATGTGCTCAATTATGTTGATATGCATGTTAACTTGAGTAGACTTGGTATTGTTTGTCTTGTGTTACACATGGTCTTGACTTAATGAATATGTGATTATTGATTTGTATTTGTTCTTGAATGTGCATAATGTACTTTCAAAGCAAATTAGCATGCTTTAATGAAATGTCCATTTTTAGCATGATTTCTATGTTGTATGTTCATATAATTCCATACTTAGTACAAGTGATGTGCTAACCCTATTTCTCCCTTTACCCCGAACGTTTTAGGTTCCGGTCGTTGAAGGGTTTTTGACCACTTTGAAGGAAGGCTTGGATCATTTCTCCAAGTGTGGGTATGTCCTCATGTTCCGAGGATGATACCTTTCTACTACTCTACCTATGTTACATTGTTATAGTCAAAAGACAATCATTTCATTCAAGTTGTTTCAAGATATTGTTGTAAGCCCTAAGTGGCATTTCTACATTTGTGTAAAGGCTTTGGCCACATTGGTTCGACTCTGTTTAGATGGTTTAATATGAGACTTCCATTTTAAGACTATATTATGTATGTCTATATGTGGCATAAAAGTAGAAGACTATGTAATCTTCTTATTCGAGGAGTCTATGTATACTCGCTATTAATATATTATGTATAAGCGAGTGGTCTAAGTAAACCTCATGAAATAGATGTAGATGAAATTTTTTAAATTTTCCGCACTTTTAAACCTAAGAATGTAATGATGAATGGTAATAGGCTAGTCTTAGTCCTCTCCGAGGACGACGACGCCAGTTACGTCTAGGGGGTACTTCCGAGATGTGACAAACTTGGTATCAGAGCATGAGGTTAAATATACCTAGAAATGATGTCTCATTAAACCATGTCTATGTAGATTCTTATTTAAAATTGTGAAGCGCGCTACACTTATGAATAAGAGACTATGTGATGCTTAGAAACTCTCATCTTATTGTATTCCTATGTCGTGCCTCTAGAATATTATTATGTGCTTTCACCTAAACCTTCTATCGTGGTTATAGGTATGAATACTCGAAGAGCAGCTGCTACAAGGCCCGAGTTAGAAATGGCTAATGTGGGAGGATATGACAACCAAGTACCTCCATAAGACATCCAAGTGTCTCCACTTGAAGAAGTTTCTATGGGTGATCAAGTTTCGATTGATCTTCCACTGATGACCGACGGAGAGATAAGGGCGGCTTTTCTCAATTTGGCTCAAGCCATGACCTCAAGCTAATGCTATCACTTCTCACGTTCAAGCCATGATGACCCAAGTGAATAGGGAAGTTGGACCTCGAGTGCCTCAACATGCTAACACTATGGCCTCTCATTTGAGAGACCTTACTAGAAAGAGTCCACCTGTGTTCTTTGGGTCGAGGTAGGATGAAGAACCTCAAGATTTCCTCGATGAGATCTATAAGATTCTCTATGCTATGGGTGTGACCTCAATTGAGAAGGCCGAGTTGGCGGTCTATCAACTCAAGGTGTGGACCATACTTGGAACGTGCAATGGAGGGATAATAGGGCACTAAGAGGTGGACCGGTGACTTGGGAGATCTTCAAGAAGGCTTTCCTTAATAGGTTCTTTCCTAGAGAGATGAGGGAATCTAACGTGGAAGAATTCATCAACCTTCGTCAAGGAGGTATGGGTGTACTTGACTACTCTTTGAAGTTTACTAAGTTGTCCAAGTATGATGCATCCTTGGTTTCAAACCCAAAGGATGAAATGAGTCATTTTCTTATGGGGGTGTCCGATGACTTGGTGGAAGAATATCTTTCGAATATGCTTCATGATAATATGAATATCTCTCATCTCATGGTTCATGCTCAACAAGTGGAAGAAACTAGGTTAAGAAGAAAGAATAGAGAGGCCAAGATGGTCAAGTCATATGATGGTGGTGCTTCAAAGGGGAGGTTGGAAATTCAAGACAAGCCTAGATTCAAGAAGAGGTTTTCTAACCAAGTTTCTTCCAAATTTCGTAAGGCTCGTGATGATAGGGCGTCTATCCCTATGCCTCAATGGGGGGGGGGGGAAAGGTACTAGCTCACCTAGCAAAAAGCCAACATGTAGAAAGTGTGGCAAGAAGCACTATGGTGATTACCTTGTTGAGTCAGACAGTTGCTTTGGGTGTGACAAGAGTGGCCACAAGGTTAGGGATTTCCCTAATTTGAAGGGGCAAGACAAAGGAAGCGGGCAAGCTCATGATAGTGGTTCTAATGTGGATGCTCCAAAGAAGAATCGCTTTTATGCACTTCACTCTAGGGGTGAACAAGAGATTTCTCCCAATGTGGTGACCGGTATGTTACAAGTATTCTCTATTGATGTCTATATTTTACTTGATCCGGATGATACATTATCTTTTTTTACTCCCTTGATAGCTAAGAAGTTTGATATTTTGCCCAATAATCACAATGAACCTTTCATGGTAACTACCCCGGTAGGTGAGTCAGTGGTTGCAAGGAGCGTATATAGAAATTGTCCTATAATGTTGCCCAATAGAGTTACTCATGTTGAATTAGTAGAACATAATACGGTCGACATTGATGTAATTTTAGGGATGGATTGGTTGCATGATTTCTTTGTTTCCATTGATTGTAGAACAAGAATTGTTAAGTTCAATTTTCCAAATGATCCCTTCTTAGAGTGGATGGGGGAAAATTCTATACTCCAACAGGTCGTATTATCTATTGTCTTAAGTCTTTTAAAATGATCTCAAAAGGGTGTTTATATCATATTGTAAGAGTCAAAGATTTAGACTCCGAAAATCCTCCCATTGAGTTAGTCCCCATAGTGAGGGAATTTCCGTATGTCTTTCCTAATGATCTTTCCGGAATCCTTCCCGAACGGGAAATTGATTTGGTATTAACTTGCTACCGAATACCAACCCCATTTCAATTCCTCCTTATCGGATGGCTCCGGCCAAATTGAAAGAGTTGAAGGCTCAACTCAAAGATTTGCTAGACAAAGGATTTATTGGACCTAGTATTTCTCCATGGGGTGCTCCGGTATTGTTTGCAAAGAAGGATAGATCTCTTAGAATGTGCATTGATTATCTCCAACTCAATAAAGTCACTAATAAGAACAACTATCCTCTACCTCAGATTGATGACTTGTTTGATCAACTCCAAGGTGAAAGTTACTTTTATAAGATTAACTTGAGTTCGGGGTATCACCAACATAGGGTGAGAGGTGAGGATATACCAAAAACGACATTTCAAACTAGATATGGTCACTATGAGTTTCTAGTAATGTCCTTTGGTCTCACTAATGCCCCGGCGGCATTTATGGATCTCATGAATAGGGTGTTTCGAAGTTACCTAGGTTCATTTGTCATTGTATTCATTGCCTACATCTTGGTATATTCGAAAAATGAGGGTTAACACATAGACCATTTAAGGGTGGTGTTACAAGTGCTTAAGAAGAATCAACTATTTCCCAAGTATAGCAAATGTGAGTTTTGGTTGAGGTCGGTGGCATTTCTTGGTCATATCATCTCTAGTGAGGGGGTTTAGGTTGATCCAAGGAAAACCAAGGCGGTCAAGAATTGGCCTAAGCCATTGACTCCAACCGACATTAGAAGCTTTATGGGTCTAGAAGGATATTATAGGAGGTTTGTTGATGGTTTTGCGTCCATTGCATATCCCTTGACTACCTTGACCCAAAAGAGTGTAAAATTTGAGTGTTCGGAGGCATGTGAAAGAAGCTTCCAAATATTGAAAGAGAGACTTACTTCCGCTCTGGTGTTGAATTTATCGACGGGTACCAAGGTCTTTGGTGTATATTGTGATGCATCCCGAGTGGGATTAGGATGTGACTTTATGCAACATGGGAAAGTAGTAGCTTATGCTTCTAGACAACTTAAGGTGTATGAGAAGAATTATCAAACTCATGATCTTGAGTTAGCGGTCGTGGTATTTGCATTAAAAATATGGAGGAATTATTTGTATGGTGTCCATGTGGATGTGTATACCGACTACAAGAGTCTTCAATATGTGTTTACTCAAAATGAGTTGAATCTCCGACAAAGAAGGTGGTTGGAATTGTTGAAAGATTACGACATGAGTGTTCTCTACCACCCCGACAATTTCAATGTGGTTGCGGATGCTCTAATTCATATGACCATGGGTAGTGTGTCTCATGTAGAAGAATCCAAGAAAGACCTAGTGAAAAATGTTCACAGGTTGGCTAGATTGGGTGTTAGATTGGAAGATTCTCCAAATGGTGGTTCTATGTCCATCATAAATCCGAATTGTCTTTGGTGGTTGAGGTGAAGTCAAAGCAAAACATTGATCAACCATTTATGGAGTTGAAGAATTCGGTTATAGGTAAGCTTAATGAGTCATTATCCTTAGGGGGTGATGGTGTTTTGAGGTATCAAGGAAGGTTGAGTGTGCCCAATGTTGAGAAATCAGATTCTTGAAGAAGCTCATGGTTCCCGTTATTCTATTCATCCAGGGTCTACAAAGATGTATCATGACCTTAGAGAAGTGTTTTGGTGGGAAGGCTTACAAAGGGACATAGCGGAATTTGTTGCAAAATGTCCAATTGCCAACAAGTGAAAGCCGAGCACCAAAAGTCGGGTGGTATACTTCAAGAAATCCAAGTTACCACTTGTAAGTGGGAAGATTAACTTGGATTGGGTGGTAGGTTTGCCACGAACACAAAAGCAACATGACTCCATATGGGTGGTTGTGGATATGTTTACCAAATCCGCTCATTTTATTCCTATCAAGTCCACATACTCGGCGGAGGATTTTGCAAGGATCTTCATAGATGATATTATGTGTCATCATGGTATTCCGTTATCCATCATATCGGATAGGGGTGCACAATTCACATCTAGGTTTTGGAGGTCATTCCAAAAAGGGTTGGGTACAAAAGTGAAGCTAAGCACCATTTTCATCCCAAAACGGATGGTGAGGTGAAGCATACTATTCAAACCCTTGAGGATATACTTAGAGCTTGTATTATTGACTTCAAGGGAAATTGGGATAGACACTTCCCTTTGGTTGAGTTTTCATATAATAATAGTTACCATTCATCTATATCTATGGCTCATTTGAGGCCTTGTATGGTAGGAGATGTAGATCTCCAATTGGATGGTTTGAAGTGGGTGAGTCTTCACTTTTGGGTTCCGAATTGATTTATAAGATTTTGGAGATAGTTCATATGATAAGGAATCGATTGAAAACAACATATAGTCGGCAAAAGTCTTATGCCGACCATAGGAGGAGAGACTTAGAATTTGAAGAAAGTGATAAAGTGTATCTAAAGATTTCAACTATGAAAGGGGTGGTGAGATTTGGCAAGAAAGGGAAGTTGAGTCCTCATTATGTGGGTCCTTATGAAATCTTGCTAAGGGTTGGTAAGGTTGCATATGAGTTTATATTACCTATTGAATTGGTTTCAGTTCATCCGGTGTTTCATGTCTCCATGCTTAAGAAGTGTATCGGTGAACCCGAATCCATCCTTCCTATTGAATGTCTAGGTATGGAAGAGAACCTCTCTATGAGGAGGTTCCGGTTAAAATTCTTGATAGAGAAGTAAAGAAGTTAAGGAACAAGGAGGTGGCTTCCATAAAGGTGTTATGGAAGAACCACCTTGTTGAGGGCGCAACATGGGAAGCCGAGGACGACATGAAGTCCCGTTACCCTCATATATTTTATAACTAAGGTTAGTTGTTCGTATTTATAATGAAAATAATGAGTTTATTTGAAGTTGCATTTATTTTGATAAATTATGAAGATATATGCATTGTTACAATGAATAAGCATGCATATGAATGAAAATTATGTGAAAAATGCTCTTTGATTTGATTGGAAGTTATTGTGTACTTGGTATGTTGTTGCCTTTATGAAATGATATTGAGCATGTTGATAGGTTGAGTTTAGGCACAATTGACTCTTTAATGATATGTTGAGCTCATGTTGTTGTGAGAAGGAAATTCCTCATGTTGTGATGTGAAGCTCTTATAAGTTGTGATTGATATTTTGAGTTACTTTGTGTAAATGACATGTTGTTATGATTTGAGTTGTAACTCGTATTGATTTTTGCATGTTGTTGGTTGGGCTGCTAGTATTGAGTCTATCCTTGATTTTAGTGTCATTCGAGAATGAATGTTCCTAAGGGGGGATAATGTAATACTCCGGAAGTCTAAAGCCTAATCTAGAGCCTAACATGAGTGTCTAAGGGTTGTAACACTGTTTTAGGATTAATAATAATGTTAATAAGTAATTTAGACAGTTCTAGAGTCAAAACATCAAGGAATGTCCACGACGTCCGGAGACTAATACAAAAGGTGCTAGTGTGCCTTAGCCTATTTGACGGGGTTTTAAGAGTACGAAATTGATGAAATTTGGTGAAAATTTGTATAAAACATATTAAAGTTGGTTTAGCGTCGAAATGTCTGGGTACGACTCCCCAAGGATCAACCAAAGGGTCCTTGAGGAGGACCATTGCATTATGGCTAAAAGCTGCCTCGAGTCAGTAGCCATCGACGACTTATTGGCGACGAGGCGTGGTAGAATCGACGGGGCATTGATTGACACCATCGATGGTCGCTTAGTCATTTTCGTGAAGGAGTAATTTTTGCAAGTCACTGACCAAAATGACAGATGTGCAGCATGGAAGGGACTCTGGCCGTCGACTGACTTACAACCCGTAGGTCGGGGTCTTGAAGGTCAGGGTCACTGGTTGCTGTCAAGTTTTAATTTAGTCCATTTAATTAATTAGTTGGTTATTTAATTAGTTAGGGGTTAAGGGATGTCTAATAAATCTATTTAATGACTTATATAGAGACCTAAACCTAATCAAACTAACCCAACTCCCATATTTCCCAAAATCCAATTGCTCTTCATTCTCTCTACTTTCTCTCTCCCAAATAGAAGAACTCCATTGAAGGGATATGTCAAGGTCTTAGGGATGCAATAAGGGTGATTTTCTCCATCAAACTTCAACAATTAACAAGGTATGGGATCCTTTCACCTTTGGGATTCCTTTCCCCAAAGTGTTCTTCCAAAATTGATTTCGAAAAGATGAGTTTCAAGTGGGTTTCTATTACGAATTTGATCTTCTAAATTGTATTGTTTATGGTTTATTTGATTATTATGCTTATATTATGATGTATTATGATTCAATAATGTAGTTCTTGATGAATTAACCTAGTATGTGAAGTAGATCATGAAATTCACCCAAGTCACTAACCCTAGGTTATGAACTAGTGATGAATTGATGTGTAGTGATTCAATTGACTTCATTAATGTGTTGATTACTATTGTGTGATTATATTACACCCACTATTGGGATTAATTGGATGGTTGATGCTAAAACCTTGGATGATGGCTTGTGAAGTAAATTGGGGTAAGCGTTATGATCTCAACCTTTACTTCAATTATGATTACTTGTGTTTAGAGATGAAGTTACATTGAAGTATACCTTATGATGAGATTATTAGGGTTGATATGATATTGAATTGAAATGTCTTGATTTATGGCTTGTCAGTTGTTGGCTAAGATCTAATGATATAAGGTTGGTGATGAATTTGCCTATGTGCCTTATTTTGATATGGTAATGTAAATGTATAAACCTCAAATGTGTGAATTGTATTGAAAGGACATACTCATGCAATTCCTATTGAGCTATGACTATGACTATATAATGGGTAGAACCCTATGACCTAAACTAAGTTATGATTATTAATGAAAGATATTTCAAAAGGGAATCTAGCTTAGCACCAAGTGAACCAGAAGTGATGAGTGTCCCTTCCCACAAAGGGAAGGTAGGTTCACTAATGTACTCATGAGATTGGATACTATAATGCATGTAGCATAAAGAGGGTCCCAAATACATCTAATAGTTCTTGAACTATGTTGCCCCCTTAAGAATACTAGCTATTGGATCCACCTAGATGCTATGTTCATGTTTTGGTACTACCTTGGCAAGTAGTCCACCTTTTTTAGGTGTAGGGTTCCATGACACCGGATTCCACATTACCTCATGTGGTCTATATCGGTTAAGGCAAGATGTTTCCAAAAGTAAAACGAAGTAATAAAGAGAACTCTAACTAGGATGACCTAAGGTGTTTGGCTTAGTCTAGGTAGGTGTATGAGACTCTACCTATACATTGCACTAGTTAGCCTTGAGGGAACTCTTAGAAGGATGTTCTTATGTGCTTATATTCTTATAAATGTAAATGAAATGTATATGTTGATCTTACATGTTACTGAAACTATGTGATATTGGTTTCACTTATGAACATGTGTTTGGTCTCTATTGCTAAAGTATGATGATGCTACTCTTAATGATATAGTATGTAAAGTTGGACATTTCTTATAGTTCTTGTTGGATTTAATTGGTTGAGTGAGGTTATGGGGCCTTCCTTAGACATTGCACTAGTGGACCTAATGAGGGTGTGTGAGTGGTGATCTTGCTTACGTTATGATGTTATGAACTCCTATACATGCTTGTTGATATTATAACTTGATGATAAAGTTGTTTTGATTATGTGCTCAATTATGTTGATATGCATGTTAACTTGACTAGGCTTGGTATTGTTGGTCTTGTGTTACACATGGTCTTGACTTAAGGAATATGTGCTTATTGATTTGTATTTTTTCTTGAATGTGCATAATGTACTTTCAAAGTAAATTAGCATGATTTAGTGAAATGTCCCTTTTTAGCATGATTTCTATGTTGTACGTGGATATGATTCCATACTTAGTACAAGTGATGTGCTAACCCCATTTCTCCCTTTTCCTCCAACATTTTAGGTTCCGGTCGTTGAAGGGTTTTTGACCACTTTGAAGGAAGGCTTGGATCATTTCTCCAAGTGTGGGTATGCCCTCAAGTTTCGAGGATGATGCCTTTCTACTACTCTACCTATGTTACATTGTTATAGTCTATAGACAATCATTTCATTCATGTTGTTTCAAGATATTGTTGTAAGCACTACATTTGTGTAAAGGCTTTGCCCATATTGGTTCGACTCCGTTTAGATGGGTTAATATTGGTTTGACTCTGTTTAGATGGTTTAATATGAGACATCCCTTTTAAGACTATATTATGTATGTTGTCTATATGTGGCATAAAAGTAGAATACTATGTAATCTTCTTATACGAGGAGTCTATGCATACTGGCTATAAATATATTATGTGTAAGTGAGAGGTCTAAGTAAACCTCATGAAATAGATGTAGATGAAAAGTTTTCAATTTTCCGCACTTTTTACCCTATGAATTTAATGATGAATGCTAGGAGGCTAGTCTTAGTCCTCTCCGAGGACGATTACGCCGGTTACATCTAGGGGGTACTTCCCGGATGTGACATTTTGAGGTACTTTTCTTGTGTTTTATATCTTTCGGACATACACGAAAAAAATAATTTTTTGGTATTTGTCGGACACTTACGAAAAAGAGTAAAATTTGGATCATTTTTTGTTTCGATATTCATAGGTCATTGGTGAAGTTTGAGGATTTTTTGAGGTATTATCATGTACAGTTCAAGATTTTTATATCATTTGGACATTTACGAGGAAGAATTATATTTCTGGTTATTTTTTGGACTATGATGAAAAAGTATAATTTTGATCATTTTTTATTCGATATTCTTAGTTCATTGTTGTAGTTTGAGAATTTTTTGAGGTGTTTTGATGTGCTTTTCTTGAGAATTGTTTGGTAATTTTTCGGAAAGTTACTAAAAGATGAAAATTTTAATCATTTTTTTATTACGATATTTTAAGGTATTGGTGCAGTTTGAGAACTTTTTGATGTGTTTTTATATGCATTTCTTGATTTTTATATGTTTTATACTTTATTGTTTCTCAACCTCTTAACATGCCGGTCCAAAATCTCTACCGGAACCTCTTCATAAGAAAAATTATCTTCAAATCCTAACTCCTCTAAAGGAATTATGGATACCGAATCACCGATACACTTTTTGAGCTTGGAAACATTAAACACCGGGTGAACTGGAGCCAACTCTCTTGGCAAGTCTAATTCATATGCAACCTGTAACGTTCCCAACACGTTTCAAGGTTTGATATGGGCCCACATACCGGTAACTAAGCTTCCCCTTCCCACAAAACCTCATCACAACTTTCATTTGTGATATTTTCAAGTAGACCCAATAACCAACTTCAAACTTTAGATCCATGTTTCTATTATTGGCATAAGACTTTTGCCGACTTTTGGCCATTTTCAATCTCTTTCTAATGAGTCAAACTTTTCAATGGCCTCATATAATGATTTGGGACCACTTAGGTCAAATTCTCCTATTTGAAACCACCCAAACGGAGATCTACACCTTCTACCATATAGTGCTTCAAACAGAGTCATGACAATGCTTGAGTGGTAACTATTGTTGTAAGAAAACTTTATCAATGGTAGATGGTCATACTAATTACCTTTGAAATCAATTACACGCTCCCTCAACATGTCCTCTATGGGTTGAATAGTGCGTTCCGCTTGAAAATCCATTTGAGGATGTAAAACAGTACTTAGCTTAACATTGGTACCAAGCCCATTTTGGAATGCTTTCAAAAGTGAGAAGTAAATTGAGTACCCCGATCTGAAATAATAGACATACGAACCCCATAAAACCTCCCTATTTCCTTGGTGTATAACTTGACATAGTCTTCCACCAATAAAGGTATCTTGACGGGAATAAAATGGGGTTATTTGGTTATCCTATCAATCATGACCCAAATAGAATCATGTTGCATTCAAGTATGAGGCAAACCCACAATGAAGTTCATGTTCACATCCTCCCACTTCCAAGTGGGAATATCAACATCTTGGGAAAAACCTCTCAATTTTAAGTGCTCGGCCTTAACTTATTGACAGTTCAGACACTTGGACACAAAACTCGCTATATCTTTTTTCATGCAATTCCACCAATACACTTTTTATAGATCACGATACATCTTCGTGGATCTTGTATGAATATAATATCCCAAACCAGGAGCCTCTTCTAAAATTGGCTTTGTTAAGCCATGAACATCCGGAACACATAATCTACCTTGGTACCTAATCACCCATCTCCCCCTTGGGTAAAGAATTTAACGATTTCACTAGTAGAGATTCTTTCAACTCCATCAATATAGGGTCTAGGTGTTGCTTAGACTTCATATCAACTACAAGGAATGATTAAAGACTATGATGGACCATGAAACTACCTTTTGGAGAATCTAATAGTTGGACACCTAATAGGTCAAACCTATGCACATCATGGACTAACTCATTTTTCCTATCTTCTACTTAGGCCACACTACCCATGGGCATTTAAATTAGGGAATATGCAACCATATTGGCTTTGCATGGGACGTAAAGGTCACTCATGTCATAATCCTTTAAAATCTCTAACCACCCTCTTTGTCGTAGATACGATCCTTTTGGGTAAACACATATGAAAGACTCTTGTAATTGGTAAAAGCATCTACATGGACCCCATATAGGTAATTTCTCCATATTTTTTAATGCAAACACTATGGTTGTTAATTCAAGATCATGGGTGGGATAATTCTTTCATGGACCATGATTTTCCTTGAAGAATAGGCAATAACTTTACCACGTTGCATAAGGACACATCCAAAACCCACTCATAAGCGTCACAATATACCACAAACCCATTGATACCCTCCGGTAAGGTTGATACGCTCAAATTACACCTCTAAAGAAGTAGAACGGTCGTAATCAAGTAGAGAACCCAACTAGTAGGTTGGGGTCGAAACCACGAGGAAAATGGATTAGACTTAACTTCAATTCACAATTACGTCTATTTAGCCAATGTATTTCTATAAACAAGTAATTAAAGGGGGGGGGGGAGGGCATTTATGAAACAAAATCTTTAAAAAAGTTAACAAGTAATCGAAAGTAAATATGGAGTTTTTATCAAGTTGTGAGAATAACTAGGGTGTATGCGTTCCCCACAGGTTCATAACACCGTATTCCTAGCAATAACAATTCTTTCCTAGTGTTTTACATGTAAAGTGGTAAGTTATGTATCTTTATATCTTTGGTCCTACATCTAGATAATTTTACCCCGTACCTTGGTCTGGATACGTGTGTATGAATTACTAACCCTTACCCTTACCCCATATTAGACATCATAATCGATGTATGACTTAGTTATTACTTCGCACCAATCGACACTAGCTTATTAGATAGTATAACACTAAATCAATGTTGATAATACTTTTCTTATTAACTACCTCCTTGGTACGACAAGTAGCAACAAGGCGATTTCTAATGTTGGCCACTGTTAAAAAGAGTTCTAAGCGAAACAATTATCAATACATGAAAAAACACTAATTGAGAATTACTTAATTGCTAGGATTACTTTGTTAAATACCCATGGTTCCCATAACCCTAATTGTGGATTTAGTTACCCATGCTAGCAAGATCACAATTCATAATATTTAATGAAGAAATCATGAACTTACCTAACAATAAGACGAAACCCAGAAATTAACTTGAAATTGCAAGAAAAACCTTCAAACCAAATCCGTAAATTGATTAACTGCCAAAATTTGCAACTAACAATCTCCAATACAAAATAGAACAATAAGAAGAGTAGCTAATACCAAAACGAGGTTTTAATCCCCTATTTACAGAAATCATAGTCCTAAAGAAAAAGAAATTGAAAAAAGGAAAGTTTGTTCAGTTGACGCGGCTTCAATCTACGAACAAACTTACGGACCATCGATTTGATCGATGGTTCGTAGACTCTTCTATCGGTAAAGACTTGGAATATATTTTTCCTCTACGGATGGCACCTTATCTAAATTAATCTACGGACCAACAACATGGTATGTCGATGCACCTATGGTCTGTCGATGCCCTCCATAGCTCCATCCTTAGAATTTTTCAAACTTCGGGTAATGGAACCTTCTCTGAATAAACAACGGTCCACCAGTACGGTCCGTCGATGAATCGACGGACCATCGTTTCCCCTCGTAGTTCCAGACTTGGTCATATTTCCCCGAGTTTTCTCCAAAGTCCTGAGCTGATCATCTACGGTCCCGAACTACGGTCCGTCATTTGATCGACGGACCGTCGATGGCCTTCATAGGTCCTGTTCTGCACTTTTTTAGTTGTTTTCTCCTCTTGCCACCTGAACAACTTTCCTGCAAAACAAACACAAAACTTGTTAAAACTACTACAAAAAGGCTCTAGGCACACACAACTCTTAAGCAAAAATGCATTGAAACCACGGTACATCAAAGGTCAACAACAGATCAGAGGTAAGTCTATCCTTCAATTCTTGGAAGCTTTTCTCACATGAATGTGACCACACAAACATAGCTTTCTTTTGACTTAAGGCCGTCAATGGAAAATCAATAGAGGAAAAACCATCAACAAATGTCTTATTATAACTTTCTAAACACAAAAAGCTTCTAATATCAATAGGAGTGACAACTCTAGGCCAACCCTTGACCGCGTCAACCTTTTTCGGATCTAACTCAATACCCTTGCTAGACATAATATGACCAAGGAAAGAAACCGACCTTAGCCAAAAGTGACATATACTAAACAGAGAATATAATCGGTGGTCTTTAAGGACTTGCATCACTATTCTCAAATGCTTCATATGGTCACCCTCACTCTTTGAATAGATAAAAATATCATCAATAAATATAATCACAAACGAATCAAGATACTGCAAAAATACTCTATTCATTAGGTCCATGAATGTCGTTGTGGCATTGGTCAACCCAAAAGACTAAACCACAAATTAAATGTGACCATATCACGTCATAAAAGCCGTCTTGGCAATGTCAACCCCTCTTATCCTTAGTTGATGGAAACCCAAACAAAAATCTATTTTGGAGAAGTAGTTAGCCCCTTAAGGTTAATAAAACAAGTCATCAATTCTATCAAGAGGATACTTATTCTTTATAGTGACTTTGTTCAATTGGAGTGAGTAAATACACATTCTAAGGGCCCCTTCTTTATTTCTCACAAACAACACCTGGGCACCTCACCGAGAGATACTTTGTTGAATAAAACCCTCGTGTAGCAAATCTTTCAATTGCTTCTTTAACTATTTCAATTTCGTTGAATCCATTTTCTAAGGGGGAATGGATATATGTTGCGTATTTGGCAAAAGATCAATGCGAAAGTCTATTTCCCGCTCAGGAGGAATATCAGACAAGTCATTAGGGAAGTCTTCTAGAAACTGACACACCATGGGGATCGACTCTAAAGAAGGAACCTCCGAATCAACATCTAAAACTCGTACAGTGCGATAAATGCACCCCTTAGAAATCATTTTGATAGATTTTATACATGAAACAAATTGACCTCTCAAATTAGAATTCCCCCTTTCCCTCTAAAATTGACTCATTAGGAAATTGAAACTTGACCATCGAGTCCTACAATATATTAAAGCATAACATGCATGAAACCAATACATCAAAAAATTACATCAAAATCAAGCATGTCTAATTCGACCAAATCAACCAAAATTACATTATGAGAAAATGAAAAAGGATCTTCTAACATATCGGGGAATATTTAAAATTTTATAGCCACTTAAGGTGTAAAAAAAGACAAAGTGGTTGTCACATCCAGGGAGCACCCCCTAGATGTAACCGGCGTCGTCGTCCTCATCGAGGACTAAGACTAGCCTCTTAGCTTACATCATTATATTCATAGGTTAAAATACGGAAAAATTAAAACTTTTCTTCTATATATCATGAGGTCTACATAGACCTCTAGCATATACATAATATATATTCATATCGCGTATACATAGACCCTTCGTATAAGAAGATTACTTAGTCTTCTACTTTTATTACACATATACATGTAAAAGATATAACATAGTCTTAAAACCGGATGTCTCATCTCATAACCATCTAAACAAGAGTATAACAATTGGGCATATCCCATACAACAATACCATCAAAGACACATATAGGCTATACAATCTTTAGTACTCAAATGAAAGGAAATAAGCATATTGTCTTTAAGACTAATCAATAGCCAAAGGTATAAAATGGCATCATCCTCGAAGTAGTGAGAACCTTCCAAACTTGGAGAATGAGAATCCAAATCTTCCTCAAAAGTTGTCATAAGCTTTCAACGACCGGAACCTAAAATTTTGGGTAACAGGGAGAAAATGGGGTCAGCACATCACTTGTACTAACTATGAGACCATATGCACACACAACATAAACTCACACTAAAAAGGGCATTTCATTAAAACATGCAATTTACTTTGAAAAGCATTATGCACATTCAAGAATCCATACCAATCAATAAGACATATTCATTAAGTCAAGATCATGTAAATCACAAGACCAACAATACTAAGTCTAATCAAGTCAACATCCATATCAACATAATTGAGTACATAATAAAGACAACTCTATCATCAAGTTATAGCATCAACAAGTATGTATAAGAGTTCCTAACATCATAACCAAAGCAAGACCATTACTCATGAACCCTCATTAAGTCAACTAGTTCACTGACTAAGCAAAGCCCCATAACCTTACTCAATCAAGTAAACCCAACAAGAACCATAACCAATGTCCAACTTCACATAGCATATCATTAAGAGTACATATCATCATACTTTAGCAATGGAGACCAAACACATGTTCATAAGTGAAACCAATCATCATATAGCATCATACACATGCAAGATCATCATATACATACCATTTACATTTATAAGCATATACATATATAAGAACATTCTCCTAAGACTTCCCTCAAGGCTAACTAGTGAAATGTTTAGATAGAATCCCCTACCCCTACCTAGACTAAGCTAAACCCATTAGGTCATCCTAGTTAGAGTTCATTTCTTTAGTTCATTTTACCTTTTAGGAACATCTTGCCTTAACCGACATAGACCACATGAGCTAATGTGGAATCTGGTGTCATGGAACCCTACACCGAAGGAAGGCAGACTACTTGCCAAGGTAGTACCAAAATATGAACACAATATCTAGGTGGATCCACAAGCTAGTATTCCTATGGGGGCAACATAGTTCAAGAACTAGGAGATATAGTTGGGACCCTCTTTATGCTACATGCATTATAGTCTCCAATCTCATGAGTATATTAGTGATCCTACCTTCCCTATGTGGGAAGGGACACTCCTCACTCTATTTCACTCGGTGCTAAGCTAGAGTCCTTTTTTGAAATGTCTTTAATGCCTTTATTAATAATCATAGCTTAATATATTTCATAGGGTCTATCCCTTATAGAAACATCATCATCATAGCTCAATAATAATTGCATGAGTATTATCCTTTCATTACAGTTCATACATGTGAGGTTAGCACATTTACATAGTTACATCATAATAAGACACATTAATAAGTTATCATGATTCTTATAACATTTACATCTTAGCCAACAACTCACAATCCATAGTTAAAGACATTTCAATTCAACATCATACCAACCCTATCAATATTAACATAAGGTATACTTCAACACAACATCATCACTTAATTATCACTTAATCATAGTAATCATAATTGAAGTAAAGAATATAGATCACAAGACTTACTCAATCTCCTTCACAATGCCATCATTAAGGTCTTACCATCAACCATCCAATTCAACCCAATAATGGTATAATATCATCACAGAATAGTAACCAACATAATAATGAAGTCAATTGAATCACTACACAACAATTCACCACTAGTTCATAGCCTAAAATTAGAGACTTAGGTCAAGTTCATAATCTACTTCACAACCTAGTTCAATTACCCAAGAACTAGCATAATTGGATTACAATATATCACAATCTACTCATAATTAGTATTATAACAACATAGGATAGTAATTAACACACTAACCAAACACATTGTATCAATACTATATAATTCAATTCAAGATCACAACCTATGATTAAGGGGAAAAGATCATCTTCCGCGAACGAGGTTAATGCATCAAGAATTAGTATAATGTGACCATAATACATGTTAATATACTCATAATAACCAAAATAAATCATGAACAAAGTAATTCACAAGATCAATTTCGTATAGGAAGTAAACCCACTTGAATTTCATACTTTTGAAATCAATTTGGAGGACCCCTTTGGGGAAAGAGATCCCAAAGGTGAAAGGAATACCATATTTAGTAGTTGATGAAGTTTGATGGATAAAATTGATCCTTAGAAGCCCTAGAACCCACCTTTTTCTTGGTCTTCAATGGGGTTTCTTTGGGAGAGAGAAAGAAGAGAGAAGGAGGAGCAATTGGGTTTTGGGAATTATGAGGGTTAGGTTAGTTTAATTAGGTTAGGGTATTTATATAGGTTATTAAATAACTTAATAAGACCTCCCTTAACATCTAACTAATTAACTAACCACCTAATTAAGTAATTTAGCAAGTCCTAAAACGTGCAGCAAAAATAGTGTCTTTGACAGACGAGACCACGTCCACGCCCCGTTTGTCAATCGATGGCCTATGGACCAACCGTCCTGTTGGTCCGTCGTTTTGGTCAGAGAGTTTCCAAAAACGACCCCTTCACAATTTTGGCTAAGTCAGTATCGACGGAGGCATTGACGCCCCATCGATTCACCAACGGATCGCCCCCTGCACTTGTCGATGGACACTGCCCTTTTGGCAGCTTTTTGCCAAGTTGCAAGGGGCCTTGGTTGGTCCTTGGTGACTCGTACCCAGACATTTCGACTATAAACTAACTCTAATACCTGTTAGATACCCTTCCACCAAAATTCATCATTTTCTGACTCCTTAAACTTAGTCAAATAGGCTAAGGCACACTAGCACCTTATTCAACTAGTTTCCGGACGTCATGGACATTCCTTGACGTTTTGATTCTAAAACTTCCTAAATGACTCAAATACATTATAATTGACTTATAAAAAGTGTTACAACTCTTAGACTCTCATGTTAGGCTCTAGTTTAGGCTTTAGACATCCAGAGTATTACATTATTCCCCCCTTAGGAACATTCATCCCCGAATGACACTAAAATTCTTAAAAAGGAAGGAATAGATCCAAGACTAGCAGCTAAACCAACAACATATGAAAACATGAGTTACACTCAAAATTAACATAACCACATGGGCTTTTTCACAATGCAACTCAAAACATCATTTTTCAACTCATAAGAGTTCAACATTCATTTCATGCTTATTCATTATGCCAAGGCTTTGTTCAAAACATGTCAACATGCTTAATATAATTCATGAAGACACAATATACCAAAATGCACAACATAAACTCAAAACAAGTAAAAAGCAAAATTTTCATTTTTAGGTATAAAGTTCACTGTAACATGCACTTTTGCAAAACTTTACCAAAAATCAAAGCAACTTCAAATAAACTCATTATTTTCACTACAAGTAGGAATAACTAACCTTAGTTATCAAATAAATGAGGGTAACGAGACTTCATGACGGACTTAGCCTCCCATGTTGTACCCTCAACTAGGTGATTCTTCCATAACACCTATACGGAAGCCACCTCTTTGTTCCTTAACTTCTTTACTTATCTATCAAGGATTTGAACTGGAACCTCCTCATAGGAGAGGTTCTCTTGAACACCTAGACCTTCAATAGGAAGAATGGACTCGGGATCACCGATACACTTCTTAAGCATGGAAACATGGAACACTGGATGAACCGAAGCCAATTCACTAGGAAACCTCAACTCATATGCAACCTTACCAATCTTTTGCAAGATTTCATAGGGACCCACATAACATGGACTCAGCTTCCCTTTCTTGCCAAATCTCACCAACCCTTTCATAGGCGAAATGTTTAGATACACTTTATCATCTTTTTCAAACTCTAATTCCCTTGTCCTATGGTTGGTATAAGCTTTTTCCGGCTATAGGCTTTTTTCAAGCGATTCCTTATAATATGAACCTTCTACAAAGTCTTATAAATCACATTTGGGACCCAAAAGTGAAGATTCGCCCACTTCAAACCATCTAATTGGAGATCTACATCTCCTACCATAAAAGGCTTTGTAAGGAGCCATAGATATATATGAATGGTAACTATTGTTGTAAGCAAACTCAACCAAAGGCAAGTGCTTATCCAAATTTCCCTTGAAATCAATTATACCAGCTCTAAGCATATCCTCAAGGGTTTGAATAGTACGCTCTACTTGGCCATCCATTTGAGGATGAAAAGCGGTTCTTAACTTCACCTTGGTACCCAACCCTTTATGGAATGATCTCCAAAACCTAGATGTGAATTGTACACCCCTATCCGATATGATGGATAATGGAATACCGTGGCGATACACAATCTCATCTATGAAGATCCTTGCATGATCCTCCGTCGAGTAAGTAAACTTGACGGTAATAAAATGAGTGGATTTGGTTAACCTATCCACAGCCACCCATATGGACTCATATTGTTTTTGTGTTCGAGGCAAACCTACCACAAAATCCATATTGATGTCTTCCCAGTTCCAAGAAGGAACAAATTTCTCGAAGTAAAACACCCAACTTTTGGTGTTCGGCTTTCACTTGTTGGCAATTCGACACTTTGCAACAAATTCCGCTATGTCCTTCATCAATCCTCCCCACCAAAACACTTCCCTAAAATCATGATACATCTTTGTAGAATCCGTATGAATGGAGTAACGGGACCCACGAGCTTCCTCAAGAATCTGGTTCCTCAAACCATCTACATTGGGAACACACAACCTTCCTTGATACCTCAAGACACCATCCCCCCCAAGGAGAATGACTCATTAAGCTTACCAAGAACTGATTCCCTTAACTCCATCAATGGTTGATCAAGGTGTTGTTTGGACTTGACCTCAACCACCAAAGATGACTCAGAGTTATTATGGACCATAAAAACACCATTCGGAGAATCTTCCAATCTAACACCCAATCTAGACAACCTATGAAAATCTTTCACTAGGTCTTTCTTGGCTTCCTCTACATGAGACACACTACACATGGTCATAGGACTTAGAGCATCCGGAACAACATTGGCCTTGCTGGGGTGGTGGAGAGCACTCATGTCGTAATCTTTTAACAATTCCAACCACCTTCTTTGTCGGAGATTCAACTCCTTTTGAGTAAACACATATTGTAGACTCTTGTGGTCGGTATACACATCAACATGGACACCATACAAATAGTCCCTCCATATTTTCAAGGCAAATACAACAGCCGCTAACTCAAGATCATGAGTTGGATAATTTTTCTCATGCACCTTAAGTTGTTTCGAGGCATAGACTACTGCTTTTACCATGTTACATAAGCACACACCCCAAACCCACTCGGGATGCATCACAATACACAACGAATACCTTGGTACCCTCTGGTAAAGTCAACACCGGAGCAGAAATAAGCCTATCTTACAATATTTGGAAACTTCTTTCACAAGCCTCCGACCACTCAAATTTCATACTCTTTTGGGTCAAGGTAGTTAAGGGAGATGCAATGGACGCAAAAACATCCACAAACCTCCTATAATAACCCACTAGACCCAAGAAACTCCTAATGTCGGTTGGAGTCAATGGTCTAGGACAATGCTTGACCGCCTCAGTTTTCCTTGGATCAACCTCAACTCCATCACTGGAGATCATATGACCAAGAAACGCCACCGACCTCAACCAAAACTCACATTTTCTATACTTGGAAAATAATTGGTTCTTCATAACCACTTGTAACACCACCCTCAAATGGTCCATGTGCTCACCCTCACTTTTTTAATATACCAAGATGTCGTCAATGAAGACAATGACAAATGAATCTAGGTAACTTTGAAACACCCTATTCATGAGATCCATAAATGCCATCGGGGCATTACTAAGAACTCGTAGTGACCATATCTAGTCCGAAATGCCATTTTTGGTATATCCTCACCTCTCACCCTAAGTTAGTGAAACCCCGATCTCAAGTCAATTTTAGAAAAGTAACTTGCCCCTTGAAGTTGATCAAACAAGTTGTCAATCCGAGGGTGAGGATACTTGTTCTTAATAGTGACTTTACTGAGTTGGCGATAATCGATGTACATTCTAAGGGACTCATCCTTCTTCTTCACAAACAACACCGGAGCACCCCATGGAAAAATACTAGGTCTAGTGAAGCCTATGTCTAGTAAATCATTGAGTTGAGCCTTCAACTCTTTCAATTCGTCCGGAGCCATCTAATAGGGAGGAATTGAAATGTTATTGGTATCCGGTAGCAAGTCATACCAAAATCAATTTCCCGTTTGGGAGGGATTCCAAGAAGATCATTAGGACAGACCTCCCGAAATTCCCTTACTACGGGGACTACCTCAATGGGAGGATTTTCGGAGTCTAAATCTTTGAATCATACAATGTGATATAGACACCCTTTTGAGATCATTTTACAAGCCTTAAGACAAGAGATGATACGACCTCTAGGAATAGAATTTCCCCCCTTCCACTCTAAAATGGGTTTATTTGAAAAATTGAATCTAGTTCTACAATCAATGGAAGCAAAACAATCATGCAACCAATCCATCCCCAAAATGACATCAAAATAGACCATATCAAGTTCTACTAATTCAACATGAGTAACTCTATTGGGCAACAAAATAGGACAATTTCTATATACCATCTTTGCAACCACCGACTCACCTACCGGGGTAGTTATCATGAAAGGTTCATTTAGAATATCAGGCAAAATATAAAAATTTCTAGCCATCAAGGGAGTAACAAAAGATAGTGTAGCACCCGGATCAAATAAAGCATATACATCAATAGAGAAGACTTGTAACATACCGGTCACCACATCGTGAGAACTCTCTTGTTCACCCATAGAGCGATGTTCATAAAAGCGATTCTTCTTTGGAGGATCCACATTAGAACCACTAGCTTGAGCTTGCCCACTACCTTTGTCTTGCCCCTTCACATTTCGGCAATCCCTAACCTTGTGGCCACTCTTGTCGCACCCAAAGCAATTGTCCATCCCAACAAGGCAATCACCATAATGCTTCTTGCCACACTTTCCACAAGTTGGCTTCTTGTTTGGTGAGCTACTACCTCTTCCATTTTGAGACTTAGGGTTAGACACCCTATCATCACGAGTCTTGCGAAATTTGGTAGGAACTTGATTAGAAGACCTCTTCTTAAACCTAGGCTTGTCTTGAATGTCAAGCCTACCCTTTGAAATACCACCATCAGAAGACCTTGCCCTCTTGGAATCTCTACTCTTTCTCTTAACCCTTGTCGCTTCCACTTGTTGAGCATGAACCATGAGATGAGAAATGTTCAGATTATCATACAGAATAGTCGAACGAAATTCTTCCTTCAAGTCATCTGACACCCCATCACAAAGCGGCTCATTTCATCCCTAGGATCGGAACCAAAGAAGGAGCATACTTTGACAATTTAGTGAATTTCAAAGAGTAGTCAAGTACAATCATACCTCCTTAACGAAGGTTGATGAATTCCTCCACTTTGTCTTCCCTTTTCTCCCTAGGAAAGAACCTATCAAGAAAAGCCTTCTTGAAAATCTCCCAAGTCACCGGTCCACCTCTTAAAGGCCTATTGTCTCTCCATTGGACGTACCAAGTTTGGGCCACATCTTTGAGTTGGTAAGTGGATAACTCGACCTTCTCACTAGTAGTCAACCCCATATCATAGAGAATCTTGTAGGTTTCATCAATGAACTCTTGGGGGTCTTCCTCAACTTTGGACCCATAAAAAATAGGGGGATTCATCCTTGTGAAATCGCTCAAACGGGAGGCCATGGTGCCAACATGTTGGTTTGCCCGGGGTACAACCTCCCGATTAGCTTGGTCCATCATGGCTTGGTCTTGAGTAGTGATGGATTGTGCTTGAGTGGTAATGGCTTGGTCCATTTGGAGAAACACAGCCCTTATGTCCCCATCCGTCAAAGGTGAAGGATTGACCGGAGCTTGGTCATCATTAGCAAATTCTTCAAGAGGAGGGACTTGACTGCCTCAAGAAGGAGCTCCCGCATTGTCAATCGCTTCATCAAGTCTTCGAGCAGCTGTTCTTCCAGTATTCGTTGCCTATAATCACAATAAAAGGATTAGATGCTAAGGGCACATAGAGTCAAGACTCTAGAGACACGATATTGATATTGGATTTCCAAGAAAAGGAGAATTTCCTAAGCATCTTATAGTTTCCTATTGATAAGTGTGGCGCGCTTCGCAATTATGAATAAGAATCTACATCGACGTGGTTAAGTGAGACATCGACTCTAAAGATATTCAACGTCATGCTCTAATACAAAGTTTGTCACATCTGGGGAGCACACCCTAGATGTCGGCATCGTCGTCCTCATCGAGGACTAAGACTAGCCTCTTAGCTTATCATTACATTCATAGGTTGAAATGCGGAAAAATTAAAAAATTTCTTCTATCTATCATGAGGTTTACATAGACCTCTCGTATACACATAATATATATTCATATCAAGTATCCATAGACCCTTCATATAAGAAGATTACTTAGTCTTCTACTTTTATTGCACATATATATAGAAACGATATAACATAGTCTTAAAACCGGATGTCTCATCTCATAACCATCTAAACATATTGTCTTTAAGACTAATCAATATCCAAAGCTAGAAAATGTCATCGTCCTCGAAGTAGTGAGGACCTATCCAACTTGGAGAATGATAATCCAAGTCTTCCTTCAAAAGTCATTACAAGCCTTCAACGACCGGAACTGAATATTTTGGGAAAAAGGGAGAAAACGGGGTTAGCACATCACTTGTACTAAGTATGAGACCATATGCACACACAACATAAACTCATGCTAAAAAGGGACATTTCATTAAAGCATGCAATTTACTTTGAAAATCCTTATGCACATTCAAGAACCCATACCAATCAATAAGACATTCATTAAGTCAAGATCATGTACATCACAAGACCAACAATACTAAGTCTAATCAAGTCAACATCCATATCAACATAATTGAGTACATAATGAAGACAACTTTATCGTCAAGTTATAACATCAACAAGTATGTATAAGAGTTCCTAACATCATAACCAAAGCAAGACCATTACACATGAACCCTCATTAAGTCAACTAGTGCAATGACTAAGCAAAGCCCCATAACCTTACTCAATCAAGTAAACCCAACAAGAACAATAACCAATGTCCAACTTCACATAACATATCATTAAGAGTACATATCATCATACTTTAGCAATGGAGACCAAACACATGTTCATAAGTGAAACCAATCATCATATAACATCATCCATATGCAAGATCATCATATACATACCATTTAAATTTATAAGCATATACATATATAAGAACATTCTCCTAAGACTTCCCTCAAGGCTAACTAGTGCAATATTTAGGTAGAGTCCCATACTCCTACCTAGACTAAGCTAAACCCCTCAGGTCATCCTAGTTAGAGTTCATTCCTTTAGTCCAATTTACCTTTTGGGAACATCTTGCCTTAACCGACATAGACCACATGAGCTAATGTGAAATACGATGTCATGGAACCCTACACCGAAGGAAGGCGGACTACTTGCCAAGGTAGTACCAAAACATGAACATAGCATCTATGTAGATCCACTTGCTAGTATTCCTATGGGGGCAACATAGTTTAAAAACTAGGAGATATAGTGTGGACCCTCTTTATTCTACATGTATTATAGTCTCCATTCTCATGAGTACATTAGTGATCCTACCTTCCCTATGTGGGAAGGAACACTCCTCACTCTAGTTCACTCTGTGGTAAGCTACAGTCCCCTTTTTATATGTATTTAATGCCTTTATTAATCATCATCGCTTAATGTAGGTCATAGGGTCTATCCCGTATATAATCATCATCATCATAGCTCAATAAGAATTGCATGAGTATTGTCCTTTCATTACAATTCATACATGTGAGGTTAGTACATTTACATAGTCACATCATAATAAGGCACATTGGTAAGTTATCACCATCCTTATAACATTTACATCTTATCCAAGAACTCACAATCCATAGTTCAAGACATTTCAATTCAACATCATACCAACCCTATCAATATTAACATAAGGTATACTTCAACACAACATCATCACTTAATCACAGTAATCATAATTGAAGTAAAGAATAGAGATCACAAGACTTACTCAATCTCCTTCACAATGACATCATCAAGGTCTTATGATCAACCATCCAATTCAACCCAATAATGGTATAATATCATCACACAATAGTAACCAACTTAATAATGAAGTCAATTGAATCACTACACATCAATTCACCACTAGTTCATAGCCTAGAATTAGAGACTTAGGTCAAGTTCATAATCTACTTCACAACCTAGGTCAATTACTCAAGAACTAAAATAATTGGATTACAATATATAAAGATCTACACATAATTAGCATTATAACAACATATGATAGTAATTCACACACTAACCAAACCGATTGTATCAATACTATACAATTCAATTCAAGATCACAACCTAGGGTAAAGGGGAAAAGATCATCTTCCACAAACTAGGCTAATGCATCAGGAATTAGTATAATGTAACCACAATACATGTTAATATACTCATAATAACCAAAAGAAATCATAAACAAAGCAATTCAGAAGATCAATTTCGTATTGGATGTAAATCCACTTGAATTTCATACTTTTGAAATCAATTTGGAGGATCCCTTTGGGGAAAGAGATCCCAAAGGAGAAAGGAATCCCATACCTTACTAGTTGATGAAGTTTTATAGAGAAACTTGATCCTTAGAAACCCTATAATCCACCTTTGCTTGGTCTTCGATGGGGTTTCTTTGGGAGAGAGAAAGAAGAGAGAAGGAGGAGCAATTGGGTTTTGGGAATTATGAGGGTTAGGTTAGTTTAATTAGGTTAGGGTCTTTATATAGGTCATTAACTAACTTAATTAGACCTCCCTTAACCTCTGACTAATTAAATAACCACCTAATTAATTAATTTTGCAAGTCCTAAAACGTGCAGCAAAAACAGTGTCTTTGACAGACGAGACCACGTCCATGCCCCATTTGTCAATCGATGGCCAAGTGACAAACCATCTTGTTGGTCCGTCGTTTTGGTCAGAGAGTTGCTAAAACGACCCCTTCAAAATTTTGGCTAAGTCTTCATCGACGGAGGCATCGATGCCCCGTCAATTCACCAGCAAATCGTCGCTTGCACTCGTCCATTGTCATTGCCCTTTAGGTAGCTTTTTGCCACATTGCAAGGGTCCTCTTCAAGGGCCTTTGGTTGATCCATGGGGAGTCGTACCCGGAAATTTCTACCTTAAACTAACTCTAATACTTTTTAGACACCCTTCCACCCAAATTCATCATTTTCCGACTCCTAAAACTTAGTCAAATAGGCTAGGCACACTAGCACCTCATTGAACTAGTTTTTGGACGTCATGGACGTTCCTGGACGTCATGAACTTATAGACGTCATGAACTTATAGACAGTGTTACAACTCTTAGACTCTCATTTTAGGCTCTAGATTAGGCTTTAGACTTCCGGAATATTACAGTGGCATCGGGGTCTAACAATGCATAAACATCAATAGAGAAAACTTGTAATATACCAGACACAACATTCGGGGAGCTCTCTTGGTCACCTCGGCATTGAAGAGCATAGAAGCGGTTCTTATTTGGAGCATCAAAATTTGAATCAATTTTAAGGGCTTTCTTTCCCTTTCTTCCTTCAGATCTTATCATGGGACAATGTCTCTTCATATGGTCGTTCTTTTCACAAATAAAACAACCATCCATGCCAAGCACTTTCTATCATGCTTCTTACCGCACTTTGCAAGTAGGTCTATAAACATAAGAACTACGACCACTACCTCCTTGTGGCTTAGGGTTAGACATCCTATCTTTGTTGACACTTGGAGAAATACAAGAGTGTAACGATCGGAGAGTACCCCTTAGATGTTATCGGTGTATTCGACCTCGATAAGGTCTTATACAAGTCCTTAGTACAACCGGCACTACATAATGAACTCGAAATAATGCGAAATTTAAAACTTTTTACAATTGAAGTTCAAACTTCATTTTCATAAAGCAAAATAATAGGAATCTAATACCATCGTCACACATACACCATTTACTAATACGAATACAACATAAAGTCTTCAAATAGGGTCCTTAGCTCTTTAGACACAATAGTCTTATAGAAATAAAGTATATAGGAAAGACTACTAAGCCAATTACATCAATAGAGAAATCATAAATTTGCAGCAAATGCATTAGTCCTCGGAACTTTGAGGTCCTACCACAAGTCTTGGAGATAAGAACTCCAAGCTTTCTTCAAGAATGTAAAAGCAAACCACTTAGCCAAAACCTATAGTCATAATAGAAAAGGAGAAAGGGGTTAGTAAAATTAATGCACGATGTATGGAGAAATGCATAAAAATCTTTAAAACATGAAAGGGGACATTTATATGAATGTATGCATTTATGAGGTTTTTGAAAGCCATTTACATCATCAACAAAACACATAAGACAAAAACCCCAACAATGTCCAAACTACAAAGAATGTATGACTTTAGCAACTCCTAAGGTCACTTGTGCAATGTAAAGTTAGCATCCCATACTACCAACCCTACCAAGCATCCATTAGAAGCCACCTTGTCCACACACATTACATTTACATTCTATCACATCCCATAATCATAGTGAATCACATGCATCATGAACCACATTTGAATATGGGGACATGTTCATTACAACTACTATCCATTCAACATACATGTTCTCATATCATTTCATAACTACAAAGAACCTCCAACAACATCCTTTTAAGCCTACTAATGCAATGTACAAGTGAAGTCCCATACCCCCACTTCTACTTAGCAATCCTATTAGGATATCATAGACTAGTTCATACTTTGGTCGTTACTACAATATTTAGGGAAGATCAATCATAACCGACATAGACCATGAGAGCTTACATGGTATCCGGTGTCATAACGCCACACACTGAAAAAGGGTGTTCTACTTGCCAAGGTAGAACCTACATACTAGTTACTATTGGATCTACTAGCTAAGTCCTACGGGGGCACGTAGTTAAGGGATAGGGAGATTTCTCCTAGAGACTCTACCTTTTGCATTAACAGATCATTCCCCATCTCATGAGTATCTCTAGGATGACCCAACCTCTTGCATTAACGGGATGGTCTTTTCCTCATTGGCCATATCCTCTCGGTGCGTAATATTCTTTCCCAACTTAATACAATTAGTCTTTTTAATTGTATCGACATGTGTGAATAAGTACTCCCTCTTCATTCAGTAGAATTCAACATAAAGCTCTTAGATTCATTAGGTGATAATACACTTTCATCCTAGAATCAACATACATATATAAGTAAAACTTCCACAATATCTAACATAGTTTTTTAATGAGAAATATACTTTCCATCAACACAAGAGATTTAACTTCATTATACATAATTCATGCCACACAATGGGTAAGGTTCAAGAGAGTGGAAACTATCCCACACTACGTTACTTGCATCCTTTCATGAGCCATGTACCTTGCAAGCAAATTCAATATCCATATACAACATTCTCAAACATATATACAAACCCTAGAATTTAACTCCTTTTAAAGGTCAAGAATCAAGTATCATAATTACCCCCCATCGACATCACAATCGGCATGAAATACAAGATTCTACCATTTGATAATCAACAATCACAATGCACTATGATCATATCTACTCAATTCATTCAACAACATTAATGAAGTTATCTCATAGGGTGCACATGGGTTCTTGGAGGATTTTCTCAATAGAAATAATCAATAATCACAATATATGCATAATATAAGGCACATAACATAAGAAAAATTATTTTTGGAGTGAACCCATGGCTAGATCACAAGCCCTAGTTTTTGGTCACAATATCAATTTCAAAAATAGATGTTTTGAAGGGATTCATGGAGAAACTAGTCCACGAATCAGCATCCCCATACCTTGCTTGATGTTATTCCACGAGTTTTAAGTAAAGTAGAGTGAGTCTTGATTGCCCTAGCCTGAGTTCTTCCTTGTTCTTCAATACTGGGTTAGAGAGAGAATCTGTGAGAGAGGCAAAGTGGGTTTTGATTTTTGATTGGGAGTTATCAGGTGGAAGACTTGTTGTATTGTTTTAATATCATTTATATACTTAACTAACTAATAGAAGTCGTAATTATGGGTTAACTAAATGCCTAATTAAATACCTAAGTAGCCTTCATGAAGCCGTGTGGAGGCAGTGAAGACAGTGGCCATAGACAAGTCCCTGTACTGGTCACTCATCAATTGGGACTTAGAATGGTTTTGGGGGGCCAAGTTGGAGGATACCAAGTATGTACTCACGACTCCCATTGGCGGGGAGTGAGTCCATTGACAAGGTGTCAGTGACTCTTGTGAACCCAAGCTATTTTTACCAGCTTTTTGGAATCTTCCATGGGTCCTCTCATGGGTCCTTGGAAGGGTCCTAGGGTTGTTGTGCCTTGACGTTTTAGTATTAGAACCTTAGTTTAGAGTTATTATGATTAGTTTGGGACCTTAACCTCACATTTAAACCTAATTAGGATATTAGGCTACAACTTAGGCTCTATTATTGGTCATTAGCATACAGGGTGTTACAAAGAGCCTTGATTGGATAACCTTTTCTTTAACCTCGGTTTACCATGAACATCAAATCTACCTGTGGAAGAATTTCCATTTTCGGTGTTTTCCCTCTTCACTACTCTACTCACTTTGGTGAGATTTTGTTCTTCAATTTGTTCGGCATGAACAATAAAACGTGAAATATTTATGATTGTAATGAAGATTGTCGAACGACATTCATTGACTACCAAGTCGGATACCCCCATAACAAATTTATTCATCTTGTCCATGTAGTCTAATACTAAGGTTGGAGCAAACTTGGATACTTGGGTGAACTTAAGGCTATAGTCCTTTACACTCAAACCCCCTTGCTTCAGGTTTATGAACTCTTGCATCTTTCTTCCCCTAAACTTTAAAGGGAAAAACCTTTCCATAAAGGCCGACATGAACAATCCAATCTACCAAATCTTCTCTTATGGGTTTCTCATCCTTCCATTGCTCATACCAAACTCAAGACACATCTTTTAGATGATAGTAGTCTTGTTCGGCCATTTATTTTGGAGACACTCCCATGGCATCAAGAACCTTAAACATTTCATCAATGAACCCTTATGGGTCTTCCTCTAATTTGGAGCCAAGCCAACGAATGTAGGGGTATTCATTCTTGTGAAATACCTTATCTTTGATCGATTGTTATTGCATTAGGATTCACTTGAACTCTAGCATACCTAGTGACTTGAGTCGTTAAAACACAAGTCAATGTTTCAAGACCGTTCTTATCTTCACATTAGACATATCCCCCGCATCAATAAGAAGTTGAGGAATTTGAGTCTCTTATGGACCTTGAGGATCTTGGGGAGGAACTCCCTCATTCACAATGTACTCTTCCATCCTTTTTGCGGCGTCCCTTCTTGTAGTCTTATACTTTATACACAATAAAGGGGTTAGGAAAAGGACTTCATAGCGCTAAAACTCTTAAGGCACGACTAAAGAGTAATGAAAGAAGTGAAAGTTCCTAAACATCTTATAGTCTCCTAAGTGTGGCGTGCTTCAGACTCATCAACAAGACTCTACTAGACGTGGTCCATGAGACATCATCCTAGAATCATTCTAAAATGTGGGCTCTGATTACCAAGTTTGTCACAAACCGGGGTTAACCCCTAAAAGTATTGTCACGACCCGGGGTTATCCCCTAGAAGTAACATGGTGTACTTGACCCCAAAGGGGTCTAGTATAACCCTTAGCATAATCATAACATCAAGACATAGAATAATGCAGAAAATATAAAACTTTTACAATAAAAGTCAATTTTTTTTCATAAACAAAAATAGTAGTCTTGACTTTTCTAATTCACCATATAATACAATAGAGAGTACAAATAGGTTAAAAATCCCTTTACATTAATGAAGTCACAAAATAAAAAGTACAATAGAACCTTGAAACATAACATCTTGTCCTCAAACATGAGGACTCACCAAGCCTACGGAATAGTCAACCCAAGATTCACTTGAAAGAAGCCGAATGTCTCAACGAATGGAACATACAATCATAGAATGTAAAAAATATCGATTAGCACAACAAAGTACTAATTATGGAAGGCATACACAACAATCCTTAAACTATGCATAAAATGGACATTTACTTGATATCATTCATTTATCATGTTTAAAAGTCATTATGCACATATAAAAAGAAACATAAGTCAAACCATCATATTAGCAACCCATGGACACACAACGGCAATGCAAAGGTAAAATTCTATAGCCCTACCAAATGCTAAGTATCACCTTTAGTCGCTAACATCATACTATCATACTTTTACCTCATCCATAACCATCATGCATAAGGAAAGAGTGATATGTGCATAACTTGTAACAAATGAAATCAACCTTAACGTGCATACATATCATATATAAATAATTCAGAAGTCTTCATAACAACAAAATAAACTCACCACAACCCCTCTTGGAGCCCACTTGTGCAACGCATAGATAGAGTCTCATACCCCCATCCACACTAAGTAGCACCACTTAATAAGTCATAGTTAAAGTCCATATTCTTATCATTTAGGGAAAATATTCTTAACAGACATAGACCATGTGAGCTACATGAAATCGGTGTTCTACCTCCACACCGAAACAAGGTGTCCTACTTGCCTAAGGTAGAACTAATATTTTAAAATTTTAGATGGATCCCCTAGCTAATACCTATGCTGGCACATAGTTATGGAATATTGATATTGCTTCTAGAAACCCTAATTACTAACGTGGGGGCTTCCATCTCATGAGACACCGTATTGAGAGCCCAATTACCAGGGTGAAGAAACCCATCTCATACCATAATTCCATTTTAAAAGTCATATTAATCCTTTTCTTAAATTCTTGTTCATCAAAGAATGCACTAGGCACTCACCAACATATCATCATAATATCTCACTGATTCATTGGGTAAAAATGTCCTTTCAACCATAGAATCATCAACATGTGAGTAAACTATTCACATCTTATTCATAGTATTTCATGAGGATATCATTTTAATCAATTAAGGGTAGTTTAAGAAGTATATTATGATCAAGACCACTAATACACAATAGTCATATGATCATCACCATTTAAGGAAATCATGAATATACAATCGTTATCAACAAACAAATTTCCCTTTAAGATTAAGAATCAAGAAAAAACACAAAATCTAGAGTTACCATATTAAACTGAGAGATATCATCATTCAACAACATAATTAATTTAAACATAATCAATTATCAAGGTTCCATAGCAAATCAAGTGATACTCGAGTTCATACTTTAGAAAGAAAGGGAAATGGGTCCAAGGGAGTATTTCATGAAAATAAAACAATAAACCATTATTCCGTTCATAAATCATCATAATCAACCATAATAAACAATAATTAAACAATTTAAATCGTTATAGAAAAGGATCCATGTTGAGGACTGAAAAACCCTAGGTTTGGGGAATCTAGAATCTTGAAAACTCAATTTGGAGGGGATCTTTGGATGATAGCTTCCAAAAATGAATATTATATGTACCTAAGGTATAATTACACAAGATATTGAGGAAGAAAGAGTCATTATTGGAGACCTATGTTGATCTTGACCTTGCTCTTCAATGGAGTCTAGAGAGAGAAATATTTTTGAGAGGGTAGTTGGTTAAGTTTTGAGTTTGTGAGTTGTGAGGGGCTAAAAGGTTGGTTAATAGTTAAAACTAATTAAATATATCTAAAATAAAATAAATATAAAAGTTCCCACCCTTTATATATAAAAATATAACTTTACCTAATTTAATTCACCCTTGGACGAAAATAGAACCAATTCCACTGACCCATCAACGGATCCCCATCCACGGACCATGGATGGGTCCACGGACCGCCCTGTAGGGGTGTGATCTTCTTATTCAGCTAGAAAATTGGTGGATGCATTTGGGAGACTAAGTCTCGACCCACGCCTTCCATCCGCGAAGCATGGGTCCACCCACAACTCGTGGGTTCCTATCCGTGGTCAATGCTATTTTTGACAGCTTTTAGGACCCTCTGTTGGATCCTCCTCAAGAACCTTTTAGGGGGGAAGGGGGGAGGGGGGTCCTTGAGAGTAATGCCTTGACGATTAGGCACTAGAACCTCAGTACTAGGTTAGGGAAATTATTTAGGACTCTTAGCTTACGTTTTAACTTAATTAGGCTACTAGACAATGTGTTAGGGTCTAGCTTAGGTCATTAGATTTATGAGGTGTTACACAGTCTTAGGTTGGTATGAGATAATGCTTCAAATACCGAATGAACACTCTTAAAAGAACGATTGGAAGTTTATGTATGAATGCATTTGAATTCGTGTACTTGTCTTTTATGACTGCATCTTAAGCTTAAATAGAACCTTGTGCATGAAATGACTATGTTGTTTTGATTCATCCATCTTTAGTAGAACTTGTGCCATGAGCGATGAGGTATTATAGTATCCATTTAATACATCTAAGTCTAGAACTTTCCCAACATGTTATTGAAGCAAAATGAAAGCATTGCTCTGCTTATAAAATTATAATAGGCTTTCTTTGCTCTGTCATGTGAATGTAAGCCTTTTCAGAAATAATATCCATAGTATAGCCCCATTAAGCACGTTTGCCTTGATTTTGATCTAACCGACATAATTTTGCCGAATTCCTTTTATTGATACTGTCAATTTGATCCCAAAGTAATCCCTAATACACTATACATTCCTGAATCTTGGATTGGCCCTTGTCCTTTTGACATTGTGAACTTCGTCGAAGGTTAAAGCCTAAGTTGAAGGTGCCTAACTAGGAGATTATCTTAATAATGGGTCTAGTCCTTACAAGGACAATGTGCAACTTAACTTGAGAAAAATCTTTAAATTGAGGGTGGATATTTTTATGGGTAAAAAATAATGTCAAAGAAAGGGCGAGATTGGAAGTAGAGGGAAAATATACAAAAGGGGGGGCCAAAGAAAGGAAAACGTTGTGAATATAGCAATAAAATCAAAAAAGGTGTTTTACGGAGGATAAGTCACTAATTTAACCTAAATGTATCCTCCATTACCTCAAGCTTACATAACAACCCGTAAAGTCCTTTTTGATTCTGGGTAGTATACACTTAATTAGTGAAGATGTACATAATGGACAAGCTTATGGTTCTCAATTAATGCATGTATGATGTCTTTTTGGAGTGAGATTGTGTTATGTTTGTGAATTCCTTAAACTATATTCAATTTCTTTAGTTGAATGTGCAGATTATTCTTTAGAGTTAGGGGCACTTGTTGTATGAAAGATATGTGATATGTAATGGTGCACATGAAGTTGAATGTGTTGGTTGCAAAAAGTTTTTGATTCAATTACTTGAGATGTATGATATACGAAAATGGGCAAGACCAATTGTGAGCGAGAACATACGTGTTTTAACTGATTATAGATCCTTGAAAGGAAGTGGCGGGTGCACAAACCAGAGTAGAAAGTCTAGGTCTAAGAGTATTTAGTAAGTTGTTCGATAAAGAACAATGTTCTAAGAGTGAGATAGTCATATTAGGCATATTTATATGCCTAGGAACCGAATAACACCCGCATTTAATCCAAGTTTGGAATTGATTTATATTCATGTCGAGAGTTTTGGTTTTATGTAAGCTAACAAACATGATTAGTTGTGTAGGTAAGCTTGAGCGAAGAAACAAGCACTAAAATGGGCATCAGGAAACACTAAAGGATCCAAGTTGAAAAGAAGGAAGAAATGGAGATCTTGAAGAATCTTTATCCTCTCTGCATAGCGGAGAGGGATTTTTAATTTGGCTTGAGAAGTAAAATTTTAGGCAAAGTGGTCCATGTAGTGGCCGTGTCATAGAGAAGAGTATTCGCCGTTAAACTAATCTGAACAGCAGCTCCGCATCGCGCCCATACTTTTAAATATTTTCCGTTTTGATTTATTATAAATAGACTAAGTCTTTATTTTCTAAAACATTCTTTATCTGGGTTTTAAAGAATGAAAATTTTGAGAGATATTTCATCAATCTAGGGTTCTTTCCTAAACTCTACTACTTTCCATCCATTTATAACATTTATACTTCATTTGATCGAAACTACTATTATGAGTAGCTAATTTCTCTAGTTCTAGGGTTGTGGCTACATGATGATTAACTTATTGAATTTGTATGGATTGACATTAAGTATCATATGAATCTAACTTATGTTCTTGTTTTAAGTATTTCATGCTTTATCACTATTGAAATAAGCATATTATTTTAATTTAACTCAGATAGGATAGAGATATACCTAGAAACCTTTCTTGGTCATCATACATGAAGAAATTGTAATGCTCCATAACTGTTCCAAGCTATCCCGCTAAAAAATGTAGTTAGGTTGCCATTTATTGTAGGTAATTAGAGGTCACGAGACCACAATTATACATATAACCATTTGATGATTGATTCGATAGTTGATGAATATCTGTTTTACAAGAGAATGTGCATGATTCTTGAATTGATCTACAACCCTGGACCTTACCCAATCATTTTTTGAATCCTTAGCAATTGAATCACGTTTGTTAAGTACTTGTTTAACTATTAGATTATAAAATCACTTAATCTTGTAAACTTGATAACACTTGTGTTTAACTGAAAGTATTGCAAAATCAAGTTATTCTAATCGTGAGTCTCTGTGGGTATGATACCCGACTCTTAATAACACTACGTGAAAATGATCTCTAGTGGAAATTAATTATCAATTTTCTTTAAATATATGTTTAGCGGCAATTAGCACTCTCTGTATATGTCACTAAAGGCTTTAGCGACATTGGATCTAATGTAACTTAACTAATGCATATTTTAGCACTTTTTATTAATGTGTCAATTTATTGCTGCTAATTTTTATTGTAATGTAAGAGCTACTTTTATACTAGAACGACCACGTATACTCACGTGTGCGATTTGGGCTCAATAATAAGGCTACCACTTCCTGCTTCTATAAACTCTATGAAACTGCTCCATGTAAAAGATTAAATGAGAAACCACGTGTTCTCTTTCTATAATAAATGATGCATGCATAAGCACTATAAGTAAAGCCAATTAATGTGATTTTTTTAATCTTAGAATACAAAATTTCATGCTCTGTTGTCCCAACTATATATCTCAGTACTTTATTTTTAGCTCAAAGGTGATGCTTGCTTGGTGTGCATAAATCTCGATATGACTCTAACAGAAAAAGCAATGTATGGGACGAGTAATTCAAACCACCAACCAGACTTCTAAAATAGGTTGCACTTTCAATTTCAAAACCATCAGCACGACAAACTTATCACTAGTATTCACCGGCATAGCAGCAACTTTACAATTTACCATTGTAAACTTTTTCAAAAATTGTTGCATATCTTTTTTGTTAAAGAAATATGCCTTTTATTTCAAGTTTCACCTCAAAACCAAGAAAATTTTCTACATACCCAAATCAGACATATCATGCAGTTCTTAAATTCAGTAATGATAGACTAACTCGAACCCATATAAACCATATCGTCGACGTAAAAATATACCACCAAAAAATCATTTTTACCTTCTTGTTTTACATGAAGCCTCATTGTTACTGCTTTCAAACCACTCTCATGGAAATATGAATCAATCTTAAAGTATCATGTCTGTGACGCTTGTTTTATGACTTGTGGACCTTTTCTTCTTTGCCATTAACTACAAACCTTAAGGCTCTGAGCCATAGAACTCCTCTCTCAAATAACCATTTTAAAAGGAAAATTAATCATTGAATTGGTACATTATCCAACTTAAATTAGCAACCAAGGCTAAAAAAGTTCTCATAGTTTTAAATTGGCAACAGGAGAAAATGTTTCTTCATAGTTAGTACCTTGTTGTTGGGAACAACCCTTTGCCATCAACATATACTTTTAAACAGCCATTTGATCCTAATAGCATTATTTCCTTCTGGTAAATTTACCAAGCCCCATATCTTATTCTTTTTGATAGACAATAACTCCTCTTCCATAGGTTTACCCCATTTATCTTCTCTTTCACCCTCTTCAAAGTAAATCTAATCTGAAAGAAGTAAAGCAAAAGTACAAGATCTATTGTTATTGACACTCATGCTACTCATGCTTCCCCATCATCAGTTTCTTATACCAAAGAATCGATTGAGCATATGTGCTTTGATTCCGAGTTCTTCACCTCTTTAAATCCTCTTACTGTGACTTTACATATCACACTGCCTAACTCTTTCAGGATTATTGTGACTCATGCAGGAAGTGTTCCTATTTTACCCAACTTCACTCTTGAAAATGTATTATTTGTTCCAGTTTTTAGATACAACCTGTTGTCTGTCAACAAGTTATGCACTCAATACAAATGTGATCTTCTTTTCAATCCTAGTTGTTGTGTGTTACAGGGCCATTTAATGAAGAACAATCAAGTTTTTGGTGATGTCAGGGATGGTCTATACTTGTTGGAGCATATCAATCCTAGGTCTAAGATTTTATCTCATGATGTACTTTCTTTTCCAAAAGGAAGCAATTCCATTTCTCAGCACAACTCTGTTTCTTTCCAAAGTTCTGTCAATGTAGCTTCTAATGTCAATGTAGATCCTAATGTTGATCTCTGTCATGTAAGGTTAGGGCATGTTCCCTATTCAGTAATGAAGAAATTTGATTTTATCAAGTTTGCTCCTAATTCAGATTTTGTTTGTGATGTTTGTCCTAAAGCAAAGCAAACTAGACTCCCTTTTCCTATCAGTCACATTCATTCTACTAAAATTTTTGATATGATACATATTGATACTTGGGGTCCTTAAAAGTCTCATACACATGATGGTTTTAGATATTTCTTAACTGTGGTTGATTATTACAGCAGGGGTACTTGGACTTTTCTAATGACTTCTAAAAGCAATGCTTTTCCTATCTTAAAAGATTTTTTGGTCATGGTTGAAAGACAGTTTCAGACTCAAGTAAAGTGCATTAGGTCTGACAATGCCATGGAATTAGGAAAGGGTCATCAAGAAGCTCAATATCTTAAGTCTCATGGGATCATACATCAGACTTCTTGTGTTGCAACACCACAACAAAATGGTGTTGTTGAGACAAAACATAGACACCTTCTTGAGCTTGCTAGGAGTCTTATGTTTCATTCTAAATTACCTATATGATATTGGGGGGAATCTATTCTCACAGCCACTCACTTGATCGATAAACTGCCTTCTAGAATCCTTAAAGGCAAGACTCCTTATGAACTGCTTTTTGGTCAGCCCCCTTATTATCAGAATCTTAAAAGTTTTGGTTGCTTGTGCTATGTCTCCACTCTTGCCAATCACAGGTCTAAATTCGAACCAAGGGCTATGCCTTGTGTTTTCCTAGTGTATCCTACCAATCAAAAAGGATTCAAGGTTTTGGACTTAGCTTCTAGAAAAATCTTCTCCTCTAGAGATGTGCAGTTCCATGAACAACAATTTCCTTTTAATTCTGTGGTTTCTAATACTTCACCAATTTTTTCATCTTTCCCTTCATCTATCATACCCAATGAAGAACCTACTCATTTCTTCCCTGACCTACCATTGCCTCCTAATTCTACCTTAGTTCCTGTTCCTTCTTCTCCTATCCCTGAACCTCCCTCTTCCTTTCCTCCTAGGAGATCTGGCCGAGTCACTACTGTACCTAGTTATTTGCATGACTACATTTACAACAGTTTAGTTTTGACTAATCTGACGGAGAGTTGTTTCATTCAACCTACTAAACCTACAACCTTCTCTTTCAATTCCCTCTCCTTATCTAACCAACATCATCTTTTCTCTCTGTCACAAGTCACTGAACCACATAGTTTTGCCCAAGCCTCTCAGCATCCAGGATGGATTGCTGCCATGCAGGAAGAACTAGATGCATTAGCTCTCAACCATACTTGGGATATGGTTGATCTTCCTTCAGGGAAAAATGTCTTGCCATGTAAGTGGGGCTACAAGGTCAAACATAAATCTGATGGTGCAATTGAAAGGTTGAAGGCTAGGTTGGTTGTAAGGGGTGATATCCAACAACAGGGAATTGACTATACAGAGACTTTTTCTCCTGTGGTCAAGATAACCACAATCAGATGTCTCCTTACTATTGTTGTAAAGAAGGACTGGGCAGTTCACCAATTAGATGTAAGTAATGCCTTTTTACATGGTAATCTACAGGAAACTGTCTACTTGAAACCCCCTCAAGGTCTTCTTTCTTCAAAGCCTAATCAAGTTTGTCTTTTAAGAAAGTCTCTCTATGGTTTGAAACAGGCTTCAAGACAGTGGTATGCAAAGTTGGCAGGTGCCTTAATTTTTCAAGATTATTCTAGTTCCCTTAATGATTACTTTCTGATCTTCAAGACCACTGCTGGACTTGTATCTATTATTGCTGTTTATGTAGATGACATCCTCATTACTGGGGATGACAAGGCTGAAATTTTACATATTACTTCATTTCTCAACACAGAATTCAAAGTCAAAGAACTGGGTGATATTCATTATTTTCTGGGTCTTGAGATATTCCGGGAACATCAAGGTTTTATTATCAATCAACGCAAATTCACCTTAGAACTCCTCAATGAGTTTCTCATACAGGACCTCCAGTTTCTACTCTACTTGACCCCTACGCCAAACTTACTGAAGATGACAGTCCTCTCTTATCTAACCCTACTATCTACAGGCACTTGGTTGGTAAGCTTAACTATTTAACTCACACTCGACCTGACTTATCGTTTGCTGTGCTCAAATTAAGTCAGTTTATGCAACGACCTACTCATTCACATTATTCAGCAGCACTTAGAGTTTTGAGGTACCTGAGTGTTGATCCAAGTCAAGGCATCCTCCTTTCATCTACTCCATCATAGCAGCTTCTTGCCTTCTGTGATGCCGATTGGGCATCCTGCAAAGAATCACGTCGATCTGTTAGTGGGTATTTTATCACACTTGGTGGTGCTCCCGTGTCTTGGAAATTAAAAAAGCAATCCTCTATCTCTCTTTCATCTGCCGAAGCAGAATATAGATCTATGAGGCGTGTCACTGCTGAAATTACCTGGTTAGCCAGATTGCTCACTGACCTTTCCGCTCCTCCATCTTTACTGGTGTCCATCTACTCTGATAGCAAAGCCGCGATTTGGATTGCCACTTTGTTTGCCAGCAGTTTGTTTCAGGTCTGATCTCCCTTTCTTTCATCCCCTCAGCTCATCAGCTAGCCGACTTATTCACCAAACCTTTGCCTGGCCCTTCTCATCAACTTTTGCTGCACAAATTGGGGGTTTCTTCTCCTCCCTCCAATTTGAGGTGGGATATTGACACTCATGCTACTCATGCTTCCCCATCATCAGTTTCTTATACCAAAGAATCGATTGAGGATATTGAAGAGGAAAGATAGGAAGGAAAGAAGAATAAAAAGGAAAGATGAATTTCGACAGCTTTGATGAAGACATAGGTTTATCTATATTTGTCTGAAGATAACGTGTATTAATCACAACCCCTCATCAAGGAAGAAAAATGGATCAAATGCAAGCTGTTGGATTAATGAAGCTGGAATAATCTACTCACGTGTCAAGCATGTGAAGAATAAAAGTTTGTTACATATTGTTAGATGTTGTACAAATTAGAGAATGCCAAGTGTATAGTCTAACTAATTTTGTTATATTCTTCTAGTAGATATACTTGTATATATACATCATATCAGGGAGGAATACATATTCAGAAATATTCCAATCTTCTTTTCAATTGTTTTTTTCAATTGTCAACATATGTTGGATTTGGTTTTTTATCCATTGTTGATATTATTAATGCAGTTGTTTTAGCTGAGGGTTCTTTCAATGTTGAGGATGTTGCTGCTGCAATCGATGAGACACTCGATAGACTTGCCAAAAAATAATATGTTCCATACTCTTGATGAACAATATTGTCAGAAGGCAGAAACTAAATATTTGAACTTTCATTTCTTGAATTAAAGTTCCAACTTTCATCGTCATTGAACACAACATTTTTATTTACCATTTACTCACTCACTTGATTATATAACTTTTTGACTTTTGATTGTGTTCTATATCCAATAAAGATATATTTTTCACATGTGAGAAAATTTTTAACAATACCGTTGATTCTAATCTTGAAGAAAAGTAGATGATAAAACATTTCTTTTCACAAATTAGGCACAAATTTTCATGAAAACATTTTTCATAGATTCAAGATTCTTTATGAACTCTTGTCTGTTAGGAGGATAATCAAGAATAATGCATGGGTTCATGTGAAATTAATAGTAATACATTCAACACAGTTATAATAAGATTAAAATCATAAATTGAATCAACAAAATTTGTACATATGAATAATTGAATAAAAACCTAACCAATTTTCATGAAACTGAAGTTGGAGAATTGAGAAGTTGGTGGTGCACAATGGATTAATTAAACCCATTGAAGAAGCCCTACGTTCCTTGAGGATCAAAACCCTAAATAAATGGAGAAATTATAGACTTGAAGCTAGAAACCCTAGTTTTTCTTCACTGATCTTAAGAGAAATCGGAGAGGATAACTGTGGATAGGATTGTTGATTTGAGTGAATGCGAGAGTTGGCTACTTATAGGGGTAGTATGGTATTTATATGAATTAAAATTAGGTTCAAAATTATATTTTATAGGTATGAAATTCGAAGGGAAATAGCCAAGTACCCTTACGAAGTATCTATCGTAGAACCGTAAGATTTAGACTAACAAACAGTAGAAATTACTATGGACCATACTGGTAAACTATAGGTCGATTATGTGATTAAAATTGGACAGCTTTCTATGACACCCTTCTATGGACCGTCAAAATTCCTACAGTCCATATACCTCATTGATAGATACTAACTTTAAACTCAAAATCATATTAAGTCTGGAACCTTTCTGTGAAACCCATCTACAATCCACCTAACATTCTACGACCCATCTTCTCCATTCATACGTCAAACTTCAGAAATATGAATTTTCAAAATTTCAACCTCAATCCTAAAAGTTCCATCTACAATCTGTAGAAACTTATACGAACTGTAGACTGTTCTTATAGGATTCAACAGTAACCAGAAATAAGAGAATTTTCCTTTCCTTTTGACTTTACAATTTTTGAGGTGTTATACCATCAACTATGCTTTCCAGTAATATGAATTAAAATATTATTTTTTCAAATAAACCATTATTTACGGTGGAACCAAAGGTATTCATAAGTACACATATATTCGAGATGTACGGCCATTTGTTTCTACGTTGGACCCTAAGGGATTGAATTGTGTTTTCTTGGATTATTCTCGTCTTCAAGAGGTGTAACGATGCTACTCTACTCAACTTTGAAAATATATGTTGTCAAATGATGTGATATTTTCAAAGATTACACCATTTTTCTATACTCCACTCAAAACCACAAGTCGGGGGAGGAAGATGAGATGTTGTTTAACAGATTACTCGTGTCGTGGAATTAAGTGATGTTATTCTTCAATCTCCTTGTGATTCTATGCACATTTTCCACCAAGACAACCAAATTTTCAATTTTATTCGATGTATGAGAGAGTGATGATACATGCTCTGCACCAACTCATCCTCTAGAAAATCTTAATCTCTCTATTGACATTTATAAAGCCATTAGTACTTGCAAATCCGCATATAGAATTACAAATTTTGTTTCCTATGGTTGATTATCTCCTATCTCTAGATCCTTTATTGCTTCTCTAGACGGTTTTTGTGTACCCAAAACACTGAAGAAGACTTAGCATCATCTTGGATGATCAAATGTGATGCTTTAGGAAATATATGCATGAGATTTGGTTATTTATCCAATGTAAAGAAACCAGTAGGATGTAAGTGGGTGTTCACAGTTAAAATTAAGGCTAGACTTGTAGCTAAACAATATGCTTAGACTTAAAGGGTGGATTATTCAGACACTTTTTCTCCGGTTGCCAAACTCACTTATGTACTCTTGGTCATTTCTCTAGTTGCTATTAGGAATTGGCCTTCACATCAGTTGGGTATCAAGAATGCACTTCTTCATTTTGATCTTCAAGAGAAAGTGTATATGGAGCAACCATCTGTTTATTTTGCTATAGAAGAGTATAGGAAAGTGTGTCATTTGGAAAAGTCCATGTTTGAATTGACGTTGTGTCCACAAGCTTTGTTTTGCAAGTTCACGGAGGTAGTTTAAGAGTAGGGACTGGAAATAAGTTAATGCCATCATTCTGTCCTCTACCAACAATATGAAGTTGACACTTTCCTTCTTTTTGTATATGTTGATGATATTGTCATCAGAGGAGGTAATTTTGAGTGGATCTATTCCCTTGAATCTTTCTTCATTCAAATGACTTTGCGACCATTTGAAATATTTTTGGAAGTAGAAGAAATAAATTAAAGAAGGGAATTCTTCTTCCATCTTATATAAAGTATACTCTTGACCTACTTGCACAAACGAGAAAAATTGTAGCCAAACCTTGAAGTACTCTAGTGGTTCCCAATATGCATCTTATGAGAGATGATGGCAGACACTGTGCATTTATTGAGCTCGATTTTTTAGGAGACACTGTGCATTAAGTAGACTCGATTTTCATCTGAAAACTATTTTGTGCATTGTTTCTAATATGTTTCTTATTCTATGTTCTCTGCTAGTTTCAAATTTCTAGTTTTGAAAATGCTCTTTAAACTTTGTGGTTTCTTATTAATTTCTTCAAAGTTTTTGATATAAGTATCTTAGGAATACAAGATGAACAACAAGTATCAAGTGTAATTGCCTCAGCATCCAATTAATTAAGTTAGTCTCTATTCAGTGTGCTAATCATCCCACATTCAAACATGTCAAGGGGTGTGACATAGAAAATCTATCCTAACATAAGTTATAGGTCATGTAGGTCATAATTTCTCCATTATAGTAATTGAATGTGCAAGATTAAACTGTGCATTGTCTTTTTAAGGTTGGGGAATGATAAAAAAATATTGGACTAGAAATGAAAGCGTTGACAAATGTTCTGATAGACTAGAAAAATCTTGGAACATAAGTTACTTCTGAGACTTCTACAACAACGGTTGTTGCTTCTATTGTATCCTCACGAAACTGATCGTTCCTACTACCCTAGACTTTTCAATAAAGCCAAACATGTAAGAATCACATTATCATTGTCTAATCTTTATTCCAGTTGGTCAAACTCCTAAATGTATCCTCATAGTGTTTCTTTGGTTTGTGACTCAGCCTTTTCAGTTTGTCAAAAGCCATAAAGGAATTTATGATGGAGAATGTCCATTTTGTTACTCCATTTCTGGCTATCATGTAACATGCTTATCTCTTTAGTACAGGTTGATTTCTCAGATAATCATTGAAGAATTCATAACTTTGATGGTCACTCAGTTATCAACTCTCTTCACACAAAGTCACTGAACATTCATTTTCAACTCAAAAGTCACTCAATTTGTTTAATTATTTTTTCACTAAAACTTTTTGACATGAAATTATTATCCCTTCAGAGGCCAAATTGCTAATTATGAAAGTTGGAGTCTCATAATCTCTTTGAGAATAAGGAGTTATCTGATGGCCTTTTCATTGTTTAAAAGGTAATGGATATGCCAGACGTGCATGATGATAGCAGTTGAAGAAATTATTCATAGTAGCTTGTGTTATCATCTGCTTTGAGTCTTAAATGTTAAATTTGGAGTCCTTTTTATGCTTCAGCTTTATCTTTCATGGGTTCTCGATCATGTAATTTTACCTTTAGGTGTTTGAAGTTTGATTTAAAACTTCACCGGTTAATATTTTACTAAAGAATGTTGAACTATTTAATCCTTAGAAGTTCATCGCCCCATGTATTGCAAATATATTTAAATTCCCAACTCTCGTAAGTTTTTAATTATATGTGAAATGATATAATATAAAATATCTTTATTTTGTATATGGTGCTGTATTCAATTACACTTATAACGTAATTAGGCTAGTAAATACATGATTGGTAATGAACTAATATGTGGGTTTTACATTTGACTATAATATGTCCAACCTTCACATTCCTAACCTTGTGTATCATTTTTGTTTTGTCTTTTTTCATGTAACGTCACTTTCCTAATTAATGAAACTGAAATACATAGGGATGATAATGGATGGGGCAAGGTGGGTTTCAAGATACGCAGGGTGTGGTGGGTTAAGGTTGTGCAGGGCGGGAAGGATTCGAGGCGTGTCGAAGTGGATTTTTTTAAAAACTAATGCAGAATGGGGCGGATTGCAGGTATATGTGATTTATGTTGCTACAAATTTAATTTTAACTTATTACAGGTCATAAGAGTGATAGAGAATTATTTATTAAGATCATTTGTTTAAAGCTAATAAAATTTTCAAGATAGTAAATGCATATGGTTAAATAAAAAATAATATAATTTATCACATGTTTCCCAGTTGACCTTTAAGAAAAAAAATTAAGTCATTATTTATTAATTTAGAAAAAGCTAATGCAAAAATGAATTTATCTTTATGAATTTTATTTTTAGTATAAGATTAACTAAAAAAGAGAAAATACTGAAAAAGTTATGCGGGATAGGTTCATGCAGGGCGGGATGAAGTTGGTTGAAAATTAAAATAAGTTGGGGGGGGGGGGGATGGGGCAGGTTGAAAATGAAAAAGAATTTGTTAGGCGGGGCTGGGTGTAGTGGATTAAAATTTTTGCAGGTCCAGCTCAACCCCCGCCCTTCCCCCGATCCATTTTCATTCCTTGAAATACTGATAGAATTTCACACTTGTTTCTTCAGTTACTTTGTAGTTGTTATGTTATGTTTTTTAAGAGTTAATTTGATTAATCAAAACCTAATTGGATTAAATTAATTTGATATTCAAAAATAAGATTTTAGATATTAAAAAACTATACATAAAATATTAAAAATTACAGAAAGGGAGATTAAAATCTTAGTCAAAATGCATATAACTTAATTTCACCATAAGAATGAAAGTATGACAAGTAAAAAGGAAGGAAGTAATAAAAACAGAAATATTTCCATAATAACGGGTATGAAATAATAAATTGTTAAATTATAACGGTACGCATAGATACATACATAAAAATTCGTAGTTGTTGAAGGGAACTGATTTAGTTTGAGAGCATTCACTCTATCCTGAATCGCATCCTTCAAGAATCAAGGAAAACAATAACATGGCCACTACTAATTCTTCACTTTTTCTTGTTATGCAATTTGTATTGTAAACAATACGATTGATAACAAACGCTTTGCAAAACAAATAAATATCCAATTTTTAAATCATGTACTAAAGAACAGAAATTAATAAACAAAAATTAATTACTATTAAATGTACCAGAATCTGTAACAGGGGTATGAAATAGAGTGGAAAGAAAATCGAGTGCACCGAATGCACATTCTCCTCTAGTATCTGAAGTTTAAATTGGAATATATATTTTCAAGATAGAACAATTGTATTCACCAAGATATTGATACCCAAATCAATATTTTCAGTGAGCAACTGAACGAAAGTAAAGTTCACAAATAAAAATTTGTGCAGAAGAAGAAGTAAGAAATTTCGTAATTGAAATTGAAGATGTATTTAAAGCCAAGAAATACTAGTTCTGAAAGGTTGCAACCTTTCAGAAACCACATGAACATTGATGAAAGTTATCAACAATTCAAATGGTCGTGGTTATTCAGGAAAGGTGCAACCTTTTAGAACAATCATCTCCAAAAGTGGTAACTTCAAATAAAATAGGGAAGATGTTTTAAATCACTCTCTCGACTGATCATCTTCAAAAGTCAAATTCGAAGTCGAGGGAGCGACGACGATTATGGAGACGGCGCGGGGGGTCCCTCTTTCCAACCCTTATACCAACTAATAAAAGTGTTTCTTTATTTAAATAGTTCAATGAGGGAAAAATGACTTTTCACTAAAGCATAAGAAAACCTTTGATATTCCTCTTTTTATCTTTCCTCCATCTCCCATTAACTCTTGTTATATACCCAACTGTAACATCTTGTAACTTGAAATAACTAAGAATAAGCTAAGAAACCAAGAATAATCATTTTTGAAAATAAATAGGGAAATGTGGAAAATTTCCTATGTTTAAAAAGTGAGTTTTGACCATTTTCAAACGGCTATAACTTCCAGCTCATGAGCAGTTAGTGTGACTTCTTTATATGGTTGGAAATCCATTGGGAATATATTTCCAACGGCGGCGAGTAATTACGATGTAGTATAATGGAGATATGCCTTTTGGAAGTTTGATTGTTGGACTGAGAAAGTGCAATCGAGATTTTAGTAAGGGTAAAATAGTCTTTTCACCCTAGTATTTTCGAATTCGTTTTAAGGGTTTATTAGTGGTAAAACCAAGTCCCAATTCAGTTTTAGCAAAGTTGGGAATGCTTAGGGCTTGGGAGAGAAATAGAAGAGAAGAGGAAGATAAGAAATTCTTCAAGAACGCCAAGAATCGTTGCGTGGATTTCATTGGAGGTGATCCCTTTAAGATATGTGAGATATTTCTGTGTGAGTTCGTTCATCCACACACCAGTATGTTTAATTCAGCAAGTTTTATATTGATTGAATGATAAATCTTGAAGTTCTTGATGAACAATTGTTGAAATCTTGTTGGTAGAATTGTAGTGTACCTTTAGTGGTTTGTGATTCGTGTTTCCGGGCTGTTTTATGAGTCTAAACTATTGGGTATTGAGGATATTAGTGATACTATATTTTTTGGGGAAGATCCATAGAAGTTTGAAAGGTTTAGATTTGAAACTGGGAGAAGAAAAGTCGGAGAACCCGTCTGACAAGCCCTGGAGCGCCGCGCCTACCAGAGCCCCTCAATACAAACTCTGTCCGTCAGGCTCTGGCGCACCGCGCCAGCCAAAGCGCCTGAGGACAACGTCTGTCCATCAAGCTCTGGTGCCCCGCGCCTCTCAAAGCGCTAGGGTCATCTGGAGTTCCCATTTCTCCTCCATCTTTTCGAGCTAGTTCCTAAGTGATGTACCTATTATTCCGAGTTAATTCCAACACTCTAAAATACATCTAAACATCATGAAATCATCCATAAACATGAGTTCATAATCCTTGAATTCATAATCCAATTCAAGGTAAGTTAAAATCAAAGTCAAAGAAGTTAAGAGTCAAGTCTAAAAGTTAAGAAGCAAGTCAAAGTAAGTTCCTAAAGCATTTAAGAGTCTTAAACAAACATTTTAACTTTGTTTTAAGGTTCAAACAATGAGTTGAGCAAAGAGTAAAGAGTTTAGTTAAATTCTCAAAAGTTATAAGGGAACTAAGTAGTCCCTAAAAGTTTAAACAAAATGTTTTCAAACTTTTGAGAAAGAAAGGAAGCTAGACTTCCACATAGCCTATGGGTAGTTTTAGAAAAAAAGGAAACTATGAGTTCCAAGAGAGCTTTTAAAGCTATGTTTGAGCAAAATTACCTCAAAAGAGAAAAAGTGTTTTAAAAATATATGAGCTAAGTATTTTTGGGAGTAGTATAGAGCACCGATATGGTGACGCGAGTTCATATTAACTCAAGTCTCCACAAACCATGTAGTCAACATCATACTTTTTAGATGATTCCTTAATGCTTTTTAGCATAGACTAGTGTTTCCACTTAGTAGTTCATGTTCTATACCGACGGCAAGGTATAGAGCGGTCCTCTTGCAACGTGAGGTAATACGTTGTACCATCACTCATGCTCATAGTGATGGTTGTTGGTTAGAGAATATCCCACAAAAGTTATATTACTTTCATATATAAGTAAAGTTGAGTTTATTTTGTTTTATGATTATTGAACTAAGTGTTTACACTGTTGTTCAAGATTTTTGTATATCGCATGTGTCCTTACTACTTTATATTGAGTCGTTATTTCATGAGTTGAGCAGAGCCAAGGTAAGTTCATTCTTACTCCTTTCAAGCTTTATAGTTGGGTTTAACATTCCAACTCACATACTCGTACATTCAATGTAATGATGTCAGTTGTCCTGCATCGTCTTATGATACAGACGCAGGTAACCAGGATCAACACATAGTGCTTCGTTAATCTAGTTTAAGATTTAGAGTCAGTGGTGAGCCTCCTTGCATTTCGTATTTCCTTATAGAATATTGTGGGGTTTGTACCAACATTCATCTCAGTATTAATAGAGGCTTCATAGAAAATTAGTTAGCATGACAGTTTTAGTCTCTCTTTATTTACAAATATATATATTGTTTTGAGACTAAAGTGTCATTTTGGCCAGCATGGTTATATTTAAGTATTTTCTATGACAATCTTTCAGTTTTTATGATTTAGTAAGTTAAGTCTTCCGCTGAATTAAGTAAGTCAGGCCAAGGGTTCGCTCAAGGCCATCAATGATCATTGGGTGCCGGTCACGTCCAGGGTGTAGGCTCAGGGCGTGACACCAACATCCCCCACATGAATGGGGAATGGTTATATGATAAAGTAATGCACGGGGGAGTGTGTACCCTACAAGCAAGGATCAATTGCATCAGGATAAGCTTTCGCGTTGAGCTTTTTGAAGTGACCATATGTCGAATATACTCGGTCAGTCGGTAGATGCAATATCTTTGTGCCGTCGAGCTTTGGTGTATTTCTAAAAATCATGTCACACAATTAACCTTTTACCGATTATGGTTCTTAAGGTTGTGTTCGTTTCAGCCATGAACAACACCTGGTTTAATGAGTGTATAGAGAATAAGCTTTTTACAATAATTCTATTTGAAGCGGCTTACACTTTACTCTCACATATGTCATTTCTAACCGTGCCATCGCATATATACACTGTTTGGTAAAGTCTTCCAAACTTAGCAAATCATTAAAAACTTTAAGCTTTATTAACTCATTAGCAAGCCTTAATGGTTTAACCTCGTTCCTCAACATTGTCTTCATCATGAGAATTGATTGAGCGGGGTGGAATATTTTTTCCATGTGGAGTGTAATGTAACAATTTTTTTAAAATAAAAGTGAGAGAGTGGTATACACACCATGAAGAGAATATCATAAAAGAGGGGCGATTTTCTCAAAATTATAAGTGATAGTTTACGCATAAAACTCACACTCTCAATAGTTTTGAGTATAAAACTCAAAAAATGAGATAGTTTAGGTTAGTTTTGATACATATCTTAAATAAAAGGAAAGAAAAAAATTTAAGAACAAGAAAAGATGAATTTAAACTCATTAATTACTAATCTAATTTGTGTCACTTTTTCTCAATAAAAACAACTTAAGCAGACGTTGCCTATTTCTCTAGCGCAAGAAAAAAACTTTGTGGGATGAATATGTTGTGCTAGTCCCTAGTTATGGTCTTATGAATGAGTATCATATTTAAACTTCTCCTTTTTTAACTATAAAGGTACTTTTAAATGAAACTATTAAGAAATTCAGTTTATTCAATTTTACATAATCAAGGATATTTTTTACCCTTAAATCAAATGATAAGTAATTTCAACAAATATTCTTGGATGGTTGCACTAGATCAATTACTAACTATTAGTCTCACGAATGAAATATATTGTAAAATTAATCCCTTGAAAGTTTATTTTTATTATATTATTGTTGTCACTATAATATCCTCAACAAACCCATGACAAATACTACAAGGAAAGTGTTGATTACCTGGGGATTTTCATAGATATAATACATTAAAATTCCCAAGTTATTTGATTTTCTTCAAATTTTTTGGCCAATTAAAATTCGATGGAAAAATCTCCGTGGGTAATTATTACTGCGGATTTAGAAAATTTGTAGGTAATTTAGTTGCGAAATTTTGTGGAGTTAGAAAGAAAATTCAAATACCTTTAATTTGATAGGTTACAGATCATGTAACCTTTATATTCCAAGAGATATGGTCATTTGAAGTTGACCAAAAAAAAATCTTACATCAAAACATAATCGGTAAGGAAACATTCAAATCAAGTTTATGCTAGGAGTTTGTAGTGACCTTAATTGGTATCCAAAATCATCCCACATTAAAGAATTTCGCCTTAAACATATATAAGCAATTTAAGAATCATCCAATATGACCCTACATGTAAATGAAAAGTAGTTCGGGTCTTAACTTAGATGTTTTGGGGTGTTGCACATACATCCTTGATTTTATTGTTTTTGTTGAAGTAGAGTTGAATTTTATTCAGTTGCTTATATCGAATACAATCTGTTTATGTTTGACCGGTGCCGATCCACTCATTTGTGAACACTAATACTATGCTTACTTATATTTTGAAACCCTTCGACATAAATCATGCTCCCATCTTGAAGTATGCAATATTTGCAATATTGTAATCGTATAAGATTTTTATGCATGGTGAGATGATTTTCCGAGAATATGTATTCTTAACTCCAACATTGATCAATTTGGGAAATTATTTCAATAAGTCGACTTCAACTTTAACCTTGACACAACAAGGTCTAGATTTTTGTATCGTCGCTATGTCAACATTTCATGGTTTTCCCACTACTTTGGCTATCATAAACAAGAATTCTTTAATGAAAACAATTAGGTTATAGGGTCATAAAAGAGATCCACACAAACACAATAGAAGTTTCCGCCTCTAGGTTGAACTAGGGTTCCCACTTTAGAGTGTATTTTATAGTATACCCGTCTTTAGCCTTCAAAAATATGATGGTTTTGGCATGAAATGTATGTAATCTTACTTAGTGGTAAGGAGAATTAGGATGTGTCGATCAGTCAAGAATCCTACCTTACACTCCACCTAAAATGTCACACCGTAAATGACTAATTTTATTAATCTCTTCTAGTTTTAACCAACAGTAAGTAAATTTTCCAATTTTGGAAAACTGTAAACCTTGTGTAATGATCACAGTCTCAAAAAATAAATTTTATCATACTCAGTTTAATTTATGTCTCTGTATAAATAATTTATGGATTAGTTATACACCCTACATGGTATAGAATGTATAACTAGTACCTTACATTAGGAGATATTACGAATACATAGAAGTTATACCATGTTACTAATATGTGTAAAACTTTTAACGATCGGGTTCCGTCGTTATAGAAAATCTAATGGGGAAAACTTTTGGTGCGGAAAACGTTTTTATAGTATTTGGAAGTTTCCCAACCTATTCTAGATTTGGACGAAATTTGAGTCATTAAGGAATACGGGAATATGGTAAAAATCAGGTGAATATTTATGATTTTGATTGCATGAGTAGTTATATAAATCGTTAAGGAATTCATATGACTTTACGGAATTGAATTTGGGCGTGGAGAACTCTGAGAATTGATCTTGCATGGAAGGTATTTTCTGATTGTCGTGGGTTAGAGGTGTTTTGTGAAATGGATTTGGAGATTCTTTAAGTGGCTCAATAGTTCAAAAATCCCTCCTTGTCGGAGGTTTGTGCCTCTTTGGTGGGGTGATGGTCGTTGTAGCGGGCAAGACGTGAATTTAAGTCGTTAATAAACCCCGAAACGACCTCATTATGAATTTTTTAACTTTTTGAGCTAAGTAACAAACCCTAGGCGACTCCTACTCATTTTCACCCTTGAGTCTAAAGGTAAGATTTTTACTCCACAAATTAATTTTTCGATCCGTAAAACGTAATAGATCTTGTTAATAATGATGTGGAAGGGTTTTGATATAGATTCAATGGTGTAAACAACCCTAATTTTATAATAAGGATCATGGGATTGATCTTGTGTTCACATAATTGTTATAGTTTTGGGTAATTAGTGATTGGTTTTTGATTCCCGTGTTATTATGATTGTTTGTAGACTAAGAACAAGTGGAAAGAATTCAGAGAGGGACGGATTATGTTTCTTAGGGTTTCAAGCTTGTTTCGAGGTAGGTGATGGTTGTGATTCTACGATTGTGCGATGTATTCTTATGATTGCTTCATTATGAGTCATGTATATATGTGAATGTTGCATTGTTGATTCACACTTGTTGAAAATGATATAGATGAATGACTATATTCCATGAATAACTTGAATGTATGATTTGGAAGTATACTTGTGTTTGTGATTGGGGTGTGATGGATTGGATTGCCGTGTTACGGCATAACTAACATGGATTGGATTTCCACGTTACATCATAAATTGGATCTAATTGCCACGTTACGGTATAATTATGGTTTCAGGTACCATATTCTGGTGTACTAAAAGTTTGGGTTTGGGTTCCGTGAGGAAGACCAACCACTTGTGATAAATGTGAAATTGTGGGAGCATGTGATATTCAATATTGTATACATTCAATATATTGCATGATTATATTGTTGTAATTAACTTGCTTATGTTGCACTTAGTGGAATAGCCGATCCTACTAGTACATGGTGGTTGCGTACTCATATAACACCTCCTTTTATTTTTGTTAATTATAGGGAATCTTCCGACAGCTATTGACAGGCCTTGCAAAGAAGATATGTGATCGTTACTTCCGAATTCAAGGGTGAGCTAGCATCTTTAGACCTGACATGGACTTCTCTTTAGTATATGTCCACCATTTTCGGACTTAGACGTTTGCTTTGGTTAGTTGTTTAGTTCATTAGCTTGGGGTTACATCCCTACTTGTTTTAGACTTTTTATCACTTAGTACTTTTGGTACATTGACTTTAAGGATCTAGGTTGCTATTTCCGCATTTATTTAGTTAGTTCTTTAGAATCCTTGTTGAAGTTTATGGAAGCTTCTTACATTTTTTATTTTACTTGGTTCCGTAATTTAAATGTCTTAGTTATTACTTTAGTTACTTGTTTTATAGTTGTTGTAGTGGTTCTCCCACCAGGGTTCTTGTGGGTGCCAATCGCGACGGCCTGGATCGTGACAAAGATAAACCCTTCATATCCTTTTAATGATTTTGTTTATTTTCTATATTTTATGTTATATATTTGTACTGGTAAATTTATTCAATAAATTAGCTGACAAAGTTTATTATTTAGATAGAGTTGTCATTTGTTAAATAAATGCATACAAATCAATATAATATTTTAAATGTCAGTTGTTTAACATCTACTAATTGAAAAGACAAATATATTACTATATGATGTTTGTGATCTTGATTCAATAGTATATATATATATATATATATATATATATATATATATATATATATATATATATATATATATAACAATGATAGAGAAAAGACCTTAATTAAAATACATTCTGTCATAATAATTTTAACATTATGTCAAACACATATTTCCTCTATTTTATTGTTTGTGTTGAGGTAGAGTTTATTTTTATTTAGTTGCTTATTTTGAATCTGACCCGTATATATTGGACCCACCATGACAAACTTGCTTACTTATCTTTTTAAACTACCTCGATGAAAATCATGCCCCTCCCTTAAAGTTTGCAATATTTGCAATACTTTTGCATGTATGATGTTAGATTTTTTTCCATGTTGAGATGATTCCCTAGAAGATTTCTTTTTAACTCCACCTTTTATATGTTTGAGAAATTCTTTCAATAAGTTGACTTCAACCTTTACCTTGACACAACTAGGTCTAGATTTGCTTATTGTAGCCACGTCAACATTTAACAATTTTCACACTGCATTGCACATCGTAAACAGGGATTCTTTAACGAAAAGGTTAGGTGATAGGGATTGAAAAGAGGTCCATGCTAAGACAGTAGTACTTTCCGTCTCGAGGTTGAACTTGCGTTCCCACTTTAGAGGTCATATCTAGTATACCAATCTTTAGCCTTCAAAATATATTCCGATTTTTTACATGACATGCATGTAATATTCCATAGTAGTAAGGGGAATGAGGATGTGCCGATCACTCAAGGATCCTACCTTACATTCCTCCTTAAATCTCACATCTTAATGAGCCAATTTTTCAAATTTCTTCTAGTTCAAACCAGACATAAGAAAATTTTGCAATTATGGCAAACGGTAAATCTTCTTTAATAATTATGGTCTCAACCTCTTCTTCCTTCGAGAATACAAGTGGCTTTCCATGGATGTAAGTAATATCTTTGATAGGGATAGGCGTTGGGATTTTGTCTTCTACTTTATTAAAAGTTGTTACATAGTTCAATGGGGGTTTTGGTGGATGTTTATCAATATGTAGTGTAGGCCAGACATCGCTGGCATTGTCCATGACACCTACCGGCTAACTTATTCTAATGAAAGTTTAGGGTTTTAATATGAATTCCTCTAGTAGCTCATCACTTGTGGAATACCAATTTATGGTAACTCATAGGTTGGGTAGTGACAAGAAGAAAAAAGCTTAATTAGGACAAAGTTCATATAATAAGTTGCAGAAACATCCAAAAACTGAGAAAATAGTATTGAGTCGTTTGGTAGAATATTAGGAGAAATAGTCCATGTATATGGTATTGTTTAGTACCATATTTGCTAGAAATTTAGGGCCTATGTATAACAAACTCATGGATTATTTATACACCATACATGTATAGGATGTATAACTGATATCTTACTTTTGGTGACATTAGGAATACATAGAATTTAATACCATGGTTTAATCTATGCAACGACAAAGATACCCCTCAATCCCCTTTAAGGGGTTTCTTTGTTTTCTACATTTTTTATTATATGTATTTACTAGTAAATTTATTTAAATAAAAAAGCTTACAAGTTTTATTATTTAGAGAGAGTTGTCATTGGTTAATAAATCCAATGCAAATCAAATAGTTAAGAATAAGATTAGAAACTAAAAATATTCATTTTTGGGAAGAAAGTAAAAATCTGGAAAATTTGTTTAAGTTAAGAAAGTGAGTTATTGTCTTTTCAAATGGCCATAACTTTTAGCTCAGGATGAGTTAGAGGTAGTCATTGATATGGTTGGAAAGCCCTTGGAAAGCTCTTTCCAATGCCGCCAAATTTGCACATTTGCGATATAGTATGAGTGAGATATACCTATCGGAAGTTGGGTTGTTAAATTAAGGAAAGTCCGAATATAGATGTAAGGAAGGGCAAACTAGCCTTTTAACCAATCAATTTTCGATTTTGTGTTTAGCGGTTGGGGTAAAAACAAGTCTTAGTTCAGTTTGGAAAATTAGAATTTACACTTGGGTTTTGGAGAAGAGAGAAAAGAGGAGAGAAAGGGAGAGAAGTCAAGGAATTCGCCAAGAACGTCAAGATATGCGACTGGAATTTGTCGGGGGTGATCCCTATCAAAGTATGTGAGATCTTTAAGTTTTGGAAGTTCACCCACACACCAAAATTGTTTCAATACAGTGATTTTAGAATTGGTTGAATGAGAATAATGAAGTTCTTGAAGAACGTTGTTGAATTCCTGTTGGTTGAGTTGTTGCATGCATATTAATTGTTGTTGTTTTCGTAATTACGGGTTGTTTTTTCAAGTTAGATATATTGGGTATTGAAGTTACTAATGAACCTAAGGGTTTGGGAAAAGAACTATGGAGGGTTAAGAGGTTCAGCTTTGAAAAACGAGAGGAGAAAGTCATCAGATGCACTTGGGAAGAAGCGGCGTGCCCCATCTGTGCCAGATGTCCTGGGCGGCGGTGCCTACAGTGCAGCGGGATGAGGCCTCTAAACTTGAGGCCTTGCGCGGCGTGCCCTAGATGCGCGTGAATCGGCGTTTTTCACCTAATCTTTATAGTTTAGTCTGTTTAAGTCCTTTAAAATGTATTAACACTTTCCAGTGATTTTAACTACTTAAAATGTTTTCTAAACACCTAGGAATCACTGAAATGCTAATCATGACCTTGAATTCATAATTTCATTCAATTTAATTTAAGATCAAAGTCAAAGGAGTTAAGAGTCAAGTCTAAAAGGTAAGAAGCAAGTAAAAGAAAACTTCTTAAAGGTTTTCAAGAGTCTTTAGCAATGTTTAACTTTGTTTTTATGACTAATGTTTTAAGCTAAGTAAAGAGTAAAAGAGTTGAGTTAATTTCTCAAAATATATAAGGGAACTATGTACTTCCAAAAGGCTTATAAAGGTTTTCACATTTAAGATGTCAGGCCCCGAGCTACCCCCGAGACGTACACACAGAACCTAGGACCACAAGTGATCCCAAGCTAACCCTGCTGGCATGATCATGAGCATACTAAAGAATAATAAACTGATGCGGAAGCTAAATCATAATTTAATCTAAAAAAGATGGGGAATACCCATATTCTAAAACTGATATAATATGAAAACAATGAGTTTAATACAAAATAAATATTAACTCAATACTAAGATGAATCTAACTATGTCTGAAAATAGCCTTTAAACTGGACTAGAAATACTGGGACAAGCCCCAGCTAATACTTGGACAATACTTACATTTTTCCTTGACCTTATTTTTTAGTCTTCATGACATTGGGACCCTAGATCGAGCCCCAACATCAACATTCTATCTTTATTTTTCTCCTTGGGTTTTCCTCTTAATTTGGCCGAAGGGTTGTGGGATCGAACCCCCACAACCCCTTTTATTTTTCATTTAAAACCTTGTTGTCCCATTTCGCCTAGACCAAGAAGTTGTGGGATCAAACCCCCACAACCTCTTTTTATTTTAGTCTTTATTTCGCTGGAATTGGGAGGTTGTGGGTTCGAATCCCCACAGCCTCCTTATTTTATTTTTAATTTTGCTAGGGGCTGTGAGGTGGTGGGTTCAAACCCCACAGCCTCCTTATTTATATTTTTAATTAAAATTGACCTAGCTAGGCGTTTTGCATTGAGGTTGTGGGATCGAGCCCCCACAGCCTCACTTTATTTTCTTATTCATTTCGCCCTTCTCCTTTCCAGCCTTGAGATCGGGTTCGATTCCCACGCCTCCCATTTTATTTAATTAAGTTATTGCTCTCTCCTTATTCGCCTGCACCCCCATTTTGAATCCCCCCAACCCCTTTTCTTTTTAGTCTTGCGAAATTAAGGTGTTATACGGGTGAGGTCACAGGTTCGAACCCTGGTGGCCTCACCCCTTTAAAAACCAATCAATTTCCAGATTTCCCTCTACACTTTAGCATAAACGAAACTTGTAGTTGTTGCTGGAAACTAGTAATTTTTATTAGCTTATATTCACCAATATTTCCACATGAAAACTTAGGAAAACTCATGGATCATTTAACACCTTTTTGGGGTGTATTTCATGGATTCGTTTAACACATTCTTAGGTGTAGTTTCATTGTTGTTTTGGCTGCAACTTTCCACTAAAAATCAGCCACATACACGTCATATGAACATAACGAATTACACATTTTATGCACATTAATTTCAGACATCAAACTAACCACTTTAAGACTTCAAAATGGATAGCAACAACAATAAACATTTACATATTGCACCACATCATTTTCGATTGACATCATTGAACATGCTTGCTATTTCTAAACACAAAATCACAAAGAACATCGTATTTCACACTTAGCTACCAGCAACCATACCAACAACATGATTTCTAACCTAGCATAGATTGAAATCGGAAGGAGACTAGGGACAAGGAGTTCAACATTTAAGGGGACAACCCTAGTTTCATACGTTAACTTTTGTATAAAGAAATTCCTCTTGGAGAAAGGATTCCGAGAGAGAAACCCATATCTGTTCTTGGTGTTGTTAAATAATCAAAGTTGCTGCCCAGAATCACCACCAACCCAACGTCCAACACAGAAACTCTCACCTTACCCATCGAGAATGTCACGTTTTTGCTTTACTTTGATGGATTGTTTTTGTCGTTTGAATTCTTATAAGTTCTTCAAGTGTGAAGAACTTTTGTTGTTATTTATGATTTATATGTTACTGCTTTGTTAATAGAGAAATGTGAAAAACAAATGGGAGAGGTGGATGAAACGTGAAAAAGAGAGAGAGTTTCCTTAGGATTAGGATTCTAGTTGACTTAGTCAAAATAAGATATCTTAATTAATAATTAATTAATAATAAAAATCTGATTTTACTTTTTCTTAAATCAGCTAATAAATATTAATTAATTAAATTAATTTATCAATTTAAATAAAAACAATTTAAATCATTGCTTCCACCTAGGTTCGAACCCGGGTGGAGCAAGACTTCACTTCAAGAGCTCAATTTCGGCTCTCTCTCCCCAAATTGCCCTCCACTTTATTAATTAAATAATTAAATATATATTTAGGGTAATTATGATATTACCCTTAGCCTGGTAAAAGACCATTTTAGCCCTAGAGCCTCAAAACTTAAGATTTCCTCTTTTTAAGTCCGATAAAGACTCCTTCGAGTAAATCTTCGTATTCGAGAGCCCTACATGGTTGGTACCAACCTTTCCAAGCTCAACTAACTCCCCAAGTTAGTTGCTTGGCTGTAGCAAGGGTTACGAGGTCTGGTTCTACGCGCATCAATCCGTGTGAACCCTGGTCTAATCGTAAGCATTCTTGACACATTAAGCATTTCTTATCTTATTCATTTTTTAGGGTTGTTACATTATCACCCCCTTAGGAACATTCGTCCCCGAATGACACTACCACTATATAGCGTAATGCTAGTCTGATCATAACATAATCATTATGCACAGTAAAGCAATAGCAACAAAATATGGAGAGAAATGGAAACTTAGACTTATGAGTAGGAAGTCTAACCTCAAGAGATGAAAAGATGAGGGTAACGGGATCTCATGTCGGCCTCAGCATCCCACGTAGCACCCTCAACAAGATGATTTCTCCACAATACCTTCACTGTGGCAATCTCCTTGTTCCTCAACCGCTTGATCTGTCTGTCTAAGATCTCAACAGGTACCTCCTCATAGGACAAGTCTTCATCGAACCCCAGACCTTCCACAGGTAGAATCGATGTTGGATCACCTAGGCACTTCTTTAACATGGATACATGAAAGACTGGATGGACATAAGCTAGCTCCACATGCAATGCCAACTCATAAGCCACCTCACCCACACGCTATAGGATCTCATATGGCCCAACATACCTCGGACTCAACTTACCTTTTCTGTCAAACCTCATCACCCCTCTCATAGGTGATATCTTCAAGTAAACCTGGTCACCAACATCAAACTCTAAGGGCCGTTTTCTACTATCTGTATATGACTTTTGCCGACTGTAAGCAGTAGCCAACCTGTCCCTAATCACTCTGACCTTCTCTAAGGCCTCATGAATGATCTCTGGACCCAAAATGGATGACTCTCCAACCTCGAACCACCCAACTGGAGATCTACACCTTCTACCATACAGTGCCTCAAATGGTGCCATCTCAATGCTGGAGTGATAGCTATTATTATACGAGAACTCTATCAAAGGCAGATGGTCATCCCAGCTACCCCTGAAGTCAATCACACACGCTCTCAAAATGTCCTCCAATGTCTGAATGGTGCGCTCTGCCTGCCCATCAGTCTGAGGATGAAAGGCAGTACTGAGCTTTACCTGCGTGCCTAAGCTCTTCTGGAAAGATCTCCAGAAATGTGAAGTAAACTGAGCTCCTCTATCTGAAATGATAGACAAAGGAATCCCGTGCCATCTCACAATCTCATCAATATAGAGCCGTGCATAATCCTCGGCTCTGTAAGTAGACTTCACAGGGATAAAATGGGCAGACTTAGTCAATCTGTCCATAATAACCCATATGGAGTCATGCTGCCTCATAGTTCTCGGAAGACCAACCACGAAGTCCATATTAATGGCCTCCCACTTCCAAGTCGAAACCACAATAATCTGAGTCAGACCGCCAGGCTTAAGATGTTCTGCCTTAACCTGCTGACAATTAGGACACTCGGCCACATATTCTGCAATGTCCTTCTTCATGCCATCCCACCAATAAATCTTCTTAAGATCATGATACATCTTGGTGGAACCTGTATGTATGGAATATCTGGAACCATGGGCCTCTACAATAATCCTGGTCCGCAAATCATCCACATCTGGTACACACAGCCTATCCTGATACCTAAGTATGCCATCACCTCCCAAAGCGAAGGACTCATTCATCTTTATCAACAGTGAGTTCTTCAGCTCCATCAACACAGGATCTAGATGCTGACCCTGCTTGACTTCAACTACCAAGGATGATTCAGAACTAGGATGAACTGAAACACCCCCACTAGTAGAGTCAACCAATCGCACACCCAGTCTGGCCAGTCTGTGTACATCTTTCACCAACTCCTTCTTCTCGTCCTCAACGTGGGCTGTACTTCCCATGCTCATCCTGCTCAAAGCATCAGCTACAACATTAGCCTTACCTGGATGGTGGTGAACATTCATGTCATAATCCTTCAACAGCTCCAACCATCTCCGCTGACGTAGATTCAACTCCCTCTGTGTGAACACGTACTGGAGACTCTTGTGGTCTGTGAATACATCCACATGCACTCCATACAAGTAGTGCCTCCACAACTTCAGTGCAAACAACAAAGCTGCCAACTACAGGTCATGAGTGGGATAATTCTTCTCATGAACCTTGAGCTGTTTGGACGCATAGGCTATCACCTTACCAACCTTCATAAGAACACAACCCAAACCAACCATAGATGCATCACAGTAAACAATGTAATTCTTACCACACGTAGGCAAAGTAAGCACCGGGGCTGAAGTGAGTCTGTCCTTGAGCTCCTGGAAACTCTTCTCACAAGTCTCCGTCCATTCAAACTTGGCTTTCTTCTTAGTCAAAGCTGTCAATGGGGCAGCAATGGAAGAAAAACCCTCCACAAACCTGCGGTAGTAACCAGCCAATCCCAGAAAGCTACGGATGTCAGTAGGAGTAAGAGGCTTTGCCCAGTTCTTCACAGCCTCAGTCTTTCTGGGATCCACCTCCACGCCCTGATCGGACACAACATGACCCAGGAAGGTCACTGATCTAAGCCAAAATTCACACTTGCTGAATTTGGCATACAGCTGATGTTGTCTAAGTACCTGCACGGTTAGTCTCAAATACTGTTCATGCTCTTCCTTGGTCCTAGAGTAGATGAGGATGTTGTCAATGAATACTATGACAAAAGAATCAAGGTATTCACTTAAGAATCGGTACATGAGGTCCATAAACGCAGCAGGTGCATTCTTAAGACCAAATGACATGACTAAGAACTCATAATGACCATAACGGGTACGAAAGGCTATCTTTGGGACATCTTCATCCCTAACCCTAAGTTGATGATACCCTGAACGAAGATCAATCTTAGAGAAGAAACTAGACCGTTGGAGCTGATCGAACAAATCATCTATTCTGGGAAGTGGATACTTATTCTTTATAGTGACTTTGTTGAGCTGCCAATAATCGATACACATTCTAAAGGTTCCATCCTTCTTTTTCACAAACAATACTGGAGCGCCCCAAGGGGATATGCTCGGCTGAATGAAACCCTTATCAGTGAGATCATTTAACTGCAGCTTCAAATCTTTGAGTTCAGTTGGAGCCATTATGTAAGGAGGAATTGAAATTGGTTTAGTATCGGGTTCTAAGTCGATACCAAAGTCAATCTCTCAAGGGGGAGCGCCTCCAGGCAAATCATCAGGAAATACATCTAGGAACTCATTCACTACAGGTACTGAGTCTATGGAAAGAATGTCATGATCTAAAGCATTAACATTCATAAGATGACACAATAACCCCTTGGACATCATTTTATTGGCCTTAAGGTTCGACATCAAGGGATTTGGATGACTCGAGTTGTACCCCTCCTAGACTAGCTCCTCTTCATCAGGGAAACAAAATCTCACCACTCTACTATGACAATCCAAACAAGCATAACAACTTTAAAGCCAGTCCATGCCAAGAATAACATCAAATCATGCATGGGTAACTCAACCAAGTCTGCACACATAGTCTTACCACTTACAACTATTGGGCAATCTTTGTATACTCTATCACTTCTTACATTTTCTCCTAAAGGTGTACTAACCACTATAGGATCATGCAGAACTTCAGGCAATATCTCAAAAATGAGAGCGAGCAAAGGAGTTACAAAGGAAAGCGTAGACCCTGTATCAAGTAAAGCATAAACAGAAGTTGAGAATACTTGCAGCATACCTATGACCACATCATCAGACTTCTCCTGCTCCTCCCTGCCCTTCAGGGCATAGAACCTGTTCCTCTTAGGAGGCTCTGCTGCTGCTGCACCCTGCAGATTAGGCCTAGGCTGAGCATTACCTCCAGCCTGACCTCTGTTCTGTGGGCAGTGTCTAACCATGTGCCCACTCTTACCGCAACCGAAGCAGGCATAAGTGCCCTGTCTGCACTCTCCACTGTGAGCACGGCCACACTTAGCACAGTTCTTTTTGGGACGCTATATCTCACCTCCATTGCCCTTCTTGGACTCAGGTCTGCCTCCTCTAGGTGTTGTACTCCTCTGCGAATTAGAGTTCCCAGAACTCTGTTGCCCCTTCTTGAACCTGGGCTGCTCACGGATGCCAAAATTGTTTCTGTGGCCTCCATGGCTGGGACCTTCCTGATCTTGAGGCTTAGGCCTCCTAGCATCACGAATACCCCTCTTTTTGCGGCTGTCCTCTACCTGCTGGACATGCACCATCAACCTGGACAGGTCCATATTATCATGGAGCATCGCAGACCGACACTCCTCCTCAAGATCTCCATTGATTCCTGTGAGGAACCTGCTCATCTCATCCCTGCTGTTAGATACAAGGGAAGTAGCATACCTGGATAATTTAACAAACTTTAGCACTCATCTCATCCTTGCTGTTAGATACTAAGGAAAGTAGCATACCTGGATGGTTTAACAAACTTCAGGGAATACTCCCTGACTGTCATAGATCCCTGCTTAAGGTTGATAAACTCCTCAACCTTTTCCTCCCTCATCTCCCTGGGAAAGAATCTCTCCAGGAAGGCTGTCTTAAACAACTCCCAAGTGACTGGAAGTCCGCCCAAAGCTCGGCTATCCTGCCATATCTTGCACCAAGTCTGTGCAACATCCTTGAGATGATAGGAAGCCAGCTCAGCCTCTTCTCAATATTTGTGTCCCCCATGGCCACCAAAATCTTGTGTACCTCATCCATGAACTCCTGGAGATCCTATGAAGTCTTGGACCCTGTGAAAATAGGAGGATTCATCCTCGTAAAGTCTCGCAGCCTGTCAGCCATGCTACGTACCGGTGGGTTCTCCCTCTGAACATTCTGCCGGGGCAGTCGTAGCCTGGGCTTGCATAGTGATTGCCTGTGCCATCTGGGCCATGGATGCCCGCACCTCCGCATCAGTCAACCCAGCTGGTTTAACCAGCATGGCCACTCCTTCAGCTGGAGCCTGGGGTGGAACCTGATTATTCCCAGCAGCTGCTCCTCCTCTCCTCTGACCAACATTCCTCCTAGTATTCATTCTCTAAAACAATAAGAACTATTGTTAGACACGCTCATAACACCAAGAAATCAGACATTTGGAAAATCATGATAAGATCAGAAGCAGGGAAATTTTCCTACGCATCATGCAGTCTCTAATTCAGGATAGTGGTGCACTTCACTACCATGACTTAGAAACTACTCAATGTGGTTGATGTGAACTGATTATTCTCGGAATTTAACCAGGCTCTGATACCAACTTTGTCACGATTGGAATCTAGACACCAGACGAGACCGGCGTCGTTGACCACTCAGAGGTCGCAGACAAGCCTACTTACGTCATTCTTACTTTAGCTAGGTCAATTTTAGCGGAAAATTTGAACTTTTTGTTTATTAACATACTTACTAATCATTTCTAATACATTCATAATTTGTTCACCATTAACCATCTAACATTAAGATCATCAAATGAAAGAAATAGTTTAATATAGCAATAACTGTATACTTTCCAAAATGGCACCAATACAATGTCTGAAATAATACGGGAAAGAAACGCTAGTGGAAGATACTCCACTAGCTCAATACTAAGACTAAGCTAGAATTTTAATGGGCAAGCATCCTCGAAAGCATGAGGGCCTACCAAGTCCGGATGAATGCTCGACGTCCGGATAGCTTCAGCGTCAACCTGTAGCTCTAGCATCCACGTGCCTGCACCTAAAATTGTAGAGTTGTATAGGGTTAGTACACACTTGTACTAAGTATGGGTATATGCAAGCACACACCAAGGACATGCATGAGAAAGGATAGCTCTTCCCTAACAACATGATTATGGAAAGTCAAGTCAGTGGATTAGGAAAGTTGCTGAACTTTCCAAATTTTGATTAGGAAAGTCAGTGAGCTTTCCAAATTTGGATTAGGAAAGTTAGTGAACTTTCCAAATTTGGTTTAGGAAAGTCATGCCATGAGAGTAACATGCATCATCATACTTATCATATTGCACACAGCACATAACATCTTACACATAGCACATATCATATAACATACAATACATAACATCTTTTATAACATTCATTGATATGCCATGAGACCTTGGATTTATGGACTTGACATTAAGTCTTTTCCAAAATGAGGGCTCAACATATGGGACCTCAACTAGGGAGTCTTCATTAGCAAACACAGAGTCTGCTTCATTCATTCATACGTACTTCATTTCATTTCGTTCATAGGCCACTGTGAACACCAGCTATACCTAGGGTGTAGTTTAAGACTTTCATCGGGTTTGCTGTGCAATGATCAAGAATAACCTAGTGTCATTACCTGAGTCTAGCTCACCTCTTGATTATCCTATCCTAACACCTTTGGTATCCTTCATTTCATTATGTGCTTTATTTTAGGCTGGCCTCATTCATTCATTAGGAACTTTAACTTTAACCGACACAGATCATGTGAGAATCATGAAATCCAGTGTCTCCCCCACACCGAAAAGAGGTGGAATCACTGGCCAAGGTGACCCAAAACATGGTAGCATACATGGGAATTTAACCCTGCCAGATCCCTATATTGGCAGTATAGGTTCGAAGACTAGGAGATATAAGGAGACCCATACCCGTCAAGCCGGACAGTCTCATATCATGAGAGTTACGTGAACCTCCGCCCTTCCCGAAAGAAGGCATCCCCGTTCATAGCTAGTCTATCGCTGCTCAGTATAAAGTTCCATTACATTCAACTCATATGGTATGGAAGCTGGCTTTTAGTATGAGGACATATATCTCAATAGATGATTTCTCATATCATCATTAGTATTAAGTGTGTTAATCTCAATACTTTTATTAGAGTGTCCATAGAGACTGGTCTCTTCATTAACTTTACACTCTCATAGGTTAGTACGTTTTGGTAACAATTACTTAGGCTCATTTGAGATTGTTCTCATCTTTTACATTATCCTCATATCATGTTGTCACCACATTCATTAACATTAGCACAATTGCTCTTCATAATTACTCACCCCATTTTACGTGAATGTTCATTTCATCATATGCCAATATACTTGGCCATTTGTGTGTTTAACACTCTTACTTAACCCTTCTAGGGTTTCTTCATTTCATTACATAATAATCATTTCATCGTATGCCAATGCACTTGGACATTTAGTGTGTTTTACACTCGTACTTAATCCATTCTAGAGTTAATTCATTTCATTACATACATCTTAGGTTCGCTTATTTTTAAACATATGCTAGACTTATGGGTCTATACAGACAAGCCATGAGGATTCATTCATAGTTCGTTAAGTGACTCATATCTTCCTAAGATTATGTAGTACAAGACTTATGTATCTTGTATATATGCCAAGATCTCGATTTTGATCTAAGTAGGTGGCATTATTCTTGAATATTTAATTCATGTATGACTTATGTATAAATACGGAAATTTGGGCAAGGGAACCCAAGTTCGAACCACTTGGACAATACTTACATTTTTCCTTGACCTTATTTTTTAGTCTTCATGACATTGGGACCCTAGATCGAGCCCCAACATCAACATTCTATCTTTATTTTTCTCCTTGGGTTTTCCTCTTAATTTGGCCGAAGGGTTGTGGGATCGAACCCCTACAACCCCTTTTATTTTTCATTTAAAACCTTGTTGTCCCATTTCGCCTAGACCAAGAGGTTGTGAGATCAAACCCCCACAACCTCTTTTTATTTTAGTCTTTCTTTCGCTGAAATTAGGAGGTTGTGGGTTCGAACCCCCACAGACTCCTTATTTTATTTTTAATTTCACTAGTGGCTGTGAGGTGGTGGGTTCGAACCCCCACAGCCTCCTAATTTTTATTTTTAATTAAAATTGACTTAGCTAGGAGTTTGGCAGTGAGGTTGTGGGATCGAGTCCCCACAGCCTCACTTTATTTTCTTATTGATTTCGCCCTTCTCCTTTCAAGCCTTGAGGTCGTGGGTTCGATTCCCACACCTCCCATTTTATTTAATTAAGTTATTGCTCTCTCCTTATTCGCCTGCACCCCCATTTCGAATCTCTCCAACCCCGTTTCTTTTTATTCTTGCGAAATTAAGGTGTTATACGTGTGAGGTCACAGGTTCGAACCCTGGTGGCCTCACCCCTTTAAAAACCAATTAATATCCAGATTTCCCTCTACACTTTAGCCTAAACAAAACTTGTAATTCTTGCTGGAAACTAGTCATTTTTATTAGCTTATATTCACCAATATTTCCACATGAAAACTTAGGAAAACTCATGGATCATTTAACACCTTTTTGGGGTGTATTTCATGGATTCGTTTAACACATTCTTAGGTGTAGTTTCATTGTTGTTTTGGCTGCAACTTTCCACTAAAAATCAGTCACATACACCTCATATGAACATCACGAATTACACATTTTATGCACGTTAATTTCAGCCATCAAACTAACCACTTTAAGACTTCAAAACAGATAGCAACAACAACAAACATTTACATATTGCACCACATCATTTTCGATTGACATCATTGAACATGCTTGCTATTTCTAAACACAAAATCACAAAGAACATCATATTTCACACTTAGCTACCAGCAACCATACCAACAACATGATTTCTAACATAGTATAGATTGAAATCGGAAGGAGACTAGGTACAAGGAGTTCAACATTTAAGGGGACAGCCCTAGTTTCATACGTTAACTTTTGTATAAAGAAATTCCTTTTGGAGAAAGGATTTCAAGAGAGAAACCCATACCTGTTCTTCGTGTTGTTAAACAATCAAAGTTGCTGCCCAGAATCACCACCAACCCAACGTCAAACACAGAAACTCCCACCTTACCCGTCGAGAATGTCACGTTTTTGCTTTACTTTGATGGATTGTTTTTGTCGTTGAATTCTAATACGTTCTTCAAGTGTGAAGAACTTTTGTTGTTATTTCTGATTTTTTTGTTGCTGCTTTGTTAACAGAGAAACATGAAAAATAAATGGGAGAGGTGGATGAAACGTGAAAAAGAGAGAGAGGTTCCTTAGGATTAGTATTCTAGTTGAGACTTAGTCAAAATAAGATATCTTAATTAATAATTAATTAATAATAAAAATCTGATTTTCCTTTTTCATAAATCAGCTAATAAATATTAATTGATTAAATTAATTTATCAATTTAAATAAAAACAATTTAAATCATTGCTTTCACCTAGGTTCGAACCCGGGTGGAGCAAGACTTCACTTCAAGAGCTCAATTTTGGCTCTCTCTCCCCAAATTGCCCATCCACTTTATTAATTAAATAATTAAATATATATTTAGGGTAATTACGATATTACACTTATCCTAGTAAAAGACCATTTTACGTCTAGACCCTCAAAACTTAAGATTTCCTCTTTTTAAGTCCGGTAAAGACTCCTGCGAGTAAATCTTTGTATTCGAGAGCCCTACATGGTTGGTCCCAACCTTTCCAAGATCAACTAACTCCCCACGTTAATTGGCTTGGCTGTAGCAAGGTTTCTGAGGTCTGGTTCTACGCGCATCAATCAGTGTGAACCCTGGTCTAATCGTAAGCATTCTTGACACATTAAGCATTTCTTATCTTATTCATTTTTAGGGCCTGTGATGAAATCCATATTGATCACATCCCACTTCCAAGTAGGAATATCGATCTCTTGAGTCATACCTCCTGGTTTCTGATGTTCTACCTTGACTTGCTGACAATTGGGGCACTTACTCACAAAATCTGCTATATCCCTCTTCATGCCATTCCACCAATAGACTTCCCGCAGATCGCGGTACATCTTAGTGGCACCTGGATGAATAGAATACCTGCAGTTATGGGCTTCTGCAAGAATATGCTGCCTCAACTCGCCCACACCAGGAACACACAATCTACCCTGGTAGCAAAGTACACCATCTCCCCCTTGAGAGAAAACCTCCACTCTCTGATTATGGACTGCACCCTTAAGTTCAAGCAAGATCGGATCACTATCTTGCTTTTCCTTACCCTCCACTACCAAAGACGATTCTACCCCATTCTGAACTGTTACACCGCTGTCTGATATGCTCATAAGGCGAACTCCCAAGCGAGCAAGCCTGTGAACATCCTTCACTAGCTCCTTTCTTTCTTCATCAACATGGGCTACACTACCCATAGATAATCTACTAAGAGCATCGGCTACGACATTCGCCTTTCCAGGATGATAATGCACACTCATATCATAATCCTTAAGGAACTCAAGCCATCTCCTCTGGCGAAGATTCAACTCTTTCTGGGTGAACACATACTGAAGGCTCTTATGATCGGTGAACACATCTACATGAACACCATACAAGTAGTGTCTCCACATCTTGAGTGCAAACACCACTGATGCAAGCTCGAGGTCATGAGTTGGATAGTTCTTCTCATGCACCTTAAGCTGTCTAGAAGCATAAGCTATAACCTTATCTCTTTGCATCAACACACAACCAAGGCCAACTCTGGATGCATCACAACAGATCACATAACCATCTGAACCCTCTGGTAGAGTCAAGACAGGAGTTGTAGTCAATCTAGTTTTCAATTATGCGAAGCTTTTCTCACAATCATCTGACCATTGGAACTTAACCATCTTGTGAGTCAACCTTGTCAATGGTGAGGGTATGGATGAAAATCCTTCCACGAAACTTCTGTAATAACCCGCTAGACCTAAGAAACTTCTAATATCTGTAGCAGAGGTAGGTCTGGGCCATTGTTTCACTGCTTCTATCTTCTGTGAATCTACGTGGATCCATTCGCTAGGTATAATGTGACCAAGAAAAGCAACGGATTGCAACTAAAACTCACATTTGCTAGACTTAGCGAATAACTGGCGATCCTTGAGAGTCTGTAGAACAATTCTCTAATGACTTGCATGTTCTTCCTCACTCCTAGAGTAAATGAGGATATCATCAATTAAGACGATAACGAACAAGTCCAAGTACTGTTTGAACTCTCTGTTCATCAAATCAGTGAAAGTTGCACGAGCATTGGTTAGTCCAAACGACATAACTACAAATTCATAATGACCATACCGAGTTCTGAAGGCTGTTTTCGGAATGTCACTATCTCTGACTCTGAGCTGATGATAACCCGATCTGAGGTCTATCTTTGAGTTATGACTAGCACCCTGAATTCGGTCAAACAAGTCATCAATCCTGGGGATGGGATACTTATTCTTGATTGTGACCTTGTTTAATTGTCTATAGTCAATGCACATTCTGAGAGAACTATCTTTCTTCTTTACGAACAACACTGGTGCACCCCATGGTGAAATACTAGGTCTGATGAAGCCCTTATCTAGAAGGTCTTTCAACTGCTCTTTCAATTCCTTAAGTTATGCTGGAGTCATTCTGTAAGGAGGAATAGAAATAGGCTGGGTATCTGGAAGAAGAACAATTCCAAAATTGATTTCCCTTTAGGGAGGAACTCCGGGAAGATCTTCTAGAAACACTTCTGGAAATTCACTGACTACTGGAACTTACTCAAGAGTTGGGGTTTTAGAGCTAGAACCCTTAACCTAAACTAGATGATAGAGATAACCCTTAGAGATCATCTTTCTGACCTTAAGGTAAGAAATAAATCGACCCATAGGCGCTAAACTACTACCCTTCCATTCTAAGATAGGTTCGTCTGGAAACTGAAAACAAACAATTCTCGTTCTGCAATTGACTGAGGCATAACATGAATGTAACCACTCCATGCCTAGAATGACATCAAAGTTTACCATTTCTTACTCTACTAGATCTGCTGAGGTGACTTTCTGAGAGACTGTGACAAGGCTATTTCTGTATACCCGTCTATATATAACTGGGTCACCGACTGTAGTAGAGACTGAGAAAAGTTCTGAGAGAGTTTCTGGACTAATATTGATTTTTAGTGCTATACTGAGTTACAAAAGACAAAGTAGTCTTTGTTGTTTTTACACTGAGTGAACCATATGTGAGCTACACCTTAAGCTGGTGGGATGCCAATTTCACCTATCACTACCAGTTACTTGCATCACACCAAATATTTTCTTGACCTTATCAATGAACTTCATGGGTCCTTACCAACTGTGACCCTAAAACTTAGGCGGATCCATCCTAACAAAATTACAAACTCTGGCTGCCACTAATCGATCATTTCTATTAGTAGGAACTCAAACCTTGTGATTATTCTTGTTGTTCATACTCTGAGCCAAAAGCTGAATTGGCATTCTGAAACTCTGCATTGGAGACTTCTTGATCTGGGACTGGAGGAGCTGCATTTTCATTCCTGGCGTTCGCATTCCTAGCATTAGCTCTACGAAGAGGCATGATCTGAAATGTAGAACGTCAAGTTAGAATGGAATAAGATCATACCTTATGCACGATAAGAGTAACAAGAAAGTGAAGTTTTCCTAAAACACTTCATATCCTCCCTCTCATTAGATGTGGTGCACTTCACACCCATGAAAAGGACTCTACTTAGTGCGGCTTTTCAGACATCCTAGGACTCTTGAACCTAGTGCTATGATACCATGTTTTGTCACGCCCCGAGTTACCCCGAGACGCGGACACGGAACCTAGGACCACAAGTGATCCCAAGCTAACCCTGTTGGCATGATCATGAGCATACTAAAGAATAATAAACTGATGTGGAAGCTAAATCATAATTTAATCTGAAAAGATGGGGAATACCCATATGCTAAAATTTATATAATATGAAAACAATGAGTTTAATACAAAAGAAATATTAACTCAATACTAAGCTGAGTCTAACTATGTCTGAAAATAGCCTTTAAACTAGACTAGAAATACTGGGACAAGCCCCAGCTAAATCTAGCAAAATCTGAAACCAAAAGACTAAATACTGAACAGAAACTCATGACTATTGTCCTCGGGGAATGAGGACTCACCACTAAATCTGCTGAACTGGAGATCGAAAATCGATCTATGCGTGATTTGGATGCTGGGAACCTGAACCTACATCACGAGAAGATGTAGCGCATGTATGCGTCAGTACTTGAAAGGTACTGAGCATGTAGGGTGGAGTAAAGCTGAAATAAAACATAACTGAACAAGAACAAAAGCAATTATAATAAACTGAACATAATATACTGAATTTCTGAGCTAACTGAATGCAATGACCAATTTATAACATGCTGAAACTGAATACTAAATATACTGATAAATGGTCAATGCAGAGAGTCTGACTGAACTGTGGGAGATACTAACAACTGATAATAAAACCACATGAGCTAAATGTGGAGTTCGATGTATACGCCCCATCGAGAGGACCCAATATACCCCGCCAAAGGTATAAAGGCATGCTGGCGTGATCACTAAACGGATTGCCCACAGAGGGGACTTACAACCTACTTGGCTAGTAGTTCTGGGACTATTGGGTACGCTAAACCCTAGTCCAACTCGGTATTATGCTACTTCCAATGAATTATGTAAATTAACTGATTATGTTTGAGTTTCTGTAAATACTGGATAGCTCGAAACTGAACATGCAAACTCAGAATGCAACAATTAATCTGGTAATTATGCATTTATAACTGAGGCATGTATATCTGAAGTGTCTGAAATATCTGACCTAGCATGTGTAATTCAAGAACTAAAGAAATACAAAGATAGGGTTCTAAAATTCATGTGATAATCTGAGTAATAACATGATAATATAATTTGGAACATATATTTAACAAATTCATGAAGTTCTATCAAAGTTCTAGAAACCCTAGGTTTAATCATGATAAGAGAATCAAGAACTGACTGAAAACTAGGGACCCAATGGGTGAAAGGAACCCACTAGTGAAATCCCACATACCTGGTGATGAAATCCATGGAAAAATACTTAAGTTTTGGAGCTGGAACTGCTGGAGCTTGTGGCGTTTTTGAACTAGGGTTCTTGAGCTTTTTCTCCTCTCTTGCTTCTAATTTTCTAAGTTTTGATCTTGGATATGTTTTAATTATGTTTCTAGGCTTAAACTGACTAAATTATGATGATTTAGGGTTAAAACGATGTAACTTAGGGTTTAAACAAAGTGGAAAAGGTCAAAAAGACCCCTGGGAAAGTTGCTGTCAGACCAAACGACGGCCAGGACTGACGGTCCGTCGTCTGACCGACGCCCCGTCATTGGGTCCGTCGACTGGCCTGTTCGACAATCCTTTACTAAAATAAGCATAACTTTTTACTCGGAGGTCTGAATTTAGCAAGGTTGGTGTCTATGGAAAGATAATTCCATTATCTATATTTTGGTAGGTCATGTGACACATAATTCATTTTGTGCTAGGAGGTATGACCATTTGAAATTTACCCAACTACATTTCCCCTTAACTATGTGCTAATTTTCCACCAACGGTCAGATCTACAGGCCGTAGGTCCACCTACGGACCATGCTGGTCATCCGTAGCTCTTGTCAGAGAGTGGGTGAAGGGAGTCTTGATCGATAGTCATGGACTACGGATCGTCGTTTGACCTACGGACCGTAAGTCCGTCCGTCGTCCAAGACTTAACCAATTTTTTTAGGCTGAAATTTTTGGGAGTTTCTGATCCCATCGACGGTTGTGCAGGACGGACCGTGGGTCAGGCTACGGTCCGTCGATGCCATCTTTGGTTGTACCTGTTGATTTTTTTGAAAAAAACTAATTTTTGGTCTGTTTTGGCTACGGGGTGTTACATAAGACAAAAAGGAAACGAAGAGTTCCAAAAGAAATTTGATCAAGAAAAGGGAACATTGATTCCAATAAAGTTTTTTAAAGCTATGTTTTGAGCAATTACATCAACGCAAAGAAAGAATTTGTGTTAAAACATATGAGTTATGTATATTTTTTAGAGTAGTTTTGAGCACTGATATGGGGATTAGAGCTCATATTAACTGAAGTCTTCATAAACCATGTTTCCATCATTGATATTAATGGGTCATACTTTTTAGATGATCACATAAGTTAAGCTAGTGGATCCACTAAGTTAAGTAGTTCTATGCGATGACATAATACAAGACAATTCTGGCAGCGTGGGCTAGATGTTGTATCACCACTTAGGCTCATACTGGTGGTTGTCGGTTAAAGAATCTCCCTTAGAAAACTATATCATTTCAAATATAAGTAAAGTGAGTTTTCTGATGTATTTCTTTAACGAACTAAGTGTTTTCATTGTTTTACAAGATTTTACGTGTCTTATTGCTTATATTAAGTCAAGTTATTCATGTGTTGAGCAGAGCCAAGGTATGTGTTCCTTCTTACTCTTTTCAAGATTAAGTTAAAGTTAGCATTCCAAATGCATACTCGTACATTCAATGTACTGATGCCAGCTGACAAGCATCGTATCATGATTCAGAAGTAGGTAACAAGGATCAACATTATCTAGTGCCTTGTTAATCCAGCTAACCTCTCGGAGTAAGTGGTGAGCCTCCTTGCATTCTGACGGACACATTTATTCGCTTTTTGTTCTTTCTTTTATAAGATGTTGTGGGGTCTATCCCAACATCCATCTTATTATTATAGAGGCTTCATTTACATTAAGAGAGTTATTATTGAGTCTCTGATCTTTGTATTGCATAATTTTATGATGAGACTTAAGTGCCATTTTAGCCAACTTGTTTCATTAAGTTATTTAATGAGATTGTTTTATTGAGTTACGTCTTCCGCTGAGTTACGTAAGCCATACCAAGGGTTTGCTCAAGGCCAGCAATGGTCTTCGAGTGTTGGCCATGCCCAGGGTGTAGGCTCGGGGCATGACAAATTTGGTGTTAGAGCATAGAGTTCAAGAGTCCTAGGGAGTCTATGAAGCCGTGTCTATAGAGTCCTGGTTATCGGTTTGAAGCGCGCTACATCAATAATTAAGAGGCTGCAACATTTAGGAATTCCTCACTTCTTTCATATTTCTTTCTGTGCCTTAGAGTTTATCTCTAATACTTCCTTTATAATTCGTGCTTGCGCGTGTTTAAGATAATCATGCCTCCACAAAGAGAAGAAAGAGGTCGTCCAGCTAGAAGGAATGCAGAGGAACCAGAGTTACCTAATGCACCTGACGTGCAACCACAATACGAGGTCACTAATGCAAGATCTCGTGAGGCTATGCGGATGCTAATATAAGTGGTAACTTATAAAGTTGTACATCATAGAGGAGCTACACAAGATGAGGCTGAACGTTCGAGGATTTGTGAATTCTTGAGAATGAATCCTCCTAGTTTCACCGATTCGATTACTACTGAAGATTCGGAGAATTTTGTTGAGGAACTGAAGAAGTTTTTTGATGTAATGCATGTTTCTGATGTTGAATGAGTTGAGCTACCTGCATATCAACTGAAAAATGTGGCTAGGACTTGGTTCGATCAGCGCAAGGAGGGTAGAGATAAGGATGCACCACATTCGAGTTAATCCTATTTTGAAAAAGCTTACTTGGGGCATTTCTTTCCTTGAGAATTGAAACACTTTAAGTTAGGGTAGTTTCTTACACTGAAACAAGACTCTTTGAGTGTGCATGAATATGGGTTGAAGTTCACCTAGTTGTCCGTCTATGCTCCTGAAATGGTTAAGGACATGAGAAAGAGAATGAGCTTGTTTCTCGCAGGCCTTGGTCATGGATTAAGCAAAGAGGACAGGGATGAGATAATGATAGGCGACATGGACATATCAAGGTTGATGGTGTATGTGCAGCAGGTCGAAAAGTAAAAGTTGAGGGACAGAGAAGAGTATAGAAGCAAGAAAGTTAAGACTGGAAATGAGTCTGGGCAGCAGGCAGTTTGTATGAATCGACCACAATTGCAGAAACAAAAGGAGTCTGCACCATTATCCTATAGTGCTCCTGCACCTAGAAGCAAAGTTTAGCATAATGGCAAGAATTCCTAGTACTATAGAGTTAGACCAGCACAATCTCAAGGAAGTGTTGCACATGGAGATAGTTGGGTTCCTGCATGTGCTAAGTGTGGTAAAACCCACCCAGGTAAATGTCTTGACGGACAGACATGTTACTTTAAGTGTGGGAAAGAGGGTCATTTTATGAAGGAGTGCCCTAAGAACAGGCAGGGTAGTGGAAATCCGGGCAAAAAAGCCCAATGTTCATCAGTTCCTCCACCAGAAAGGGTTGCACCTAAAGGAGCAACTTGTGGTACTGGCGGAGGGGCAAACTGTATATATGCAACCACTACCTGCCAAGAGCAAGAGAACTCTCCAAATTGTCACTGGTATGATCAAAGTCTTTAATTTTTATGTTTATGCTTTGCTAGACCCATGACAAGTTTGTCGTTTGTAACTTCTTATGTTGCAAATAAGTTTGAAATACTTCTAGAGAAACTTTGTGAACCCTTATGTGTTTCAACACCTGTTGGGGAGTCTATTCTAACAAAAAGAGTCTATCGTTATTGTTCTGTATCTATTAATCACAACAACACCATGGTTGACCTATTGGAGTTAGACATGGTAGATTTTGATGTCACTGTAGTTATAGAATGGCGTTATGCCTCCTATGCATCAATAGATATTAGAACTCGAGTTCGCAAGTTTTTGATTCCTAATGAGCCACTTATTGAGTGGAGTAGTAGTTCAACACTGCATAAGGATCGTTTCATTTAATACCTCAAGGCGAGAAAGTTTGTTCCAAAAAGATGTATCTATAACTTAGTACTAGTTAATGACTCAAGTGGTGAGGTACCTTCCCTTCAATCAGTTTCTATAGTAAAAGAGTTTCCAAAAGACTTTCATAAAGATCTACCCGAAGTCCCTCCTGAGAGAAATAGACTTTGGCATAGACATCATTCTAGATACTCATCCTTTCTCTATTCTGCCATATAGAATGACACCAGTAGAGTTGAAAGAGTTGAAAGAACAGTTCAAACATCTATTAGATAAGGGTTTCATTCGACCAAGTGTCTCACCTTGGGGTGCTCCAGTCTTGTTAATGAGAAATAAAGATGGTTCCTTTAGGATGTGTATAGACTACCGTCAAATGAATAAGGTTACCATCAAGAATAAGTATCCTCTTGTAAGGATAGAAGATCTATTCGATCAACTTCATGGTGCCACCTATTTTACAAAAATAGACCTCAAATTTGGCTACCATTAGTTGAAAGTTAGGGAATGTGACATTCCGAAGACAACTTTCAGAACCAGATATGGGAATTATGAGTTTTTTGTCATGTCGTTTGGTTTAACTAATGCACCAGCAGCGTTGACCTTATGAATAGAGTCTTTATTAATGACATACTAATCTATTCAAGGAATGAAGAAGATCATTCTAGTCACCTCAAGATAGTCCTTCAGGCTTTGAAAGATAAAGATTTATATGACAAATTCTCCAAGTATGAGTTTTGGCTTAAGTCTGTGTTATTTTTTGGCCACATAGTTTCTGATGATGGAATTAGAGTGGATACCCAAAAGATAGAATTAGTTCAGAGTATTCCTATAGCCATGTCTCCAAATGATATTAGGAGTTTCTTGGGTTTGGCTTGCTATTACAGAAGGTTTCTTGAGGGGTTTTTGTCTATCTCTTCTCCTTTAGCCAAGATGACTCAGAAGACAGTTAAGTTTCAATTTTCTGAAGCTTGCGACAAAAGATTTGAGGAATTTATAAAGTGGTTGACTACTACCCCAGTTTTGACCTTACCAAAAGGTACTCAAGGATTTGTGGTGTACTGTGATGCATCTAGAGTTGGGTTGGGATGGGATGTGTGTTGATGCAGAATCACAAGGTTGTAGTTTATTCCTCAAGACTGTTGAAAGTTCATGAGAAGAATTATCCAACCCATTACTTCGAATTGACTGCTGTAGTTTTTGCTTTAAATATATGGCGGAACTACTTGTATGGTGTTCATGTCGATATATTTATTGATCACAAGATCTTACAATATGTGTTTACCAAGAAAGAGGTCAATCTCAGACAAAGGAGGTTGTTAGAATTACTCAAGGATTATAACATGAATATTATTTACCACTAAGGTAAGGCTAATGTGGTTGTTGATGCTTTAAGCAGGTTATATATGTGGAGTATCGCTCATGTTGAGGGAGAAAAAGGGGAGTTATCCAAAGATGTGAATAGACTTGCACACCTAGGAGTCAGACTTATGTATTCCATAGAAGGAGGAATAGTAGTGACAAACGGGGCTGAATCATCACTAGTGTCAGAGGTGAAACAAAAAGAAGACCAAGACCCCATTTTGCTTGATTTGAAGGAAAATTCTCACAAGCAAAGAGTATTAGCTTTTGCACAATGGGGAGATTATGTGTTGATATGGTAGATGGTCTCCAAGAGAGGATCATGGAGGAAGATCATAGCTCCATATATTCTATCCATCAAGGTTCTACAAAGATGTACGACGATTTGAGAGATGTGGAATGGTATGAAAAAGGGTATTGCAGAATTTGGTGCCAAGTGTCGAAATTGCCAGCAAGTGAAAGTTGAACACCAAAGGCCTGGGGGTTTGGCGTAGAATAATGAACTTTCAAAATCAAAGTAGGAGATGATTAACATGGATTTCATCATATGATTTCCAAGGTCTCGTGGAAGCATGATTCAATTTGGGTGATTGTCGCTAGAATTACAAAATCTATCCACTTTTTGCCGGTAAAGACAAGTTATTTGGTAGAGGATTATGCAAAGTTATACATTCAGGTGGTGGTGATACTTCATTCAGTCCTAGTTCTGGAAATATTTCCAGAAAGGTTTGGCTTCAAAGGTGAACTTAAGCAATGCTTTTTATCCTCAGAAAGATGGGCAAGCAGAACGTACTATCCAAACCTAAGATGATATGTTTAGGTATTGCGTGATTGATTCCAAAGGGAATCGGGATGATCACCTACCTCTTATTTAGTTCTCTTACAAAAACAATTATCATTCGAGCATCCAAATTGCTCCATATGAAGCTCTTTATGGTAGAAGATGTGTATCTGCTATTGGGTGGTTCGATGTTTTTGAAGCAGGGTTGATAGGACCAGATCTAGTTCACCAACCTATGGAATAGGTGAAGGTGATTCAAGAGCGATTGAAAATGGCACTTGTTTGTCAAGAATCCTATATAGATGTTAGGAGAAGGTCATTGGAGTTCTAGGTGGATGATTGGGTATACTTTTAACCCATGAAGGGTGTTACGAGGTTCGGTAAGAATGGTAAACTTATTCCCGGGTATATTGGACCTTATCGCAGAGCAAAAAGGATTGGGAATGTAGCTTATGAGTTAGATATGCCACAAGAGTTAGCAACAGTTCATCTAGTGTTTCACATCTCTATGTTGGAGAAATGTATGGGCGATCCTTCATTTATTGTACCAACTGAAAATGTTGGGATTAAGTATATCTTATCCTATAGGAGATTCCGATTCAGATTTTAGATCGCCAAGTTCGCATGTTATGAACAAAGGAGGTTTCATCAGTTAAGTTCGTTTGGAGGAACCAATTTGTTGAAGAGACTACTTGGAAAGCTGAAGAGGATATGAAAAGGAGATATCCAATCTCTTTGAATCCAAAGAGTATGAACATCAAGGTACTAATTCTCTTCTTAGTACTTTATAAAGTATTAGTAAGTTTGTGGTTACTTTCTTTTTTTGTTGAGTGTTGAACTTGATGTTACCATCCTTAGCTTAGTGAAAGAAATCTCATTCGAGGATGAATGTTCCCATAGGGGAGATATTGTAACATCTCACAATTTGAAATAGCTAAGAAACTAAAAATATTTATTTTTGGGAAGGGAAAAATTAGGAAAATTTTCTAAGTTAAGAAAGTGAGAATTGATCATTTTCAAATGGTCATAACATCTACATTAGTATGAGTTAGAGGTAGTTCTTGATATGTTTGGAAATCCGTTGTAAATATCTTTCCAACGATGCCAAGTTTGCGCTTTTTTGATATCGTATGAGTGAGATATGCCTATCGGAAGTTGGATTGTTGAATTGAGAAAAGTCCAAATCTGAATTTAAGGAAGGGCAAACTAGTCTTTTCATAAATTAATTTCCTATTTCCTTTTTAGGGGTTTATTGGGGTAAAGACAAATCTTAGTTAAGTTTGGAAAGTTATACTTACGCTTAGGGCATGGAGAAGAGAGAAAAGAAGAGAGAAAGGGAGAGAAGTCAAGGAATTCGCCAAGAACGTCAAGATTTGCAAGTGCAAATCGTCGGGGGTGATCCCTATCAAGGTATGTGAGATCTTTTAGTATTGGTTCAGTTCACCAACACACTAATATTGATTCAATTAAGTGATTTTCGAATTTCGTATGAGAATAGTGATGTTCTTGAAGAACATTGTTGAATTCCTGTTGATTGAGTTGTTGAATGCATATTTTTTTTTTGATTCGTAATTTTCGGTTGTTTTTTTGAGTTAGATCTATTGGGTATTGAAGGTTCTAATGATCCTAAGTGTTTGCGAAAAGAACTATGGAGGTTTACGGGGTTTAGCGTTAAAAACAAGAGGAGAAAGTCGTCAGACGCACCTGGGCAGAGCCCGGCGTGCCGTGCCCCAATTATGCCAGAGGGGTGGGGCGGCGCCCCTGAAATGTGCCTGAATGAGGCCTCTCAACTTGAGACCAGGAGCGGCGCGCTCCAGATGCGCTCGAATTGGCATTTTTCGGCCAGTTTCCGTAGTTTACCCTATTTAAGTCCTTCTAAAGTGTATTAACACTTTCAAATGATACAAATTACTTGAAATGATTTCTAAACACATTGGAATCACTAAAAACGAAGATAATAATCTTGAATTCATGATTTCATTCAAGGTAAGTTAAGATCAAAATCAAAGGAGTTAAGAGTCAAGTCAAAAAGTTAAGAAATAAGTCAAAGAAAAGTTCTTAAAGGTTTTCAAAAGTAACAATATTTGAATTCGTTTTAAAGAATAATGGTTTAAGCTAAGTAAAGAGTAAAAGAGTTGAGTTCATTTCTTGAAATTTATAAGGAAACTATGTACTTCCCAAAAGTTTATAAATGTTTTCACATTTAAGACAAAAAGGAAACTAAGAGTTCAGAAAGAGTTTTGAGCAATAAAAGGGAACATTGATTCCAAGAGAGATTTTTAATGCAGAGTGTTGAGCAATTATCTCAACCCAATGAAAGAAGTTGTTTTAAAAACATATGAGTTTTATATGTTTTTGGGAGTAGTATTGAGCATCAATATGGGGATGTGAGTTCATATTAACGCAAGTCTCAATAAACCATGTAGCCATCATGGGTATTAATGTGTCATACTTCTTAAATGATCAAATAAGTTAAGCTAATGGATCCACTAAGTTAAGTAATTCTATGAGACGACAAAGTATAGGAAAATTTTGGCGGCTTGTGAAAGACGTTGTATCACCACATAGCCTCATAGTGGTGGTTTTATTTTAAAGAATCTCCCCTAGTAAACTATATTATTTCATATATAAGTAAAGTGAGTTTGCTACTGCATTTCTTTAACGAACTAAGTGTCTTCATTATTTTACAGCTTTTACATATTGTATGTGTCTTATTGCTTTATATTTAATCAAGTTATTCATGAGTTGAGCAGAGTCAAGGTAAGTGTTCCTTCTTACTCTTTTTCAAGCTTAAGTTGTCATTACCATTCCAACTCGCATACTCGTACATTCAACGTACTGATACCAGTTTTCCTGCATTCTATCATGATGCAGACGCACGTAACCATGATCAACATCATCCATCGCCTCGTTGATCCGACTGAGCACTCGTAGTCAGTGGTGAACCTCTTTGCATTCTGGAGAGAACAAATTTATTCGCTTTTCTTTCTTTCTTTTATAGGATGTTGTGGGGTCTATCCCAACATCCATCTTAGTCTTATAGATACTTGATAGACAGTCAGACAGTCAGTATTGAGTGTCTCATATTTGTATTGCAAATATTTTGTTATGAGACTTAAGTGCCATTTTGGCCAGCAATGGTCTTCGAGTTCCGGCAACGCCCAGGGTGTAGGCTCCAGGCGTGACATATATATTACCTTAAAAGCATGAACTCCTAACTTGAATGTTAAATTACTATCATATCTCTATATTAGGTTATGACTTTCTTAAGACTTTTTTGATAAGTTGTGACTTTTTTCAAAGGGTTGTGATTTTTCGATGAGTTGTAACTTTCCCAAAGAGTTTTGACTTTTTCAATAATTTGTGACTTTTCCAAAGAAATGTGACTTTTCCTCAGTATTGTCACTTCTTTGTGACTTCTCAGAAATGTGATGATTTTTCAGACAAGACACAAAAAATATTTTTCACACTACCCTTTTTGACTATAAATAGAGGATTTCCTCTCAGTTTTCAACAATGTTTTTTTCTTATCTTCTACTCTTCTTCTTCTTCTTGTATTATAAATTTTTTCTTGTGATTTACTGTAGTTGAGTGAGTCCAAATCTTAGCAAAAATATATGGTAAAACTATTCTAATAAAGTAAGTAGTTCTATCCTAAGAGGGTTTATTTCATAAACTAGATTACTTGAGAAAAATAAAATATTTTTATGATATAATAATTATTTTTTTCTTAATATATACATTAGTATGTAATGTTTCAATACATGAAGTTAACATGATGTAGTCTAAATTCATTTGATTTTGTTAACAATTTCTCTTGTCATGTAGATATATGCTTCTGAATACTGTTTTTTCAAAATTTAGATAATGACGGGTTTTTTTATGCTCAAGATAAAAGAATGACTTTATTTATCAAAGCTACTTATTTGATTTATACTCTCATGAAGTTTGCTTCAAAATAGTTATTATTATATAAACATTGCCCTTTTGTTTTACTTATTTACTATTTCTTAATATTTTAGTATTTTAGATAAAGAAAAGTTCATATGACTTGTAATACCATTTGTTGAAGTTTGTATTAGTTTATTTTTTATTATTTATTTAAAACATAATTTAATGAGATAAATATGTTTATGAATGCAAATATATATATTTATTATTTTATTTACTTTGATACAGACCCTGACAATTGTATACACATACTTTACACCACTAATCAACTTTGTTTCTTCACCGTGAAGCATTTCTTATACAACCTATTATTAGTTCACCTGCTCACATACAGTCCCATGATAATTTTAAACACATACTTTACATATATATACGTAACTTTTAACCTTATTTTAGTCGGACTTTATATCCTAGTGATACCCTCTTTTATTCATCAAATCCCTGCCTAATCATGTTGATTTTGACCATTTGTCTCCCTCATCCATGGTTCTAATACACAATAATGCCTAGAATTAACATTGTAGCTCTAATATCCCAATGGTATTCATCAAGCTCCAACCTACATGACAATTTAAATACAACTAAAAGAAATTGAATGTACCGATAAAAACGATGTAAAAGCAGCTCGTTAAATCATTGATGAGAGTCTTCGTTATTTAAAGTTGTTCGATAATACCTTACAAGAATTCATTGCAAGAAGGGACCTTCAGAATAATAATATTACTTAATTCAGAGGTAATAACATTGACAAGTTTACTTGCCTTATTATTTAATTTTTCCCTTTTATTGTAGTTATACCCCCACCCCATTGCACAATACTAGGTATAAAAATTGAAGGAACACTATTCAACAAACATATGTTAATATGAAATGACTCATTCAAATCAAATAAGAGTTACTAAATTTTTTAAGGACACTTAGATCACGTCAAACCCAACTACTATTCCTTACATAAAGAAGTTGAATTGGCTTTTACGAATAACATAATCGTAAAGTAAACTGACATTGAGGTTTCAACACACATATTCTCTAATGGTGTTGTATCATTGGATCATGTCGATAAATTACATATGGCGCTATTCTAAATAACTGTCCACCAAAATAATTTTTTATTTAATTTCATGCTCCATTACACTACTGTTATCACTAATTTACATTACCTATTCTAAGATTTAATTTAGTGTTTTAGTTTCAATGAATCCCCTCATTGAAAAAGAATATTGCAAGAGATGGGAGATAGTTGTTATGAATGAGCAGTATGTTTTGAAGATGCCTAAACTACTATCAATATAGAGATATGGTAAAGTATTGACATCTTTCTTCTAACTAATAACCCTGCATGGCGCATACAATTGTTACTTGATGAGATGATTTTGGAGAAATGACGATGCTTTTCTAAAAAAAGATGAAAGATAGTAAACCTATACTTGGCTTAAGTGACGTTATAATCCTAATCTATAAAAGTATTGGACAAACTACTGTATGTTTTTCTAATAAATTGAGTATAGTTGTTGTTTCTAATTTCAAACAAGCTCCTGTCACGCTAGGAACCTTTGAAATATCTACTCTTTCCCTGAGTAGCGTCTTGATCAATCCAAATTTTCAAAAATCTACAGACCTTGTCCACTACATTAATCACACATATGTTCTGCAATGCTATTTAAACTCGATTGTCACAACAAATGTACATACTATAATTTAACATTGTAGGCATGTTACTTTTAAAGTTTCTATAACAGGATAAAACTGTTCTATTACCATTATTGGGTAATTACATACTAATATTTCTAAGTTCCTAAAACCTTTGCAACGAGCACATCTCACTCAAATGGGTGATACAATTAACTAATCTCATCGAAAATACAGGGGTGAAATGGTAAAGGCCGAATATAAAGATTTTACGATAGCACCAAGTAAGGAAATGAGAAGAGCTAGAGAAGTTCTTTTGGTAAATAATATGGATGGATTGCTAGCTGATTAACAATTACATACTATCCTATACTTGTACTCTCTAAAAATAATAGCCATTTTAATATAAAATATACAATCTCAAATATGGTGTCACGATCTGAGTCTACACCCTCGACGTGGCTGGCACTCAAAGACCATTGTTGGTCCCCAAGCGAACCCTCATCCTGGATGACTACAAGCGGAAGACTAACTTAAGCATATAAAAGCTTAAAATAGAGTAAAATCAATAACTTAAATACAAAGCTTTAACTCAAATGAACAACTTCGAATAAACATAATTTATTCAACTCGCTATAAAATAGGCAACTTTAGTCTTCAAAACATTTAATAAATTAAATGAATAGTACAGACTTCTTAACTAAACTGACTATCTATGAAGCCTCTAACTAATAATGATGGAAGTAGGTACAAGACCCACGACCTCCTAACTAAACTGCGACCTCCTAACTAAACTGAAAAGCAAATGAAATCCTCGGAAGCAAGGAGGCTCACATAGATAACTCGAACTCCATGTGATATCAACGAAACTCTTGTTGATGATCCAGTATACCTGTGTCTGCATCATGAGAAAATGCAGGCCAATTGGCTCAGTGCGTGGAATGTACGAGCTTTTAAGGGGAATTCTAAAGCATAACATAAGCTTGATACTTGAATAAAAAGATATAAACATACTTACCTCTTCTCAAACTTGAAACCCAATGAATACTCAAGAATAAGATAATCAACTCAGAAATTAAATACTGAACTTAAAGATATAATACTCGAATAAGGATACTCAACTCATGATACTTAACTTAACACATTTCAATATAAAGATGTTTAAAATAAGTGCAATATAAAGAAAATCTTTTTAAAAATATGATTTTAACTCAAGATAATAATATCATAAAGAAGCATATTATGCTCCGTTTCAAAGTTTACTTGTGTAATGCATGAATGAAGTCTCATACCCCCATTCATACTAAGCAGAACCGCTTGAGAAACCATGTAATTAATACTGTGGGATTTTCTCTAATGGACAACCACCACTATGAGCCTACGTGGTGATACATCGTCTCGCCCATTCTGCCATAACTGTCATATACTTTGTCGTCACATAGAACATCCTCAACCTAGTGGATTCACTGGCTAAACATATGTGATCATATAATAAGTATGACACATTAATACCCATGATGGCTACATGGTTTACATGGGTACTTGAGTTATCTGAACTCTCATCCCCACATCAGTGCTCTATACTACTCCCAAAATATACTTTAGCTCATACTTTTAATAAAACTTCCTTCCTTTGGGTTGAGATAATTTACTGACCCCTTTAGATTTTAAAAAGCTCCGTTTAGAATCAATGCTCCCCTTTTCTTATTCAGAATTCTTTTGGGAAATTCTTACTTTCTCCTTAACTTAAATGTGAAAAAATTTATAAACTCTTAAGGAATACTTAGTTCTCTTATAGCTTTTGAAAAATGAACTCATCTCTTACTCTTTTCTTAGCTTGAAACTTAACTCTTAAGGAATACTTAGTTCCCTTATAGTTTTTGAGCATTTAACTCAACTCTTTACTCTTTCTTGACTTGAACTTTAAGTCTTTAAAACAAAGTGAAAACACTTGTGAAAGACTTTAGAAACTTTATAAACTTTACTTTGACTTGCCTCTTAACTTCTAGACTTGACTTTTAACTTTCCTTGAATTGAAGTATGGATCTAATGTTCATGATCTCATGTTTATGGATGATTTCATGATTTTCAAATTGGAGGGTTCATGCAGAATTATGGACATGAACAATTCGATTTGAAGGTCTAAGTAACTAGATGAAACTCATATATACGACTCATTCTCTTATTTACTTCCTCAAAACATAGTTCAAATCAATGAAGTATCTCAACGAATTCACAGTTTGAACTTAAAGACTTTCTTGAACTCTACTCTTAACTCTCTCTTGAATGTGAATTATCAATTCAAGAGTTATGGTTCATGATACGAAGGATCTAGGTGATAATGTAAACTTATGAATAAATTCTCCTCACTCTCATGCTCACTTACTTGAGTCTTGAAACAAGTTACTAGAAGTTGTAGGAGACTCGTCAAAACGACTCGAAGGGACACTCTCAAAAGGTCCGGAAGAACTCTCAAAACTAGATATTGACTTTACCTTGAATTTTGAATTATTGTTTCAAGGTCATGATTCATGTTATGAATGATTTCCAAGTATTAATAAGTAGTTTAAAGTGTTTAGAATCAAAAGGAGTTAAGATACATTTTAAATGAGCTCAAACGGAGGAATCGGGGGCAAACTGGATGGGGCAGGAGACCTTGGGGCTATGGGGGGCGCATGGCGCCAACCCCTGAAGGACAGAGAAGGGTTTGGGGAACTTTGGAAGGCACGCCACACTAGGCCCCAACTCGGAAAATTCTGCCGAGCACTTTTTCTCGTTTTGTCACCCTAACTCGCCTAAAATCGAATGGTTTCTTCCCCAATCACTTGGATTCGATTACTTAACCTAATTACACTCTAATATACGGAAAACAAAACACAAATTACTCAATTTCATCTCAAGAATTCATCGAAAACCCAACAAAACAAGATATCGAATGAACCTCAAGAACACCTATCAAGAACTCATCAAGAACTCTAATCTTTAAACTTTAAGCATGATATTTCGCTAAAAAAATAACATGATTGGCGTGTGGATGAAATAATCCAACATTATGGATGCTTACATACCTTTTAGGGATTAGACCCATGGCGAAATTCCGCAATAAGACACAAGAATCTCGACGAACGCTTGATCTTCTCCACTTTTCTCCTCTTTTCTCTTCTTTTCTCTTCTTGGCTCTTCTTGAAATCTCAGCTAAAACCCTAAGAATAATTTAGGATTATGAAACTGAACCTAAAAGGATTATAACCCTAAAATATTACTAAAAATGGATTAAATCTGATTGGGTAAGGAAAGAACCAAAATATCCATTACTATTTTCGGCTAACATTCCTTAACTGGACAGTCTAACTTCAAAAGGTCATATATCACTCATCCGAACTCGAAATGTAGAAAACTCGGCAGATTTAGAAACATAATTCAAAGATATTTCCTATGGTATCTTGTAGGTCACCTTAACCATCCTGTGCTAGGTTTTATGGTCGTTTTAATTTGACCCAAAATTCATACTTATTTAACTTTCAAAATTTCATATTTTCCTATTTCCAATTTGATTCTTTTTGGAACTCAAGTTGCTAAATCTACTGAACTGACCTTAATACTTCAGAAACATTTAAATCCTTGGTGAAATCTCACTCACTACGATTAACGGTTAGAGTCTTAGTTCGAAAAAATTTCTGGGGTGTTACAATATCTCCCTCTTGGGATCTTTCTTCCTCGAATGATTACTGGACTGGGTATATAATGGTTTGATCTTACTAAGATATGTGTCTAATGGTCTGTTCCTAGTTTATTCAAGATTAACTCAAATCATTAGGTTCGGGTTCAATACCTCCCTATTGGAATATCATCCCAACACTATTACTCTTTACCACCACCTGTCTCATCTCAAGAATCCACCAACTGTTTAACAACACCACATTCAAGCTTAGTAATCTAACAACACCATGGATTTGTACTAACCAGATCCTTAAGAAATTCTCAGCATTTGACTTGATTTCTCATCTTATCATCTCCCTCTTTGGTCTAAAGCTGACACTTGAAAGCTATGGACCTATTCCACATCTCTATTTTGTGTGCATTCTCTTAAAGCTCCTTTTTAATTTTGTGACCTAGCCACACTTCACTGCCCTTATCTAAAGGTTTGGGTCTGTCACTTCTACTACTCACATTATTTGCATCAAGATATCAATTCATCACCTACTCAATGTCAAGTTTACTATGTCTAATATCTAGACTAACATCATCGCTCTCATGTTGCCATTCTTTTGGATTATGAAACTCATCTAAAATTTAAGTTTAATGTTTATTACCAAACCCAAATATCAATATGATTGCTCACCTACTATACCATACCTCATTACAACTATGGCAATTATGAAACACTTGTCCACTGGGACTTCACGACAATTAGTCAATCCTTACCTGTCAGTTTGTATACTTCAATTACCATTACATTCCACTTTAAAACTTACGTACTGCTTACTCACTTACTTCGCATTATCTCTCAAGTAACTTTATCATTCTCTAAATAAGAGGTTGTCCTTTCAAACTTAATAAGCCTAGATTAAATCTATCACTTTATTAATACTTTTGCTCTTCTATTCACCACTTACACTTGGTCATTATCTACCTCATGATATATAATCATAACCCCTTTCTAGTTAAGGTACTCTATATCATATTGACTTGTAACACTTACTCTACCTCATATGCTCAACTCTTCACTTCTTAGTCTACCCATAAGGGAACACTCTTTATTATTGTCTTACTAGGACTTGGCTATTGTAACATAGTTTGTCACAACACCATCTCCCTTACTTTGATTACTAAATCTCTGCATACTTTCCTCTAACTCTGTCTCTTTCACTAGTACTGTTCATGATCTCATAACTCATGCTACTCTTTCGGGTGAAAATCATACCCAAGCTCTAAACATACTTCTCAAAAAGATCTCAGCTGAAACAAGATTTAGGGAAAAGAGTACTACTCACTTTTAGCTCAAACACACGATTCATGTGAATATGGGTGCATTTCTTTGAATCTTACTCTTGGACTTCTCTTAAGCCCCTATGGAGTCTAATGACTTTGTCAAGACTCTTGCAAAGAACAACTAATCGATAAGGATCTTTAAACTTTGCTTTTCGACTACCTCTAGTAAGATTGGGTAGTCGCATGAATATGAGAAACACACAAGGATGAATAAATCTCTATGACATAACTCTATTGCACGATAAAGAGTATGAAAGAAGAGAAACTTTTCTTAAATTCTTATGGTAACTCATTCATAGAAATGGGGCCCTCACAACCATAAATAAGATCCTATTGACACATCTTCATAGACACCCTAGGATACTTACACCTTTGCTCTGATACCAAGTTTGTCACGACCCGAGTCAAAACCCTGGACGTGGGCGGCACTCAAAGATTACTACTGGTGTCACGACCCGCAAGTACCCCCTAGAAGTTAGGGAGAACCCTTGGGTCATGACAGGGCGTACTTGACCCTTTGGGGTCTTATACAATCCCTTTAACTATCGTTCAATATATAAGACATGAAAAGTAGTGCGGAATTAAAACTTTTCATGACATTTAATATAAAAAAGGAATTCTTTCATAATTACTTAGAGAATCTCATCGTCACAAGCCAAACTTAAAGACACGACATAATATCTTAGGGACACGACCCTTTACATTATAAGAAATACATAATAAGTCTTAACATAAAGAAACTAAGAAGATAGGAACTATACCCTCGGATATATGAGGACATACTTTGTCTTGAGAGAAACTTTCCCAAGATTTGTCTTCTAGACTTCAACATTGCTTCCAAAACCTATACTTATAGAGTATAGAAGAGTATGTGGTTAGTACAAACAATGTATTAAGTATGGCATATGCAAAAACATGCAAAAAGGGACATTTTACTAAAAACACATTTTCATGCCAATTAAGTAAAACACTCAAGAATATAGAAGTAAAACAACATAAGAATCACCATTTAACTCAAACAGAATGATTTCCATAATTTTAACAAAAAGAGATACTTTACAGTAAGCTTTTTAAAATTAACAGTGAACTCTTTTTAACATTTACAGTAAACTATCCCTATTCCAAAATAGTGAACTTCCAAGGCCAAGCAAAGAGGAAGTGAACTCATTTCCGTAGGAGTTTCCATAACTAAGGTTATCCTAATACTAACCAAGGTAATACATGAAGGAAGTGCACATACACCTCCTTCAATACACACCAATGTGATCCTCACGACTTCCCCTTTTTTGCTAACTTAACTCGGGAGAACAAGCCCCCACTCAATGGTAAGACATTAGAAGAACACTCAAGCAACACACCAAGACTTCCCTTTCGGAATGCCTACTTAGTGCAATGAGTAGATGGCGTCCCATTCCACCACCTACCCTAAGTAGTATACTCTTTTAGATGGCTTAGCACCAAGACTTCCCTTTCGGAAGGTCTACTTAGTGCAATGAATAGATAGAGTCCCATTCCACTACCTACCCTAAGTACTACGTTCTTTTAGGAGACTTAGTTCATTCAATTCATATAAGTCTCACCAAGACTCCCCTTTCGGAATGCCTACCTAGTGCAATGGATAAATAGGGTCTCATTCCACTACCTACCCTAAGTAGTACACTCTTTTAGAAAACTTAGTACTTTCATTAATTTTGTGGGGGTTAGATTAAACGACATAGACCATGAGAGATAGATATGGAATCCCGATATTAACCCATATCGGACGAGGGATCCCCACTTTCCTAGAGTAAGGTCATTCTCTTAGCTTTTACATGGCTTTTTGAATAGCTACACCTATGTGAGCGCATAGTTATGGGATAAGGAGATTGCTACTGAGTAACTCATTCTCTCCTAACGAGGAGTACTCATCTCAAGAGGTACATTGGAATACAACATCTCAATTCAAGAAGTGTAACCACCTCTTCTTCATATCCTCTCGGTGCTAGGCATAACTCCCCACAGATTCTAAACATTCACTACTAAAGGTCAAGGATAACTTTTGGACACCACATCTCAAATCATGAAGGGTATCCATCCTCCAACCTACATTAGAAATCTCTTGGGAATAGTGAGGTTGCTACTAAACACTTCTTCTCAAGTCATGAATAGTGTTCACCCCAAAATTCCCCCTTTTAACTTAACTTAGCTTCATTCATTCATTCAAGTGTGAGTGTGTGTACATGTATAAGCATCATTTAATTTACATTTAACTTATATACATGATACCTTCATTCATCACATAAAACACTTTACATACTTCACATAATCACATAATTCATTTAAGCATACTCTCTAGCCTACTTCACATAATAGTTTCGTAAAGCACATTGATCAAGAATAACATCATTATCATCTTACTTCACATAAAAAGACTTCATGGCCTCATTCACAATAAAAAAGTAACTTCACATTCATACAATTCAAGTAAACACCGCCACGAAGAAGGTGGACCATACCACTCAAGAGCATTTTGAAATTAAAGCTAAACAACATAACCAACTTACCCTTTTATCCAAGATTCCATCACCTATAACATTTTACTCAACAACTCATCATAAATTAGCCCTTAGGGCAGTATATAAACAACAACATCAACTCAAAGAAACGAAAGCTCAAAGACTACAAATTCATGCTCATTTAACACATTTCTTAAGCCAAAATTCGACATAAAGCTTTAACAAGTTTGCATTGAAGTTTTAGCATTAAAATCACCAACTAACATTATAAACATCATATTTGAATCATTTCAAAAGTTTTCATGCAACACTCATACTTAGAGCCAAAGATAGAAGAAGTTAGGGTCGGAAAACTCTTTTTGAAATCTATTAGAAAGGACTCCTTGAATGGAAGACAGTTCAAGGATGACTACCATACCTAAAATAGAAGAAACCCCAATGATATTTATGAATAACTCGACCACCAACAACCCTCCTAGCTCCTTCTTGACTTCTAGCTTCTATAGAGTTCGACAGAGAGTTATAAGAGAGAGGGGTTTTGGGTTTTAGAAAATGAGGTCTAAAGTTAGGTCTTAGGGTTTGAAACACCTTAATATACCTAAAAGACCCAAAAAATATCACTCAAGGTTCCTAAAAGTCTTGGGGTGAATTTCGCAAACACCCCAAGTCATTATGGGAAAATGACAGGTTTTGGGGCAGTCTCACAGACGGATCAACCAACGGATCGTTTGTCCATCAACGACCAGTCGGTGGGGTTTCATTGGTTGGGACTTAGTCTCATTTAAGAGAAGGATATACTTCCTTGCAGGTCCAATTTACGCCCATCGTTGATGGACCGTTGGTTGACCAACGGACCATCCCTTGGGTCGTCGTTTGCTCACTGCTTGGCAGCTTCTTGCCAAGAGGTGGGGTCCTCTTCTAGGGACCCTCGTGGGTCCTAGGTGGGGTCGTACCCAGACGTTAAACCCCTAAACATAGTCGTCTAGGTCTTAGGAACATCTCACACCAATTTCAAGCAAAATGAACACGTAAAACTCACTCAAACACACAAGGACACACAAGCACTTTCTAAGGCACACCTTGCAAACGTCATGGACATTCTCAGATGTTTGACCTCCAAACTTAACAAAACTTCACACACTGCCTAAGGACACTAATAGAACACATTTTATTACAAAATTAACTCAATAAATGATCACGAATCTTTAGTTCACCTTATTTCATTGTAGGGTTTACAGCTGGTCCCCAAGAGAACCCTCATCCTGGCTGACTACAAGCAGAAGACTAACTTAAGCATACAAAAACATAAAACAGAGTAAAATCAATAACTCAAATATAAAACTTTAACTCAAATGAACAACTTTGAATAAAAATAATTTATTCAACTCGCAATAAAATAGGCAACTTTAGTCTTTAAAACATTTAATAAAATAAATGAATACAACAGACTTCATAACTAAACTGACTATCTATAATGCCTCTATCTGATAATGATTGAAGTCGGGACCTGACCCACGACCTCTTGACTAAACTAATAAGTAAATGAAACCCTCCGAAAGCAATGAGGCTCACCATAGCTAACTCAAACTCCATCTGATATCAACAAAACTCATGTTGATGATCCAGTATACCAGTGTCTGCATCATGAGAAGATGCAGGTCAATAGGCTCAGTACGTGGAATGTACGAGCATGTAAGGTGAATTCTAAAGCATAACATAAGCTTGATACTTGAATAAAAAGATTGAAGGATACTTACCTCTTCTCAAACTTGAAACCCAATGAATACTCAAGAATAAGATTCTCAACTGAGAGATTAAAGACTGAACTTAAAGATATGATACTCGACTAAGGATACTCAACTCAAAGTACTCAACTCATGATACTTAACTGGACTCATTTAAATATAAAGTAGTCTAATACAAGTGCAATATAAAAATAATCCTTTCAAAAACATGATGTTAACTTAAGATAATAATATCATAAAGAAACATATCATGCTCCCCATCAAAGTCTACTTGTGCAATGCATGAATGAAGTCTCATACCCCCATTCATACTAAGCAGAACCCCTTGATGAACCATGTGATTAATACTGTGGGAGTTTCTCTAACCGAGAACCACCACTATGAGCCTAAGTGGTGATACAGCGTCTCGCCCACGCTACTAGAACTGTCTTATACTTTGCCGTCGCAAAGAACATCCTCAACCTAGTGGATCCACTGGCTAAACTTATGTTATCATCTAAGAAGTATGACATGTTAATGGCTACATGGTTTATATGTGGACTTGAGTTATCTAAACTCTCATCCCCACATCGGTGCTCAATACTACTTCCAAAATATACTTTAGCTCATACTTTTAATAAAATTTCCTTCCTTTGGGTTGAGATAATTTACTGAACCCTTTAGCTTTTAAAAGTTTCCTTTTGGAATCAATGTTTCCCTTTTCTTGTTAAAAAGTCTTTCGGGAAATTCTTTACTTTCCACTTAACTTAAATGTTAAAACATTTATAAACTCTTAGGGAATACTTACTTCCTTTATAGCTTTTGAGAAATGAACTCAACTCTTATTCTTTGCTTAAACTTAACTATTAGTGAATACTTAGTTCCCTTATAGCTTTTGATAATTTAACTCAACTCTTTTCTCTTTCTTGACTTGAACTTTAAGTCTTTAAAACAAAGTGAAAACGCTTGTGAAAGAATTTAGAAACTTTATGAACTTTACTTTGACTTGCTTCTTAATTTCTATATTTGACTCTTAACTTTCCTTTAATTGAAGTATGGATTCAAGGTTCATGATCTCATGTTTACTGATGATTTCATGATTTTAAACTTGGAGGGTTCATGCAGAATTATGAGCATGAACTACTCAACTCGAGAACTGAAATGTACTCCTTAACTCAAGATTATTTGATCGATAGGGTTCATGCGGAATTACGGACATGAACAATTTGACTTGAAGGTCTAACTAACTAGATGGAACTCATGTATATGACTCATTTTCTATTTACTTCCTCAAATATTAGTTCAAATCAATGATGGATGTCAACGAATTCACAGTTTGAACTTAAAGACTTTCTTGAGCGCTACTCTTAACTCTCTCTTGAATGTGAATTATTAATTCAAGAGTTATGATTCATGATATGAAGGATCTAGATGATATTGTATACTTATGAATACATTCTCCTCACTCTCATGCCCACTTACTTGAGTCTTGAAACAAGTTACTAGAAGTTGTAGAAGACTCCTTGAAAGGACTCGAAGGAACTCTCTCAAAAGGTTCGGAAGAACTCTCAAAACTAAATCTTAACTTTACCTTGAATTTGAATTATTTTTTCAATGTTATGATTCATGTTATGAATGATTTCCAAGTGTTTAGAAGTAGTTTAAATTGTATAGAATCAAAAGGAGTTAACATACACTTTAAATGAGATCAAACAGAGCAACCGAGCGCAAAATGGATGGGGCTGGTTACCTTGGGGTTATGGGTAGCACGGTGCGCCAACCCCTGAAGGAAAGATAAGGGTTTGGGGCGCTATGGAAGGCACTCCGCGCCTGGCCCCAACCCAAAAAATTCTGTCGAGCACTTCTGCTCGTTTTCTCACCCTAACTCCCCTAAAATTGAACGTTTTCTTCCCCAATAACTTGGATTCGATTACTTAACTTAATTACACTCTAGTATACTGAAAATAACACTCAAATTACTCAATTTCATCTCAAGAATTCATCAAAAACCCAACATAACAAGATATCGAATGAACCTCAAGAACACCTATCATAAACTCATGAAGAACTCTAATGTTTAAACTTTAAGCATGAAATTTCGCTAAAAAAATAACATGATTGGTGTGTGGGTGAACTAACTCAACACTATGTAAGCTTACATACCTCTTAGGGATTAGACCCATGGAGAAATTCTGCAACAAGATGCAAGAATCTGGACGAACGCTTGATCTTCTCCTCTTTTCTTTTCTAGACTCTTCTTGAACTCTCAACTAAAACCCTAGGCGTAATTTAGGATTGTCAAACTGAACCAAAAAGTATTATAACCCTAAAATATGACTAAAAATGAATTAAATTTTATTGGGTAAGGAAAGGACAAAAATACCCCTCACTATTTTTGGCTAAATTTGCTTAACTGGAAAGTCTAACTTCAAAAGGTTATATCTCACTCATCCAAACTCAAAATTTAGCAAACTCTGTGGCGTTGGAAAGATAATTCAAAGATATTTCCTATGATATCTTTTAGCTCACCTAACTCATCATGTGCTAGGAGTTATGGTCGTTTAAAGTTTACCCAAAATTCATACTTAGTTTAACTTGAAAAAATTCAGATTTTGCTATTTCCAGTTTGATTCTTATTGGAACTCAAGGTGCTAAATCTAGTGAACTGACCTTAATACTTCAGAAATATTTAATTCCTTGGTGAAATCTCACTCACTAAGATAAACGGTTCGAGTCTTTGTTAGAAAAAAATTCTGGGGTGTTATATATGGTATATTGGCAATTTACATTATTGTTTGTACAAGTTCAAAGAAACAACTTGTGACATACTGAATAAGGATGATCCATGGCATTTGTCTTAAAAAGAGTGCAGCAAAAAAATGGAAGTTATAGAACATAGTGTAGAATATGAAATGAGGTTAGACTTAGTAAAAACTCGATTCTACATTTACTTATTAGGAAACAAATTAACTACGGATTTTAAATGACACCCTATGTTTAATAGATATTGCTTATGACTTGAAGTGTGTGGTGGAGAACAACTCCAATTATACTCTTTGAAGCGGATAAATATTTACTAGGCTGCAACGTGAAATACTATATAGGATCAACCTCAATAACGATATGAACTATATTTATACATACAATTATATAAATATTTTCCTTCGCCGCATAGGTACGTTGTCTAATCCATCCTAACTTTTACAATTATGTTATTGTGATACTTCATAGCACATATGATAAGAAAAGAATTACAGGATTACATATACATAACATTTGATGATTCTTTTAATTTCACACATTAGGTTAATTTTGAAAGTAAGTGTTGCTGAATAAATGGGGCCCTTCAAATGGATTATGAAATGGTACATAGATTATTTGTAGAGGTTTTTACGAAAATGTCATACATGCAAAACAAAAAAAAAAACAAGTCAATATGCTATAAAACAATTGTCTACTCAAACAATAAAACTATAACCACCCCCTTTCCCCGTTTTAAACAAATACTACTTATGACTTGAAGTGTGTGGTGGAGAACAACTTGTTTGTGCAATATAATTAAAAGTGGATATATAATTACTAGGTTGCAAGGTGCAAGACTACACAAAATCGACCTCCGTAAAGAAATGGTTTGTATTTATACCTAAACACCTTAACGCCCAATGGACTTCGCCGCATAGTTACGTTGTCTAGTCCATCCTAACTTTTACAGTTAACTTATTGTGATACTTAATAGCACAAAAGAGAAGAAAGAATTACACGATTGCATATGCATAACAATTGATGATTCTTTTAATTTTAAACATTAAGTTTGTTTTGAAAGAAAATGTGCCCATTATGTTTTTAAGAGTACTGGACCCCTCAAATTGCTTGTGCAATGAAACATGGTCGATTTGTAGAGGCTTTGACGAGAAGGTCATCTATGCAGAAAAAACAACAGGTCAATATGCAACAAACATGGTCTTTTCTCAAACAATACAACTATAACCCTAGCCCCACCCCACCCCCACGCCGCAAAAATGAAAGATACCCTTTCAAATTTATTCAAAAACAATTTGCAATACGTATATGTTTTTGCAATGATAATAAATAAAGCTAAAGGTCAAATGATATAAAATGTAGGGGAATACCTACTACAATATGCTTTATCGCATATCAAACTTTATGTTGCACTATCTAGAGGTATATCTATGCCAACAAAAAAGTGTAGGTCATGACTAAACAACCAGATTGATGCACCGGGACATACACAAAAAATACTATCTACAAGATTGTATAAGGTGAGATTTGATTTATACAAAAATTGTATGAAATCAAATAGGAAAAAACATTGACCACATATGTAGCTGATGAAAATTGTATTGGGCGAATTCTTAGGTTTGGTGGAAGAGGAGACAATATGAAAAACACTAGACAACTACCACAAAAGAAATTACTTTTGTGTATATAAGGTTATTCAGATATAGGGTACACTTAATTTCAAATATTAAAATGGAACATACAGTTCATGAGTTGACATAACTATGAAGACAAATTGTTAATTCGTGCACAATTACTTATTAACAAATTTTCTAATAACAATTTAAGAGTACGACGTTCGTCGGTACATGCCCAACAAGAAAGAAAGCAAATATATTTTCCATTCACTTAGTATGATGTCGTGCAATATTACATACATATTGATATGTTGAAAACCTAAAAATGCATACAAGATAAAATATCTCGTGTATATAGAGATCTGAAGACTAAAACTTCACGTGCAACGCACATGCAGTGAATCTAGTATATAAATATATATAATTAAGCATTTTGGTGATAATACCAATAGGAAGGTCAGAAATAATCCAGAATGCACTTGATTGTATAATGATCTGATTTGTAAGACTACTTAGGTCTTGAGTAACAGAGTATAATTAATTATAACATTTATAGATAGAAACGCCATGGTATACTTGATGTGATACAATGTATATCTCTAATGATTATCGACTAGGAAAATTGAATAGTAAATGCAAAACTCGTGTTATTACAAAAATAAAATGGTTTTATTAATCATTTAATATATATGTTGTTTAATAAAATGTTCTCAAATAAAATAGCAGTCAAATTCAATAGAATTATATATTTCTAATTAGGAAAAATCTTTAAATGATTATCGACTAGGAAAATTCAATGGTATATGATAAATTCGTGTAGTTATTAAAAGAAAAGGTTTTTATTAATCATTCAATATATTCTTAAAAAATTATTCTCAAATAAAATAGAGGTCAAATGCAATCCAATAATACAATTCTAATTAAGAAAAATCTCTAAATGAATATCGACTAGAAAAATTCAATGGTAAAAGATTTTCATTCATTATTTAAAATATTTCTAAAAAATTTGTTCTCAAATAAAATAACGGTTAAATTCAATACAATATTATAATACTAATTAGGGAAAATCTCTAAATGGTGATTGACTAGGAAAATTTAGTAGTAAATGTAAAATTTGTGTTATTATTTAAACTAGGTAAATTAACTGTGCTTCGCACGGGATTGAATTATGTTATTAAGCTCACATTGATCATTCGGTAATATTCAGATTTTCGATATATAAATTACATTGTCAAGATCATTTTATCTTAAGGCAATCCAAAATCTTAAAAGATCTATATTTTTTTATACAAACTTTATGAGTCATAGACATATTTTAAGTATAAGAAAGAAGTTTCAGAAATCTCAATGGAAATTATTGGTCAGAAGTAATGAAATTTTCTAAATTCCAAGAATTTATAAAGAACAAGATTATACATCAAAGAAGAGACCAAAAAGCCTCGAATAACAACACTCCCAAGTAAAGTGGAACATCACTTTCATACAAGAACATAATTAACTAATTCAAATGGAGGACATTCGGCTCATTTCTTATGACCCTAAAATTGTTAGTATCAAATATGTTTTTCATCATTGTCTCAGAATAGTCATTACTAATTTTTAGGTTTCATATCACCAGCCCAACTTAAATGGAATTGAACTATAGTTATTGTTATGGTTATATAATGTTGTTAAAAAGAATTAATGTACTTTCCAACAAGCAGTAGGAGACATCATTCATAACTAGATATTCTAAACCAAAATATTTACACATAACATATTAAAATCTCAAAGCATTATTTTTGAGTGCTTGAACTTACAAATATACAAAAAAATAATAATAAAGAAAACCTTACATTCCTAACAATCAAGAAAAAAACGCATGTTGCTTAACATATTTTTCAAAAAGATAGTATGTCGCTCTGTATCCAAGTTTATAGTTCACAAATTTAATTGAAACAAGCCAAAAGAAAGAGTTATTACTTCTTTATCAAAAAAGGAAAAAAAAAAACTTTACCAAAAGAAAGAGTTATCACTACGACAAAAATGATCTTTAGCGACAATTGTATATGTCCCTAGAAAAAGTCCATAGCAACATTGAATCTAATGAGAATTAATTAATGTAGGTAAATGTTGTAGCACTCTTCGTTATTGTGCATATTCATTGCCGATAAAAAAATATTTTTTGTTTTAGTGTATTCTAGACATTTGTTAGTTTCAAGAAAACTTGATATCTTATTATTCCTAAAAAGAAGAGACGAACAAATATGACAAATTAGTTAACTTGCGATAAAAGAATTGAACTAATTTTTTTTATACTAATATTCTAGGCTAGGTGCAATGACATATAAAATGTTTGTACCTAAGATTGAGCAATCAAAATAATATACTAACTGTGGCAAAGAGAGCAATATGTTTGCTTCTTTTAACAAACTTCAGCATTGGTGGCGTATTAGTTATCACATATTTATTGTTCTGTGCTTTCAAATATAGCACAACCCACAAGAAATGTTTCCAAAAGTATATGAATAAACTATAGAAAGAGAAAAAATTGAAGATAAATTTTCAATCATCCTTATTGGAATTTTTAACTAAGTTAAAAAAAAAGACACTAAAATAGAAAAAAGAAATTGCAATAGATACATGAATTACTATGACTTACAGTAAAATGTTAAGCTTCATTAGATAGGAGGAAGAAAACTTTGACGAATGAAACACACTTCATAAGAAGGTATGCTTATTTAAAGTATTTAAATTCAACTCCCATATAGCCAAAAAAACCTACAAATAATAGTGGCAGAAATAATTTTTTGTCATTAAATAACCAAATATAATGAATTGAGACATTTCAACAGTTTTATGAGTTGTGGATTGAGAGGTGCAAGAGTAATAATGTCACATTGCGATTAAAACCATTTTTGGGTGTTTATTTGAAGAAACCTGCAGGAAGGGAAGAAAGAGAAGATCGATTTTCAATCATCCTTGCTGAAATTTTTAACAGAGTTTTAAAAAGGTCACCAGTAAAAAGAAATTGCCATAGTAACATGAATAACTATGACTTATAGTAAAGATTAATCTCCATGAAGTAGGAGGAAGAAAACTTTATGGAATGAAATAAACTTCATAAGAAGCATAATTAATGTATTTGAATTTGATTCCCCTAGAATGAAAAAAAACCTACACATAATAGTGGCGTAAAATCCCTCTATTTATATTAAACGAAGTATAGGTCACGACTCTATGGAAAAGTTACGATCCTTCGGAAAGATCAAAACGTTCTATAAATGTCACAACTTTTCATAAAAGTCACAACTTTTCATAAAAGTCACAACTTTTCATAAAAGTCGCAACTCTTCATAAAAGTCGTAATTATTCCTTAAGGTCGCAACTTTTCATAAGAGTCACAACTTTTCATAAAGTCACAAGTTCTCATTAAAGGGGAAGACTAGTTTTGGTAATAGATAAATTTAAAGGGGAATCCTTGTTTGTGGTGACTCCACGTAGGCGGGTCTAGCTTCTCTTTTATACATATATATATATATATATATATATATATATATATATATATATATATATAATATATATATATATATATGACATATAATAATAGGTTTTATTAATCATTTAATATATTTTTAAAAAATGTTGTTCTCAAAAAAATAGTGGTCAAATTCAATCCAATAATTTAATTGTAATCAGGAAAAATCTCTAAATGATGATCGACTAGGAAAATTCAATAGTAAATGCAAAAATGGTATTATTTTTAAAGTGGAACATTTTTATTAATCATATAACATATCTTTTTTCCAAAATTGTTCTCAAATAAAATTGTGGTCAAATGCAATCCAATAATATAAATCTAATTAGGTAAAATGAATTGTCTAATTATAATCATTAGCGTCTATATAATTAAGTTATTTTTAAAAACTATTTCTTATATAAAGGTCTAGGTGTTAAGACCAAAAATAAAAATTTCTTAATAATTGTTTAGACATGTTAAGAAGAATTATCAAGGGTTTTCAGAGGGTTGACATGGTGAAAATAACGAATGCAGAAACTTAGGGGTTACATTTCTAAGCGACGTGCTGGTTTGTACAAAAAGGCTTGTGAGGTTTGTACGCTATGTGGTGCGGAAATTGCCATTGTTATATTTTCCCAGGATGGTAAATTTTTTTCTTTGGTCACCCTAGTGTGGGCATGCTGGTGCAAAGGTTCCTTGGGAGGAACCTCCCTCCACCAAATAACGATGTCCACAATCAACAAATCGTGGCTCATAGAGAAGTTGGAATTCGTGAGCTCAATACCAAGCTCATGAACCTCGAGGGGGTTCTCCAGATGGAGAAAAATCGTGGAGAATCCCTTCATGAAATTAGGAAGAGAGCTGATGGTGTATGGGGGGAATCTCCAATCGAAGACCTTAACTTATTCCAACTTTAACACTTTAAGAGGGCATTAGAAATTCTAAAGTAAAAGGTTGAAAAAGAGGCACAAATGGTGAATAATAATGCATTCCCATTTCAGACATTGGGAAGTGCTTAGAGTCATCCTAATTATTCAAGCTAAAGTTCTTCTGATGGAATCAATGTTGGTGCACCCTTTGCTAATAGGGTTAGTGGATCTACTTCATCCATAGTTCCCAATTACTAGTTCAGATGTCATTCCTAGTGTGCGGTTTATGGAATTGTCGAAAATATAATATTATATTAAGTGTATAGGTTCATTTGTCATTTGAGATATCACATGTGTTGTGTTCATAAGTTATTATTCAGTTGAAGTCAGTACTAAGTGTTGTGTTAATCACGTAATGTTTATCCATTATGATTTTTGTAATTTTAATTATATATGTAATGTTATTAGTCCATTGTCATGCTGATTTTCTCCTTTAAATTGCATTAAATATTATTCTCTTTTTTATCAAAGATTTTACAAACGTTTGGGGACTCTCTTCCATGGAGATCTGCTTCTACAATTCGTACATATTATAATTTGTGAAACACAACATCCTCATTTGGTTTCCAAACTTTTCAAGGGAACCCTTGGTGATTGGGAAAAGTAGCCAAAAAAGTCATGACTTCCCATGGTGTACAAGTCCTCTTTATCGGAATCTCTTGAGATTAGATTGCAAGTTCTTCTTATAATATATATATAGTGGCGATCAAATATCAAAATGTCCTATCTCTGACATTTTTCACATATCAACCCTGTCGATTCAAAAAATATACTTCTTTTCGAATAGACAACTACCATTCAGACCTCTATACACTATATACTTCTCTTCGAAGAGAAAACTATCATTTAGACCTCTATACACAATCTCCATTAGTTGATCACCGCTCATTTCTTGATTACTTACTTTAATGGAAGAGACAACTTCAAGAAACATTTGTCTCTCATTGTATTCTTCATAAATAGTGACCATGCCTGATTATTAATTGAGAAAGAATATATGATCAATCATTATAAACTATTTTGTCTAGAGTTATCTTACCTATACCGTCCATACAAAAAATTGGTACAATAGTTAAATCGTTTGTTGTTCAAGTATGGTGTTGAGGTTATCCTCCATCCCAAAAATAGTATTTCCCTCAAAGGTTGCACCTCTTTTTGGTGAGGGTGTTGCTGCTTGTTCTGTAGATTTGCTTCAATGATTCTTAAACTCAATCTGTGCCACTGAATCAACACCATTTTCAACTTTCAGCAAGATAATATTGGAAATGATAATGATATGAATGACCCGATTCAATTGAGTGTTTTTGGTGCGATACGTCTACTTCAGGTTGAGGGAACGTCGTCTTCCATGTCACTAGCACAATCTAACCAAAATGAAGCTTAATTACTCAATTCTTACAATATTTCAATCAAAATATCCAAAAGCAAAATTATCATCACATCAAATATTTGAGTTTTAACACTGCTGAAAACTACCACCAATATAGATTGCTCATATTTAAGAAAATTATTAGGTTTAGTGTAGCACAAATATGTGGAATTCTCATTTTTATTTGAAATTGAAGTTGTTTATCTCATTCAAACAAATTGTAGATAAAACTTTAAAAAAAGCAAACAGGTTAAAAAGATCATATATGTATGTTTTCGCAACAATATATTAAATAGACGATAAAGCAACATAATTAAGATTTTTAATTCAAAGAAACAATATTTTGGCAATCTTTATTTAAATTAATTTGAATTTAGACAATTGACCATATGGATATCTGAGCATATTGCATAAATTACTCAAGTATTAAAAAACTCATCATACATTGATAGAAGTTTTGTCAATTAAGTAATAATTACAAGAACAATAACACAAGGACAAATAAAAATAGAATTCCCACAACAATGCAAAATGATAAAAAAATTACATAAAAATGTGGATTGCATACCAACTTCAATTTGGACAACCATACCTTAACTCCAAAATGAAAATGAAAATTTAACATTATGATATAAATAAAACATCTCATGGAATAGGTCCCCTCTTTTATACTTCTAAGTTCAATTATCATACTGTAAGAGAACTTCTCTTTTTAATGATTTCATCTCTTATACAACTAAGTTCAACTATTCTATTGTACGAAAGATAACTTCAGAATGATGTCATGTGTTCTTCTCTTTTGTTAGCTTTTCGACCATATGTTATATAATTATCGAGGAAGAAGATTAGAGAACTGTATATGACAAAAAAGAAAGAATATGAATAACTAGGGAAAAGAAAATTGTGGGTATAACTTACTGGTATTTATAGTGATATTATATATTTGAACCTATCAAAATTAATTTATGATACACATTGAATCATGACACATACATTTTATTTTTTGTTTCAAATTGAAAGAGAAACTCAATGGTAACAGTTTCAATATTGAGACACACTGGATCATGACACATGAGTTTTTAATTTCAAAATTCAAAGTGTCATTGAATTGGAATAGTTTTATACAATGTTTTGTCTTCTACTTTAAGTAAATTAATTAATCTAATCGATTATAATGCATAACATAAGAAATAAAGTGTAGTTATTGAGCTTCATATATTTTATTATGTAATTAAAATATTTATATTTAACAAATTAAATAACCATATGATATATGATATGTAGATTACTTTAAGTAAATTGAAGGTGAAAAATAAAAATAAATACATTTTTTCAAATTCTATTATTGAAGTTTAAAGTGGTAATCTTTTTGTGTTGTAGTTGAGTCAACTTACTTTGTTTTGTGTTTGTGTTGGCTTGTTTTGATTAGAGAAAGAAATGATCCTGAACGAGAGTAATGGTAGCCAAGATAATATTCGAAATCATAATGATATGAATGACCCAATTCAATTGGATGTTTTTGGTGCGATACGTCTACCACAGGTTGAGGGAATGTTGTCTTCCATGTCACTAGCATAATACTACAGCTCCTGCAAATAAAAGGACTATATGGAGAGCTTGCTCATGAATATCCCCATGAACATATTAGGAATTTCATGGACGTTTGCGGTCCTTCTCATTAAGACATATCACAAGAATCAGTTCATATTCGGTTGTACTAATTCTCTTTGAGGGGTTAAACTACCATATGGTTAGCTGATCTATCGAGGAACTCATTCACCTCTTGTGTCACGCTCCGAGCTACCCCCGAGACGCGGACACGGAACCTAGAATCACAAGTGATCCCAAGCTAACCCTGCTGGTATGATCATGAGCATACTAAATATAATAAACTGTTGCGGAAACTAAATCATACTTAAAATGATAAGATGAGGAATACCCATACGCTAAAACTGAGATATATGAAATGTGATGATTTTAATACAAAGAAATATTAACTCAACGCAAAACTAAAACTAACTATGTCTGAAAATAGCCTCTGAACTGGACTAGAAATACTGGGACAAGCACGAGCTAAACCTAGCAAAAACTGAAACTAAATGACTAAAATAATGAAATGAAACTCATGATTGTTGTCCTCGGAGAATGAGGACTCACCACTGAATCGCTGAGCTGGAGATCGAAAATCGACCTATGCGTGATGTAGATGCTGAGAACCTGAACCTACATCACGAGAAGATGTAGCGCACGTATGCGTCATTACTTGAAGGTACTGAGCATGTAAGATAGAGTAAAGATGAAACAAAACATAACTGAACAAGAACAAAAGCAAGCATAATAATCTGAACATGATATATTGAATTTCTGAGTTAACTGAATACAATGACCAATTTATAACAAGGTGAAACTGAATACTGAGTATACTGATAATGGTCAATGCAAGAGAGTCTAACTGAAATGTGGGAGCTACTAATAACCGATAATAAAACCACATGAGCTGAATGTGGAGTCTAATGTATACGCCCCATCGAGAGGACCCAATATACCCTGCCAAAGGTATAAAGGCATGCTGGCGTGATGACTAAACTGATGCCCACAAAGGGGACTTACAACCTACTTGGCTAGTAGTTCTGGGACTAATGGGTACGCTGAACCCTAGTCCAACTAGGTATTATGCTACTCCCATTGATTTATGTAGTTAACTGATTATGTTTGAATTTTTTGTAAATACTGGATAGCTTAAAACTGGTCATGCAAATTGGGAATGCAACATTTAATCTGATAATGATGCATTAAAACTGAGGCATGTATAACTGAATAACTGAAATATCTGACCTAGCATATGCAATTCAAGAACTAAAGAAATACAAAGCTAGGGTTCTGAAATTCATGCGATAATCTAAATAATAACTTTACAATCTGATTTGGAACATATATTTAATAAATTCATGAAGTTCTATCAATGTTCTAGAAACCCTAGGTTTAATCATAATAAGAGAATCAAGAACTGACTGAAAACTAGGGACCCAATGGGTGAAAGGAACCCACTAGTGAAATCCCACATGCCTGGTGATGAACTTCACGGAAAAATACTTCGGTTTCGGGGCTGGAACAGCTGGAACCTTACTGCGTTCTTGACTAGGGCTGGAACAGCTGGGACCTTACTGCGTTCTTGAGTGGATGAAGGGGGTCTCGATCGACGGTCACAGACTACGGATCGTCGCCTGGCCTACGAACCGTAGGTCCGTCCGTCGATCAAGACTTAGCCAATTTTCCCCGGCTGAGTGTTTGGGAGTCTCTGATCTCATCGACGGTTGTGCAGGACGGACCGTGGGTCATGCTACGGTCCATCGATGGTCACGTCGGTTGCACCTGCGGATTTTTCAGAAAAAATGATTTTTGGTCTCTTTTGGCTACGGGGTGTTACATTATCTCCCCCTTGGAAACATTCGTCCTCGAATGAAGACTAAACTAGCTAAAATAGAGGAAGAGAGCTGCAAACCCTACTACTAATAACTGAGAAATGAGTTTTTGACTGAATTGAGTTCCGAGAATATGCAAATACGCTGAAAATGCAACTACAAACTGAGGGAACATGATTCTAAGACTGAATTTACGCATGAATGACTAGAAAACGAAAGAGAAACTATTACCTCAAGCTGGAGTGGAATCGTAAGGAAAGAGGTGAGGATACTTGGCTTTAATGGCTTCTTCTTCTTTCCAAGTAGCTCCCTCTACGGACTGACTCCTCCATAAAACCTTGACTGAAGCGACTTCTTTGTTTCTAACCTTCTAACCTGACGGTCAAGAATCTCAACTGGTACATCCTCAAAAGAAAGACTATCTTTCACTGCCACACTCTCTAATGGAACTATAGAGGCTGGGTCACCCACACACTTCTTCAAGAGTGAGATGTGGAAAATCGGATGCACTGCTGCTAAGTTTGTTGGTAACTCTAACTCATATGCCACCTTGCCAACCCTTTTCAATATCTTGTAAGGGCCTACTGAGCTTCCCTTTCTTGCCAAATGTCATCACCTCTATCATAGGTGAGACTTTCAGAAAAACCCAACCATCAACTTAGAACTCTAGTTCCCTTCTTCTTACATCTGCATAAGATTTCTGACGACTTTAGGCTGTCCTAAGTCTATCTCTAATGAGTTGAACTTTCTCCATTGAATCAAGAACTGAATCTTGCCCTATTAAAGCTGCTTCACCTACTTCAAACCAACCAACAGGAGATCTACATCTACGCCCATACAAAGACTCATAAGGGGCCATGTGAATGCTAGAATGGTAGCTATTGTTGTAGGCGAACTCAATCAGAGGAAGGTGATCATCCCAACTACCTTTGAAATCAATCACACAAGCTCTCAAAATATCCTCTAGGGTCTGAATAATGCGCTCTGCCTTCCCATCCGTCTGCAGATGAAATGCTGTGCTAAGGTTAACTTGAGTACCAAGACCCTTCTTAAATAACTTCCAGAAATAAGAGGTAAACTGAGGACCTCTATCTGAGATGATAGACAAAGGAACCCCATGCAACCTCACAATATCATTAATGTAAATCTTGGCATAGTCCTCTGCCGAATCCGTAGTCTTGACCGCCAAAAATCGAGAAGACTTGGTTATCCTATCGACTATCACCCAAATGGAGTCATGTTGTCTGCGAGTACACGGTAACCCTGTGATGAAATCCATATTGATCACTTCCCACTTCCAAGTAGGAATGTCGATCTCTTGAGTCATACCCCCTAGTTTCTGATGCTCTACCTTGACTTGTTAGCAATTAGGGAACTTACTCACAAAATCTTCTATATCCCTCTTCATGCCATTCCACCAATAGACTTCCCGCAGATTGCAGTACATCTTAGTGGCACCTGGATGAATAGAATACCTGGAGTTATGGGATTCTTAAAGAATATGTTGTCTCAACTCGTCCACATCACGAACACACAATCTACCCTGGTAGCAAAGTACACCATCTCCCCCTTGGGAGAAAACCTCCACTATCTGATTATGGACTGCACCTTTAAGTTCAAGCAGGATTGGATCACTGTCTTGCTTTTCCTTAACCTCCACTACCAAAGAAGATTCTTCCCCATTCTGAACTGTTACACCATTGTCTGATATGCTCATAAGGCGAACTCCCAACCGAGCAAGCCTGTGAACATCCTTCACTAACTCCTTCCTTTCTTCCTTAACATGGGCTACACTACCCATAGATAATCTGTTAAGAGCATATGCTACAACATTCGCCTTAACAGGATGGTAATGCACACTCATATCATAATCCTTAAGGAACTCAAGCCATCTCCTCTGGCGAAGATTCAACTCTTTCTCGGTGAACACATACTGAAGGCTCTTATGATCAGTGAACACATCTACATGAACACCATACAAGTAGTGTCTCCATATCTTGAGTTCAATCACAACTACAAGCTTGAGTTCATGAGTTGGATAGTTCTTGTCATGCACATTAAGCTGTCTAGAAGCATAAGCTATAACCTTATCTTGTTGGATCAACACAACCAAGGCCAACTCTGGATGCATTGCAATAGATCACATAACCATCTGAACCCTCTGGTAGAGTCAAGACAGGATCTGTAGTCAATCTAGTTTTCAATTCTGCGAAGCTTTTCTCACAATCATCTGACCATTGGAACTTGACCATCTTCTGAGTCAACCTAGTCAATGGTGAGGCTATGGATGAAAATCCTTCCACAAACCTTCTATAATAACCTGCTAGACCTAAGAAACTTCTGATATCTGTAGCAGAGGTAGGTCTGGGCCATTGTTTCACTCCTTCCATCTTTTGTGAATCCACTCAAATCCCCTCGCTAGATACAATGTGACCAAGAAAAGCAACGGATTGCAACCAGAACTCACATTTGCTAAACTTAGCGAATAATTGGCGATCTTTGAGAGTCTGCAGAACAACTCTCAAATGACTTGCATGTTCTTCCTCATTCCAAGAGTAAATGAGGATATCATCAATAAAGACGATAACGAACAAGTCCAAGTATTTTTTGAACATTCTGTTCATCAAATCAATGAAAGCTGCAGGAACATTGGTTAGTCCAAATGACATAACTACAAATTCATAATGACCATACCGAGTTCTGAAGGCTGTTTTCAGATTGTCACTATCTCTGACTCTGAGCTGATGATAAACCGATATGAGGTCTATCTTTGAGAAATGGCTAGCACCCTGAAGTTGGTCAAACAAGTCATCAATCCTGGGGATGGGATACTTATTCTTGATTGTGACCTTGTTCAATTGTCTATAGTCAATGCACATTCTTAGAGAACCATCTTTCTTCTTTACGAACAACACTGGTGCACCCTACGGAGAAATACTAGGTTTGATAAAACCCTTATCTATAAGGTCCTTCAATTGCTCTTTCAATTCCTTAAGCTCTGCAGGAGCCATTCTATAAGGAGCAATAGAAATAGGCTGGGTATCTGGAAGGTATTCAATTCCAAAGTCGATTTCCCTTCCGGAGGAACTCCGGGAAGATCTTCTGGAAATACTTCTAGAAACTCACTAACTACTCGAACTGACTCAAGAGTTGGGGTTTCAGAGCTAGAATCCTTAACCCAAACTAGATGATAGAGATAACCCTTAGAGATCATCTTGATGGACTTAAGGTAAGAAATGAATCGACCCATAGGCGCTAAGCTACTACCCTTCCATTCTAAGATTGGTTCATCTGGAAACTGAAAACGAACAATCCTAGTTCTACAATCGACTGAGGCATAACATGAATGTAACTAATCCATGCCTAGAATGACATCAAAGTCTACCATGTCTAACTTTACAAGATCTGCTGAGGTGACTTTCTAAGAGACTATGACAGGGCAATTTCTGTATACCCGTCTAGCTATAACTGGGTCACCGACTGGAGTAGAGACTAAGAAAGGTTCTGAGAGAGTTTCTGGACTGACACTGAATTGTACTTCTATGTACGGAGTTACAAAAGAAAGAGTAGCCCCTGGATCTAACAATGCATAAACATCAAGGTCAAAGACTCGTAACGTACCACTGACTACATCAGGAGAACCTTCCTGATCCTGGCGAGCCTGAAGAGCATAAAGTCTGTTCAGGCGCTGACCGCCACCTGTACCAGAATAGTTATCTTGCTGAGTCGGGTGACTTGCTGGTGCTGTTGAAGTTTTAGACTGAGCTCTACCATTACCACCTCCTTGAACCTGTCTAGAAGGACAATCCCTCAACCTGTGACCAGACTGACTGCACCTAAAACATCCTTCTTTTCCTTCAAGACACTTGCCCGGATGGTTCTTACAACACTTAGGGCAAGTAGGGTAAGTCTTGATGCCTGAAACATTTCCCTGAGACATAGAGCATGGTGCTCTAACCTTCTGGTCATACCTATTCTTAGAGGATGGAACACTAGCTGTCGAAGGGGCTAAAGCTGAAAACTTTTGCTGACTCTGCGAGCGATTTCCACCATCCAATTTCTACTAAGAATAGTCATAGTTCCCAGTCCTAGCCTTCTTATTTTCCTTGGCATGTTCCCTAAGTTTATCACCCTCAACCTGCTGAGCATGAGTCATAGCCTAGAGATGTTCATATCTCCGAGCAACATAGCATTTCTGCACTCTGTCTTCACCAAATCTGACACTCCATACAAGAACTTATTTATCTGAGCCCTGGAGTTAGCAACCATGTGAGGAGAATACCTGGAGAGTTGGTTAAACTTCAGCCCATACTCTTGTACCATCATGTTTCGCTGCCTGAAGCTCATGAATTCTTGAGCCTTTGCTTCTCTCAACTCTATTGGGAAAAAACTGTCGAGAAAAGTCTCACTAGAACAATCCCAAGTGATAGGAGCTGCATCTGTACCCCTATTTTCCTTCCACTAAGAGTACCACATATGCGCGACATCCTTCAACTGGTATAATGAAAACTCAACCTGATCATTCCCAGTGACTTGCATTACCTCAAAGATCTTCTTGATCTCATCAAAGAAATTCTAACTAAGGATTCTCATTAGTCTGCGATCCTAAGAACTCAGGCGGATTCATCCTAACAAAGTCACGGACCCTTGCTGCTGCTGATCCACCATTTTCAATCACAGGAGCATGAACCTGATTGTTCTGGTTGGTATACTCTGATCCAACATCTGTATGGCATTCCTGAACTCAACATTGGAGACTTCTTGATCTGGGACTGGAGGAGCTGCGTTTGTATTCCTAGCGTTAGCTATACGAGGAGGCATGATCTGAAACGTAGAACATCAATTTAGAATGGAATTAGATCATACCTTACGCATGATAAGAGTAAAAACAAAGTGAAGTTTTCCTAAAACGCTTCATAGCCTCCCTCTCATTAGATGTGGTGCACTTCACACCCCTGAAAAGGACTCTACTTAGTGTGGCTTTTAAGACATCCTAGGACTCTTAAACCTAGTGCTCTGATACCAAGTTTTTTCACTCCCCGATCTACCCCCGAGACGCGGACATGGAACCTAGGACCACAAGAGATCCCAAGCTAACCCTGCTGGCATGATCATGAGCATACTAAAGATAATAAACTGTTGCGGAAGCTAAATCATACTTAAAATGATAATATGGGGAATACCCATATGTTAAAACTGCGATATATGAAATTTGATGAGTTTAATACAAAGAAATATTAACTTAACGCTAAGTTGAAACTAACTATGTCTATAAATAGCCTCTAAACTGGACTAGAAATACTAGGACAAGCCCTAGCTAAATCTAGCAAAAACTGAAACTAAATGACTAAAAGACTAAAATGAAACTCATGATTGTTGTCCTCAGAGAATGAGGACTCACCACTGAATCTGCTGAGCTGAAGATCAAAAATCGACCTATGCGTGATATGTATGTTGAGAACCTGAACCTACATCACGATAAGTTGTAGCGTACGTACGCGTCAGTACATGAAGGTACTAAGCATGTAGGATAGAGTAAAGCTGAAATAGAACATAATTGAACAAGCACAAAAGGAAGTATAATAATCTGAACATGATTTACAGAATTTCTGAGCTAACTCAATGCAATGACCAATTTATAACATGCTAAAAATTGAATACTGAGTATACTGATAAATGGTCAATGCAAGAGAGTCTAACTAAACTGTGGGAGCTACTAATAACTTATAATAAAACCACATGAGCTAAATGTGGAGTCCGATGTATACACCCCATCGAGAGGACCCAATATACCCTGCCAAAGGTATAAAGGAATGCTGGCGTGATCACTAAACTGATGTCCACATAGGGGACATACAACCAACTTGGCTAGTAGTTCTGGGACTACTGGGTATGCTGAACACTACTCCAACTAGGTATTATGCTACTCGCATTGATTTCTGTAGTTAACTGATTATGTCTAAATTTTCTAAAAATACTGGATAGCTCAAAACTGAACATGCAAACTGGGAATGCAACATTTAATCTGATAATGATGCATTAAAACTGAGGCATGTATAACTGAATAAATGAAATATCTGATCTATATGTAATTTAAGACATAAAATAAAAAAAAAACTAGGCTTCTGAAATTTCTGCGATAATCTGAATAATAACTTTACAATCTGATTTGGAACATATATTTAATAAATTGATGAAGTTCTATCAAAGTTCTAGAAACCCTAGGTTTAATCATAATAATAGAATCAAGAACTGACTGAAAACTAGGGACCCAATGGGTGAAAGGAACCCACTAGTAAAATCCCACATACCTGGTGATGTACTTCACGGAAAATACTTAGGTTTTGGGGCTGGAACTGCTGGAACCTTGCCGCGTTCTTGACTACGGTTCTTGACCTTTTTTCTCCTTTCTTGCTTCTAAATTTCTACTTTTGATTTATGATTTGACATAGGTAAGTTTTAGTTATGTTTATAGGCTTAAACTTACTAAAATCGGATGATTTAGGGTCAAAACGACGTATCTTAGAGTTTAAACGAAGTGGGAAAAGACCAAAAGACCATTGGGTAAGTTGCTGACGGACCAAACGACGACCTGGACAGACGGTCTGTCGTTCAATTGACGGTCTGTCGTTTGGTCCGTAGGTTGGGCCTGTTCGACAGGACTTTATTAAAACGGGCATAACTTTTACTCGGAGCTCTGATTTTTTTAAGGTCGGTGGATGTTGAAAGATTATTCAATTAACTATCTTTTGGTATATCATGGGACACCTATTTCATTTTCTACTAAGAGTTATGATCATTTGAAGTTGACCCAATTGCATTTCCCCACTAACTGTCTACTAGTCCCCACCTACGGACCGTGCTGGTCACCCGTGGTCCTTGTGACAGAGTGGATGAAGGGGGTCTCGATCGACGGTCACAGACTACGGATCATCGTTTGGCTTACGGACCCTAGTTCTGTCCGTCAATCAAGACATAACCAATTATCCCCGGCTGAGTTCTTGGGAGTCTCTGATCCCATCGACGGTTGTGCAGGACGGAATGTGGGTCATGCTACGGTTCATCGAAGGTCACGTCGTTTGCACCTGCAGATTTTTCAGAAAAACTGATTTTTGGACTGTTTTGGCTACGGGGTGTTACATCTTTGGATGAACTCACGCGGGATATCTTTGTAAGATTCTTCCCCCCTTCAAAATGATGACATTAAGGGATAGTATATAATGTTTCAAACACTTGGACGATGAACAAATCCATGAGAGGTGGGTAAGATTTCGGAAGTTGGAGGTATAATGCAATAGCCTTATGAGGTACCGTCTCAACTCCTCGATGGAATGACCAAGATCACTAGAGGATGGTACACTAGTGAGGATCAAGTGTCTCCTCTCACTTCTAGGATGACGAAAGAGTAGTTCGAGAAGACCAAGAGAGACCAAAATATGAAAAAAAGATGATGACCCAGCTGGATATATTGTCGAAAAATGTGATGGATAGCGGGTTTAAGAATTTAAATATTATGGATAGTGGTGGAGTAAACCCCGACGAAGCACAATTTGAAGCATTGTATAATGAGGAAGTGATCTTCCTAGCAAACCAAAGAGGAGGTTTTTGTGCAAGCTCTCCATGGCCGGGTGGAAATTCGGGCTGGAATAGAGATGATATGGAGAGACTATGAGAATGACGTGATCGTAATGCCAACTGAAAGCAAGGGGATGGTGATAAGTAAGGATACATTCCACCCCATGAACATCAAAATCCTAAGAAACAAAAGGTTTATTGGGAAAACTTTCATACGGAAGACATGTTTGCGTGCATTCTCAATAATGTTGAAGGGTCAGACAAAGTTTTGAAGGAATTGAAAGGCGATGACTCTACACTTAATCAGATGGTCACCTCGCACTCAGTGTCCATCAAGTAATTAGAAACGCTAATGGATCGAATTTCATCTCATTTGAATCCAAGGCCAAAAGAAGGGTTGCCGATTGACAGTGTTACGATCCAAACCATCCTGATTGGCACCACACTAACTCTCCGATGGGATAACTACTACTACAACCCAAATCGAGCAACCAACCCAAAAAATAAAGCATATATGTGATGGAATAAAGTTAAATACTAAAGAAAGAAATAGGGAGTTCCTATAAAATCCAAACAAAAGTTTAATAATAATAAACTAACATTATGGAAGAAATTACTAGAACCTGAAAGTCAATGTACCAAAACATCGACATTTCAACAAGTCTAGAAAGAAGTGATACAACCCATAAATAATTCACTAATACCTAACTAGAAAGTCTGAGTCTGAAATGGCTGACATAGACGAAAGAGAACTCATGGAATCCCGAAAGAATTGGCTCACCCTTTAATTTGAACGATCACTGATCTTCTAATGAGCCACCTAAAGATGCTCCATACTCAACAAAGAAAGATAAAGTGAAGTATGAGTACATAACAACAATGTACTGGTAGGATCACATCCCTATCCCACTAAGTGCAACATAAGTAAGTCAATCGAACAATATAATCACATGTATATATCGAACATATACAATATTCTCAACATTTACGAACATGTTCCAGTTTTACATTCCTCAAGATACACAATTATATCAAAATCATTGGTCCTCTAATAAAACCCAAACCCAAACTGTTAGCATATCGAAATGTCGTACCCGATCCAATGTTTATGTTGGAACGTGGCAGCCGATCCAATTTAGTTATACCATAATGTGGCAACAGATCCATAAAAAACACCACAATCACAAGCACAAGTATATTCTTAAGTTCATACAATTTAGTCATGATTCATGACATTCATCATCCATCTATGTCATTTACAACAAGTTTGATCAATAATTCTACATTCATATACATACATGTATAATAATGAAGTAAGAACAAACATACATCACATAATCGTAGAACCACAATCATCACCTACCTCGAAACAAGCTTGAAAACAGAAGATACTTGATCCTTCCCTTTACTAATTCTTTCTGCTTGTTCTTGGTCTAAAAACAATCATAATAATAAGGAAATCAATAAAGAATCACTAATTACCCGAATCGCTAACTAAACTATGAAGCTTAAATCATACGTACCCATGATCCCAAGCACCATAAATAGGGTTCTTTCAACCATATAATCTAGATCAAAACCCTCCCCCATTGATAACTACCTATTCTATTACATTCTACAGATTAAAAAACGAATTCAAAGAGTGAAAAGCTTACCTTTATCCTCAAGAATAGTTTAAATTGTCAAGAGTTGCTTGACTTCTGTTCCTTAGCTCTATAATTCAAAAAGTTCAGAATGATATAATTTTAGGGTTTATTTACGACTTTAAGTACCGTCTGGCATGCCACACTGCCCCTCATCTCGTTGTTATGGCTTGTCCTAAGCGACCAAAACCATCTACAAAGCGGCTTGCACAAAATAGTGAGCTATTTTAATTAATTCCAAAACCCATATTTCAAAATACACCTTTGACCAACAACGCTCAGAAAATATTGTTCAAGCTAAGATCGATTCCAGGACTTCTACTCACCAAATTCAATTGCATAAAATTGTAAGTATTCTTTAAGGACTTATCTGACTATTCATGTAATCAATAAGTCACCAAATTGTTACCAGATTTCCCTACACCTTAGTGGATCTGATTTCATCCAAATGTTGGACTAGGTTGGGAAATTTCAAGTTACTAAGAAAAGGTTTTTCGACCCCACATTTATCCCCGTTGACTTTTCTATAACAACGAAACCCGGTCGTTAAAAACACAATGGCCCAACCTCAAAAAATAAAGTTTTAATTGGTATCTTCGTTGGGAGACAACTCACGTTTTTGGTTTTTTTTTTTAAAAAAAAAACTTTAGAATAATGGGTGTTGATTTCTAGGTTGAAAAAAGAAGAGTGTTGGAAAATAGGAAATAGGTGAGCTAAAATACCAATCAGCAACACGCTGAATAGGTCGACGTGTCTAATTTAGATCGTCATTTGAACTACCCAGCTTGATGGGGGATTTTGTCAAACTCGTCAAGCCAAAAGATCAGTCGGCGACACGCTGAACAGGTTGGCGAGCCATATTATGTCCTTCGTTTGACCCCCCAAATTGTCGGTGAGCCTAAATACCATTCATCACATCGCCGAGTGGGTTGGCAGACGCGACTCACTTCACCGAAAATCTCGCTAATGGAAATGTTTTATAAGGGCCAAATGGTAATAACTTCGAAAATCGTTCACTCTCTCATCTGTTCAAATATCTTACTCTCACACTGTTATTAGATTTTTCGTATTCGTGCATTTTTATTCTCTTTTAGTTTGGAATCTTTCCTCAGGACTGATTTAGGAATTACGTTGTCTTCCCAAAGGATCACTTCAATTCCTTATGTTTCATATTTCCCCGTACATGCCTTTACATTCAATATATTGATTTCATTCGATCTGTATCTTTTATGATACATATATATGTTTCATGGTCATGAACAAGAACTTCATTGATCCCATGTAATTATAGATAGCTTTGGTAAACCTCTTTGATTTCCAAAGTGTTCCATGTTTACATTCTTTAGATTAATTAAGATATTGTGGCTCTTGTCCCGACATCTATGTAGTATTTAGTGGCTTCATAGATAGTAGTACTTGACGAGTGTTTTTACCTTTCCCCTGTTAATTTTTTTAGACTTGAGTTGCCTTCTAATGGCTATTTGAATATTTCCAGACGTTTTTGAGTTTATTAATAGTTGAGATAATTGAGTTAATATTTACATTTGAAGTTCTTGTTGTTGAGTAATGGCTTCCCCTGAGTAGTAAGAAAGGACAAGGATTCGCTTGGGATCAGTGATGGTTCTAGAGTGTCGGTCACATCCACAGTGTAGGCTCGAGGTGTGACAAAGGGGGACGGATTACATTTCATTATGGAAAAAAATACGATAGTTGGACTTTTGTAAGGTAATATGATTTAGTATACTCACACAAGATATCACAATAAAAAATAAATGAAAATACTATATTAATAGTATATGCTCATCGCGTGTATACATATAATACTAATGTATACATACAACACTGAAGGACACAAGCCCACAATTAAAATTTGAAATTATGCATTCTCTTCTAATCATTTTAACATTATGCAAACACATAGTTCTTCGATTTTATTGGATGTGTTGAGGTAGAGTTGAATTTTATTTAGTAGCTTATATTGAATTTGACCCATTTATATTTGACCCGCCCTTACCAAATTGTTTACTTATCTATTTAAACCACCTCGATGAAAATCATGTCCTTTCCTTAAAGTTTGCAATATTTGAAATACTTTGGTGTGTAATAGTATAGGATTTTTATCCATGTTCAGATGATTTCCCCACAAGATGTCTTTTTAACGCCAACATTCATCCGTTTGGGAAAATCATTCAATAAGTTTGACTTCAACCTTTACATTTGCAAAACTTTGTCTAGATTTGCTTATTAAGCCATGTCAAGATTTAACAATTTTCCCATTGCTTTGGACATAGTCAACAAGGATTCTTTAACGAAAAAATTAGGTGATAGGGATGGAAAAGAGGTCCATGCTAAGGTAGTAGTAGTTTCCGCCTCTGGTTGAACTAGAGTTCCCAGTATAGAGGTCGTATCTGATAGTATACCCATCTTTAGCATTCAAAATCTATGCCGATTTTGACATGAAATGCACGTAATTTTCCATAGTAGTAAGGCGAATTAGGATGTGTCTATCACTCAAGAATCCTTCCGAACATTCTGCCTTGAATATCACATCGTAAAGGACCAATTTTTCAATTTTCTTCTTGTTCTGACCAGCCATAAGAAGATTTTCCAATTATGGCCAATGACAAATCTTCTTTAATTATCATGGTCTCAACCTCTTCTTCCTCCCAGAATACAATTGGCTTTCCATGGATGTAAGTAATATTTTTTATAGGGATAGGCGTTGTTATTTGGTCTTCTACTTCATTCAAAGTTATTGCATAGTTCAATGGTGGTTTTGGTGTTTTTTCATCAGCATGGAGTGTAGGCCAGGGATCGCTGGGGTTGGCCATGACGCCTAAAGCCAATCTAATCAGATGAAAATTTAGGGTTTCAATACGATTTCCTGTAGTACCTCTTAACTTATTGAATACCAATTTATGGTAACACAGGTTGGGGAGAGACAAGCAGAAGAAAGCTGAATTAGGACAAAGTTCATATAATAAGTTGTAGAAATATCAAATAACTGAAAAAATAATATTGAGTGGTTTGGTAGAATATTAGGAGAAATAATCCATGTATTTGTATGGTATTATTTAGTACTATATTTGGTAGAAATTTAAGGACTATGTATAAGCAATTCATGGATTACTTATACACCATACAAGGTATATGATGTATAACTAATACAATGTATTTGGTGATATTAGGAATGCATAGAGTTCAATACCATGCTATTAATCTATGTAAATACAAAAGTACCTCTCAACTCCTTTAAACGACTTTGTTTATTTTCTACATTTCTATTTTATATTTGCACTAGTAAATTTATTTAAATAGATAAGCTTAAAAATAAATATAATTTAGAGAGATTAGTTTGTTGTTAATAAATCCAATACAAATCAATATTATATTTGAATGTGAGCTTTTAGCATTTACAAATTGAAAAGGCAAATATATAACCACATGATATCTCTATCTATCTATCTATCTATCTATCTATCTATCTATCTATCTATCTATCTATCTATCTATCTATATATATATATATATATATACCTATCTATCTATCTATCTATCTATCTATCTATCTATCTATCTATCTATCTATCTACCTACCTACCTAGCTACCTACCTACCTACCTACCTATCCATCTATCTATCGTCCTTGAGTGAGTCCAAAGCTTATAAGAATGTGTGGTACCACTATTCTGATAAAGTAAGTAGTTCTATCCTAAGAGGGTTTATTTCATAACCTAGAGTACTTGAAGAAAATGGTATAATTTTTATGATATAATAAATTATTTGTTTGCTTAATATATACATTAGTATGTAATATTCCAATATATGAAGTTAACATGATATAGTCTAAATTTATTGGATTTTGTTAACAACTTCTCTTGTCATGTAGATATATGCTTTTGAAAATATATTTTTTTCAAATTTTAGAGAATTGTGACGGTTTATTTTTATGCTCCAGACAAAAGAATGACTTTATTTATCAATGCTACTTATGAGATTTATACTTTCATGAAGTTTCCTTCAAAATATTTAATAGTATATAACGATTGCCCTTTTGTTTTACTTATTTACTATTTCTTAATATTTCAGTATTTTAGATGAAGAAAAGTTCATATGACTTGTAATAGCTCGAGTTGATGTTCGTATTAGTTTAATTTTTTATTATTTATCTAATATCTAATTTTATGAGATAAATATGTTTATTAATGCAAATATATATTTGTTATTTTACTTGGTTTCATACGGACCCATGGCAATTGTAAACACATATTTTACAGAACTACTCAACTTTGTTTCTTCCCCGTGAAGCATTACTTATACAACCTATTATTGGTTCACCTTCACACATACAATCCCTAAAAATTTTAAACACATTCTTTACATATATATGTTAGTTATAACCTCATTTTAGCCGCACTTTACAATTCAATGATGCCTTCTATTATGCATCAAATCCCTGCCTAATCATGCTGATTTCGACCATTTGTTGCCCTCATTTATGGTACTAATACACAAAAATTCCTAGAGTAACATTGTAGCTCTAATCTCCCAATGGTAGTCATTAAGCTCCAACCGATATTACGACTAAAATTGAACCAGGAAAATGGAATGTACCGATAAACAAGATATTAAAACAGTCTGTTAATTCAGTGATAAGAGTCTAAGTGATTTAAAGGAGTTCAATAATACGCTACAAGAATTCAAGGCCAGAAGGGACCTTAAGAACAATAATATTACTTAACAAAGAGGTAATAACATTGACTCATTTACTTACCTTTTTATTTTATTTTTCATGTTTATTGTACTCATACCACCACCTCATTTCACAATACCAGGTACAAAAATTCAAGGAACACTATTTAATAAACATATATAAATATGAAATGACTCTTTAAAACCAAATAAGTGTTACTACATCGCTATAGGACGCTTAGATCGCGTCAACCCCAACTATTATTTCGTACATAAAGAAGTATAATTGGCATTTATAGATAATACAATCATAAAGGTAACTGACATTGAGGTTTCAACACAAAAATTGTCTATTGGTTTCGTACATGTCGATAAATTACCTAATGGTGCTATTCTAGATAAATATCCACCAAAATTATTTGTTATTTAATCTCATGCTCCATTACAAAATTGCTATCACTAATTTACAGTACCTATTCTATTATTTGATTTTGTGTTTTAGTCAATCCCCTCATTGAAAAAGAATATAGAAAGAGATGGGAAATAGTTCTTACAAATAAACGATATGTTTTGAAGATGCCTAAACAACCATCCATATAGAGATATGGTGAAGTATTGATACCTTGCTTCTAACTAATAACCCAACATGGAGCATACAACTGTTACTAGATAATAAGATTTTGGAGAAAATGACGATGCTTTTCTAGAAAAGATGAAAGAAGATAAACCTATACTTGGCTTATGTGAAGTTACAATCCTAATCTATAAAAGTAATGGACAGACTACTGTATGTTTTTCTAATAAACTGATTATAGTTGTTTCAATTTGAAACAAGCTCTTGTCACGCTAGGCACCTTTGAAATATCTACTGTTTCCATGAGTAGCGTCTTGATCAATCATTTATTTCAAAAATCCACGAACCTTGTACATTACATTAATCACACATATGATCTACAATGTTATTTAAACCCGATTATCACAACTAATGTACATACTATACTTTAGCATTGTAGGCAGGTTACTTTTAAAGTATCTATAACATGACAAAATTGTTCTATTATCATTGTTGGGTAATTACAGACTAAAATTCCTAAGTTCCCAAAACCTTTGCACAGAGCACATCTCACTCAAAATGGGAGATACAGTTAACTAATCTCATAAAAAATACAGGCAAAAAATGGTCAAGGCCGAATATAATGATTTTATGGTAGGACCAAGTAAGGAAATGAGAAGAGCTATAAAAGTTCTGTTGGTATATAATATGGATGTATTGCTAGTTGCTTCACAAGTACATACTATCCTATACTTGTACTCTCTAATAATAATAACCATTTTAATATCAAAAATACAATCACAAATATGGTATATTGGCAATTTGCAGGATTGATTGTACAATTTTAAAGCAACAATTGTAGATATACCAAATAAGGATGAGCCATGGTATTTTTCTTCCAAAATTTGCAGCAAAAAGAGTGAAAGTTATAAAACATATTGTTTCTTGTTACAATTGCAAACATGAGAATGTAGAATATGAAATTAGGTTAGACTCAGTATAAACTTGATTCTACATTTACTAGTTAGAAAACAAATTAACTTTAGCTTTTAAATGACTCCCTTTCTTAAACAAATATTGCTTACTACTTGATTTGTGTGGGGGAGAACAACGTGTCCAAGTTATATTATTTGAAGCGGCTAAATATTTACTAGGCTGCAATGCGCAATACTACATAAGATCAACCTCAATAAAGATAGGAATTTTATTTTACCTAAACACCTAAATGCCCAATGGCCTCACTAGCAAAGGTACGTTGTCCTGCATCCGTACTCTTACAGTTATCTTATTGTAATACTTCATAGAACAAATGAGATGAAAAGAATTACAGGATTACATATACATGACATTTGATGATTCTTTTAATTTCACATAGTATGTTAGTTTTAAAAGAAAATGTTCCCATCATGCTACTGAGAAAACTGGGACCCTCAAATGGTTTATGCTATGTGATATAGTTGATTTGTAGAGGATGTCATACATGCCACAAAAAAAAGTCAATATGCTACAAACAAGATGTTTACTCACACAATAAAACTATAACCACCCCTTCCCGTTTTAAACAAATACTACTTGCGACTTGAAGTGTGTTGTGGTGAAAAACTTGTCTGAGTTATACTATTTGAAGTGGCTAAATATTTACTAGGATGCATTGTGCAATACTACATAGAATCGACCTCAGTAAAGAAATGATATCTATTTATACCTAAACACGTTAACGCTCAATGGATTACGCCACATAGGTACGTTGTCTAATCCATCCTAACTTTTATAGTATATTATTGTGATACTTCGTAGCACAAAAGATAAAAAAAAATTGAATGATTACATATACGTAAAAATTGATGATTCTTTTAATTTTATACATTAAGTTTGTTTTGAAAGAAAATGTTCCCATCATGTTGCTGAGAAAACCAGACCCCTCAAAATACTTATGCAATGGGAAATGATTTGTTTGAAGAGGCATTGACGAGAATGTCATATATGCAAAGAAAACAACAGGTCAATATGCCACAAACCTTGTTTTTACTCCAACAATACAACTATCACCCCTCCCCCCGCCCGTCCGAAAATGAATGATACCATTTCAAATTTATTCGAAAACAATTTCCAATACGTCTATGTTTTTGTAATGATGATAAATAAAGCTAAAGGTCAAACAATATCAAATGTAGGAGTATACCTACTAAAACATGCTTTCTCGCATGGCAAACTATATGTTGCACTATCTAGGGGTATATCTATGCCAACCAAAAAAGTGTAGGTTCTGACTAAACAACCAGATTGATGCACCGGGACATACACAAGAAATACTATCTACCGGAAAGTATTAGGCGAGATTTGATTAATGCAAAAATTGTAAGATATCAAATCGGAAAATACATTCACCACACGTGTAGCTATGAAAATTGTATTGGACGAATGCTTAGATTTTGTGGAAGTGGAGACGATATGAGAAACACTAGACAGCTACCACATAAGAAATTAGTTTTGTGTATATAAAGTCATTCAACTACAGGGTAGAATGAATTTCAAATATTAAAATGGAACAAAAACTTTATGAGACGACATGACTAAGAGGACAAACTGTTAATTCGTGCACAATTACTTACTAACAAATTGCCTAATAACAATTTAATAATACAACGTTAATTCGTCACTATATGCCCAACAAGCAAGAAGGCAAATAGATTGTTTGTTCACTTAGTATTTTGTAGTGCAATATTGAATAACTAAAATATGCATAGAAGATTAAATATCTTGTGTATATAGGGACTGAAGACTTAACCTACACATGCAACACACATGCTGTGATTCTGTTATATATACAAGCAAGAAGGAAAATAGATTGTTCGTTTACATAGTATGACGTAGTACAATACTGAATAACTAAAAATATAAATAAAAGACAAAATATCTCATGTATATAGGGATCTCACGGCTTAGCCTACACATGCAACGCACATGCAGTGAATCTAATATATATCTATATAAGAATCTTGGAGAGAAATACTAATAAGAAGGTTAGAAACGATCCAGAATGCACTTGATCATATCATTATTCGATTTGTAAGCCTACTTAGGTCTTGAGTACATGGTATAACTAATAAAAACATTTATAAAAACAAACACACGGGTATATTTGATATCATACATTGTATGTCTCTAATGATTATCAACTAGGAAAATTCAATAGTAAATGCAAAACTCGTGTTAAATTAAAACAAAAGGGTTTTATTAATCATTTACTACATATATTATAAATGTTCTCAAATAATATAATTCTAATTCGGAAAAATCTCTAAATGATGATTCACTAGGAAAATTCGATGGTAAATGCAAAATTGGTATTCATATCATAATAAAAGGTTTTAATTAATCATTTAATATATTTTAAAAAAGAATTTCTCAAATAAAATAGTTGTCAAATGCAATCCAATAATATAATTCTAATTAGGAAAAATCTCTGAATAATGATCGAATAGGAAAATTCAATGGTAAATGCAAACTTTGTGTTATTAATAAAATAAAAGGATTTCATTAATCATTTACTATATTTTTTAAAATACTGTTCTAAACAAAAATAGAAGACAAATGCAATCCAATAATTTAATTCTAATTAGGAAAAATCTCTAAATGGTGATCGACTAGGAAAATTCAATGGTAAGTGCAAACTTTTTTTTATTATTCAAATAAAAGGGTTTTATTAATCATTTAATATTTTATTAAAAAATATATTTTCTTAAATAAGATAGTTGTCAAATGCAATCCAATAATATAATTCTAATTAGGATAAATCTCTAAATGATGATCGACTAGGAAACTTCAATGGTAAATACAAAATTGGTACTATTATTAAAGTAAAAGGTTTTTATCAGTCATTTAATATATATTTTGTAAAAAATTGTTCTCAAATAAATTTTGCTCAAATGCAATCCAATAATATAAATCTAATTAGGAAAAAAATTAATTGTCTTATTATAATCATTAACGTCTATATCATTAGGTTATTTTAAAACCTAATTTCTTATATAATGCTCTTGGTGTTAACACCAAAAAATCCCTATTTCATAGTAATAGTTTAGACATGAAAGGATGAAATAGCAAGTGTCGTCAAAGGGTTGACATGGTGAAAATAAAGAATGCAAGAAACATAGGAGTTACGTTTTCAAAGCGATGTGTTAGTCTGTTCAATAAGGCTTGTGAACTTTGTACGCTATGTGATGCTGAAATTGCCATTGTTATAATTTCCCCGGACGGTAAACTTTTCTCCTATGGTCACCCTAGCGTGGAAACGTTGGTGGAGAGGTTCCTTGGGAATAACCTCCATCAACCAAATAACGATGTCCACAATCAAGAAATCGTGGATCATAGAAAAGTTGGTATTCGTGTGCTCAATACAAAGCTCATGAACCTCGAGGGGGTTCTTTAGATGGACAAAAATCACGTAGAATACCTTCGAGAAAATAGGAAGAGAGCTTATGGTGTAGGGTAAGAATATCCTATCGAAGAATACAACTTATTCCAACTTCAACACTTGAAGAAGGTACTGAAAATTCTAAATCAAAAGGTTGAAAAATAAGAACAAATGGTGAATAATAATGCAGTTACATTTCAGACATTAGGAAGTGCCTGAACTCCTCCTAATTATGCTAGCTAAAGTTCTTCATATGGACTCAATGTTGGTGGACCCATTGCGAATACGGTTAGTGGATCTAATTCTCCATTGCTCCCAATTACTATTTCAGCCGTCATTCCTAGTGCGCGCGTTATAGAATTGTTGAAAATAAAATATTATAACGTGTCTAGGTTCGTTTGTCATTTCAGTTATATTAAGTGTTGTGTTCATCAGTTATTATTCATTTGAAGTCAGTACTAAGTGTAGTGGTCATCATGTAATGTTTATAATTTATGATTTTTGTAATTTTTACAATACATGTTATGTTATTAGTTCATTGTAATGTTGATTTTATCCTTTGAATTGCATTACATATTAATCTGTTGTTTATCAAAGATATTACAAACGTCTGGGGACTCTCCTCCTTGCATATATGATTCTACAATTCATACATATTTTAATTTTTGAAACACAACATCTTAATTTAATGTCAAATCTGTTCGAGGGAACACTTGGAGATTGGGTAAATTAGCCAGCAAAGTCATGACTTCCCATGGTATACAAGTACCTTTTTATCGGAATTCCTTGAGATTAGATTGCGAGTTCTTCTTATGATTTCCGCATCAACATGATAAGATATATATAGTGGCGATCCAATATCAAAATGTTTTATCTCATATATTTTTCAGATATCAACCTTGTCGATTCTACAAAGACTTCTCTTCGAAACATATATCAAATGTATAAGCTGAGGTATTACACAAGAGAAATCATATTAATCAATTGAAAATACATTAAAATACCTTAAGAAATTTGAAGTTTAAAACATATGTTTTGGAATATGTTCTTGCATTGAAATAAAGTTGGAAAATAAGGACATCAATAGTTTTAAAAGACTTTCTATGAGGTGGCAAATCAAGAAATCTCACATAATAAACAACATTTTTGAGCCGAGTGGTTCTTACAGTTTTGTTTATATTGTCATCATTAGGAAATCATCTTTGCTTTTGATCTCATACCTCACTACTCTATATATCATCTTTTCCAATTACAAATCTCCTACCAATAAGACCTCTACACACCATCTCCATTAGTTGATGACCACTCATTTCTTGATTGCTTCCTTTAATTGAAGCGACAAATCCAAGAAACATTTGTCTCTTGTTGTATTTTTCGGAGATAGTGACCCATGGATGTTTATTATTCGAGAACGAATATATAATCAATCATTATAAACTCTTTCGGCAAGAGGTATCTTACCTATACCGTCCATACAAAAAATTGGTACAACAGTTAAATCGTTTGTTGTTCAAGTATGGTGTTGAGGTCATCCTCCATCCCAACAATAGTATTCTCCTCAAATGTTGTACCTTTTACTTGTAAGGGAGTTGCTGCTTGTTCTGCAGATTTTCTTCAATGTTTTTTAAACTCAATCTGTGCCATTGAATCAACGTCTTTATAAAGTTTTAGAAATTTTTCCTCCAAGTATTTACAAGCCCCACTTGTTATGAATCGTCACTTTGTTATACCACTTGGGCACAAAATTAAAGAATAAGTGAGTTAGTCCTGGTTGGAAGAGTCTAGCTACACCAAAACACAATCCCTAAATATAGCTCCGACCCCGACTTCAACATATGTTTTATAAGCTTCAATGGAAGTTGGAATAAGATTCATTCCAATGTGTCTTCCTAAGGATTTATCTAAATAATATTTTCAACATAATGGAATAGGCATATGTCACTTTATATTATTACTAGGGGTGTACAAGTCAAACCGTAAAGTCAAACCGAACTGACGAACCCAATAAAACAGAAAAAAACTGATTTGTGGTTTGGTTTGGTTTGTTTGGCGATGGAAAAGAAAAAACCGACCACTCTTGGTTTGGTTTGGTATTGAAAGAAAAAAGTCAAATCGAACTCAAACGAAATCGACATTATATAAACATATAGTTTTATTTTATTTATAGATAAAAAATTATAATTTATAAACTACTTTGGTAAAATATTTTTAATTATTTTTTAATAGTTTTCAATGTTTCCATATATTATTTCAAATTTGGGCTTGTAAAATTTTGCAAATATTTGACTTTGTTCTAAGATCAGAAGTTACAATAATATTATATAGTTTTTCAAATTCGAAGTTAACAATTTACTTTGTGCATATTTTGTCTTGCATGTAGTTTGATTGTATCGATCTTATTAAATTATCATGCTAAACGTTGAGATTTAAAAAAAAATATATTTTTGCACTCGTGTGAATTTTATCGTCTTTTCAAAGATTTCTATCAAATTAACATTTTTTATGTTTAGCTTATCACACATGTAAGTGAAAATATGTTTGATCTCTTTTTAAACACTGTATATTTGTAAAAAATCAAAGAAATTGAAAAACCAAAAACAACCGAAAGAACCGACTAAAGCTGAAATGGAAATACCTGACCCTTTGTAGACATGTGTTTTGCAGGTTTATTCCAATAAAGTAATGGACATGTGTTTAGCAGGTTTAAACAAAACAAAACCGACCTATGTACACCCCTAATTATTACATGCACTAGTTATGGACATGTGTTTTAATTTGCACGTTTATTCCTATCAAGTATTTCAAACTTTCTAAAATGACATGAACAATATATGTTGCAACAATATAAAACAATTACAAAAGAAGATATAATGTTACTCTTGAACAATATTCTTCAAGTAGAATATTGAATAATCTTGTTTATTTATATTACTAAAATCTAAATGAAATAAGGCTTAATTACTCCATTATTACAATATTGCAATCAGAATGTCCAAAAGCTAAATTGTGATCACATCAACCATTTGAGTTTTAACACTGCACAAAATTACTACCAATATAGATTTCTCATATTGATGAAAATTATTATGCTTTTTGTCACACAAATATAAATGGAACTCTCATTTTGTCAAGACCTAGGCAGTCGTGATTGACACCCACACTTACCCTCCAGTTGGAGAACCACTACTACAACCCAAACCAAACAGCTAAACAAAAACTAAGGCATTAAATTACGGAAACAAGATAAATAGCTAAAACCAAAAGTTCCCATAAACTTCCAAAAGATCTAACAACCAACGATGCGGAAGAAAAATAACTTACAACCTGAATGTAAATGTACCAAAACATCTAAACAACGAACCAAAGTCTAAAAGAAATTTAAGTACAACCTAACCAATATAAGAAGCATCGAAAGAACTAGTCTATGTCCGAAAATATGGATAGAGACTTAAAAGGAAATCCAAGGCAGGCCGGAGGAACTAGCTCACCGTTGAATCCGGAACGATAACTGATCTTCTAAGCGATTTCTATCAATAGCCTCCGGAACATGCCCTATACTCAACAAAAACATGAGCAAGAAAAATATCTGTACACAACCATAGTGTGTTGGTAGGATCACATGGCTATCCAAGTAAGTACAACATATATAAGTCATTACAACAAGATAATCACATGCATATACAGTATATATAGAATATTATCAACATTTATGAGCAACGTACATTTTCACAATTCTCAACAGACCCAATTATGTCAAATAGTTTTTCCTCCAATGGAACCCAAACCCATACTTCTAGCATACCAGAACATGAAACCGAATTCGTTAGTTATGCTGGAACATGAAAATCGATCCCCTATTTATGCCAGAATGTTGCAATCGATCCTAGTTAGTTATGATGGAACGTGGCAACCAATCCAATCCCTTCAACACACCACAATTACAATAACACGTATATTCTCAAAATCATACAATCAAGAAGTGATTCATGGCATATAGTCATTTGCCTATCTCATTTACATCAAGTGTGATCGATAATGCAACATTCACATATATAAATGTATCATAATGAAGCAAGAACAAACATGCATCACAAAATCATAGAATCACATCCATCACCTACCTCAAAACAAACATCAAACCCTAAGAATCTCTATCCTTCCCTTTAAGGATTCGTTCCGCTTGTTGTTGGTCTACAAACAATCAATATAATATATGAATCAATAAAGAATCAATAATTACATGAATTACTAACAATTCTAGTAGCCCTAGATCATACCTATGATCCCATGTAATCAAATTAGGGTTGTTTCCACTATAATGCTTAAATATAAATTCGTCTACATCGATAATGACAAAAGAAAATAGGTTTTAGGGATCAAAAAAAGGATTCTGGGAGTGAAAACCTAACCTTTATTCTCAAGAATGGTGGAAAACTTTAAAGAGTCATTTGGAGTTCGTTCCTTAGCTCTAAAAAATGAAATTAAATATGCAGAATAAAGTCATTTAGGGGTTTATTTACGACTTTAAGTCGCATCAAGCCTGCCACTGCCGCCCTCACCCCGGCACAACGGTCTTGCCCTAGCGATAGAAATTCAGTTAAAGCGGATTGCATGGAAGCAGTGAGCTATTTTAATAATTCCAAGACCCCCATTTCATAACACGCACCTAGCAAACGACTCTCAAAAAATCCCTTCACGCTAGGATATATTTTGGGAGTTCTACTACACCAAATTCAACTTCGTTAATTCGTACGGATTCCTTAACGAGTCATCTATAATCTCATATAATCAAAATTATAAATACATTACCGAATAGCCAACATATTACCCTATACCTTAATGACTCTGATTTCATCCAAATCTTGAATATGTTGGGAAAATTCCAAATACTACAAAAAAGTTTTCTAAACCAAATATTTTCCCCGTTGTCTATTCTCTAACGATGGAATTCGGTCATTACAATATATACCAATTTACCCATCACTTCATCCCCGAGTGAAAACTTACAAAAAATAAGTTAATCACGGAATGAAGTAGTACCTTAATCGATTAACAACTGGGGATAATTGTTTCACATGTCCCTCATTGTTTCCCAAGTTGCTTCCTCAACTGGAAAATGCTTCTATTGAACTTTCAGGGGCTTAATCTCCTTGCTCCTCAGTTTATGCACATGACGAATTACAACAGGTTCCTCCACATACTGAAGGTCTTTATCTAACACAATGGAGTACCACTTAATGATATAATCCATGTAACCATGATAAATCTTCAACATGGACACATGAAATACCGAATGAACACCCGATAGGTTAGGTGGGAGAGACATTCTAAAAGCCATCGACCTTACACAATCATGAACCTCAAAGGGGCCAAGTATCACAGACTTACCTATCCTTTCTTGACAAACCTCATCACCCCTTTCATAGTGATACCTTAAGAAGAACATTATTACCGATTTGAAATTCCATGTCTCTGACATTATGATGCACATACTTTTTTTGTCAACTCTGGGCTTCTAGAAGCTTAGCTTGAATATCTCTCACCTTATCATGAGCATCCTTCACTAAATCTACAGCCAAAGGTTCCACATCTCCAACGTTAAACCATCCTATGGGTGATCTATATCCCTGCCATAAAGTGCCTCAAATAGTGCCTTGTCTATAATAGAGTGATAGCTATTATTATAGGAGAACTCACACAACGGTAGTAACTTATCTCAATGCCCTCTAGAATCAATCACACATTCCCTGAACATATCTTCTAACACTTGAACAGTCCTCTCTGACTGCCTGTTTGTCTGTGGATGGAAGGTTGTACCAAAAGTGAGTTGGGTACCCAATTCGTCATGCAGTATTCACCAAATCTTGGATGTGAATTGGGTACCACGGTCAGAGATGATAGAGAGGGGAACCCCATGCAATCTCACTATCTCTTTCACATAAACTTTATCCAATTGTTCAGCGTTATAATCTATTCTTACCAGAATAAAATGGGCTGACTTGGTCAATCTATCATCCACTACCCAAATTAGTCTCGAAGTCTTGGGAACACCCACAAAAAAAATCCATAGATATCCTTTAATTCCGACATCCATTTCAGAATTGGCATTGTTTGAAGCAAACCTCATGCCTATTATGTTCATACTTCACTTATTGACAATTTTGACACTTACATGAACTCTGCTATATTCTTCTTTATGACCAACAACTAATAAATTCGCTTCAAATCTCGATGCTCTTAATCAGACACAGATTAATGGAATGTTGCAAACCATGGGAATATATCAACAATTTCTGAATAAAGTCATCAACTCGAGGAACACAAATTCTTCCTTTGAAACTAAGTACGCCTTCCGCATCAAGAGTGGTCTCTTGTTCCTTACCAAGCGCAGTCTTCTTTCTAAGTTCATTCAAATTCTTATCATTAAATTTCTTGGCCTTAATCTCTTCAATTAATGTGGCCCTCTCTCAATGCTAGATAACACCCCATCTTTATTTGAGATTCCCAATTGCATGATTTAGACTTCAAGGTCTGAATTCTTTTGCGAAAGGTCGTTTGGATACAATCAAGTAAGCTAAACTATCCATACTTACCGTCTTTGACTCAAAATGTCTTCTGCAATTTAAGCCTTACCCGTATAGTATTTATTTGTCACATCATAACCCTTGTGTAACTCTGTCAACCTTTTTTTTCTCAAATTCAAATCCTTTTGAGTAAATACAAGCTACAAACTACAATGATCGGTAAACACCTCACACTTAACAGCATAGAGGTAATGCCACCATATATTAACAAAAAACATTGTCGCTGCTAACTCCAAATCATGTGTTGGATAATTCCACTCGTACACCTTTAATTGACACAAGGCATAATCTTTAACCACACTTGCCACAACTAGTTCTTTCAACAAAAGGACCACTCTTATTTCCTCCTTGAGGCTTAGGGGTAGTTCTCCTCCCTTGATTTTTCTTCGGAGCATTGGAGGGACTTGGATTAGAAGACCTCTTTTTGATCCTTAGTTTTTCTTATATCTCAAACCTAGACTTGGAGAAATTCCCTTCACTGGGCTTTGGCCTTTTCAACTCCCTACCAACTTGTTTAAGCTTTTTTTCTCAATTTGTTCGGCATGGACCATAAGATGAGAAATATACATGCTTGGAATTCGCATAGGTGACCTACATTCATTCACCATAACATCTGATACCCTCATAACAAATTTATTCGTCTTAGCCATAGAGTCCGCCACTACAGTGGGAGCATATTTGGATAGTTGAGTCAACTTGAGGCTATACTGCTTGACACTAATATTCTCTTGACGAAGATTGCTGAGTTCTTGTATTTTTATCTCCCTTAGTTCCAAGTTAAATAACCTATCAAGTAAAGTCGTTTTGAATGACCCCAAGTAATCCGGGCTTCTCTAACCGGCCTCTCATATTTCCATTGTTCATAAAGACACACCTTTAAGTTGATAGGTGGCTAATTCCGTGTTTTCTTGAGAACCCACACCCATGTCATCTATCACCTTGAATATTGCATCTATGAAACCTTATGGGTCTTCCTCCACCTTGGAGCCAAAAATGTAGGGGGATTCATCCTTGTGAAATCCCTTATCCTTGGTGCGGTAGTGCTAGCATTGGGGTTCACTTGTCCCCTAGCATCCCTAGCAACTAGGATATACAACACTTGAGTTAAACTGTCGATGGCAGCCTTTAACTCAACATTAGACATAGCCCCTTCTTCAATAGGAACTTGAGGGTTTTGAGGAGCTTGAAGGGGAACCACTTCATTCACATTCTCCTCTTCGTCCCTCCTAGCATTATTCCTTCTTGTATTCATGGCCTATAAGCACAAGAAAATGATTAGAAGGAAAGAATTATATAGTGTTAAGACTCCAAGCATGATCATAGATTAATGAAGAAAAGAAGGTTCCTAATAATCTTATAGCCTCCTATTCATAAAGGTGGTGCGCTAATAGATGTTGTGTGTGTGACATCAACACTAATAGTATCCCAAAACATGGATCTGATACCAAGTTTGAAATGACCGAAGAGTTCCCCCTAGACATTATCGGCATACTCGACCTCGAAAAGTTCATATACAAGCCGTTAGCATAATCGACACTGCAAAATGGACTTGAAATAATCCAAAATTTAAAACTTTTTACAATAGAACTTCAAACATCTTTTTCATAAGAAAAATAGTAAGAATCTAATGCCATTGTCACACATACACCAACTATTAATAAGAGTTCAACAAAAAGTCTTCAAATAGGGTCCTTCGCCCTTTAGACACAATAGACTTTAGAACGAATGTACATAAGGAAAGATTACTAATTTGATTACATCAATAGACAGATCATAAAGTGGCATCAAATGCGTTAGTCCTCCGATCCTGAAGGACCTACCACAAGTCTTGGAGATAAGAAGTCTAAAATTTGTTCAAATAGGTAGGAGCAAACCGATTAGCCAAAACCTATACTCATAATAGAGAAAGGAGAAAAACAGTTAGTATAATTAATGCACTAAGTATGGAGAAATGCATAAAAACCATTAAAACATGAGAAAGGGACACTTATATAAAAGTATTCATTCAGGACATTTTGGAAAGCTTTCACATCTTCAACACAACACATAATGCAAATAACCCCAACCATGTCCAAGTAAAGTGAAGTTATAACCATGGCACATCCGAAGGCTCACTTGTGCAATGTAAAGTTAGCATCCCATAATACAAACTCTATCAAGTGTTCCTTAGAACCCACCTTAGCCACACATATTACCTTTCCATTATATCACATGTCATTATGATGAGTGAAACACATGCATCATTAACCACATTTGAATATAAGAACATGCTCACTATAACCATTATCCATTGAATGCACATGTTATCATTATCATTTCATAAATACAAAGAACCACCCACAACAACTTTCTAAGCCTACTAGTGCAATGTACAAGTGAAGTCCCATACCCCACTTCTACTTAGTAACCTCATTGGGATATCATAGACTAGTTCACACTTCTTTCATTACTTAATTATTTAGGGAAGATTAACCATAACCGACATAGGCCATGCGAGCTTACCTGGAATCCGGTGTCATAAAGCCCCACACTGAAAAAGGGTTTTCTACTTGCCAAGGTAGGACCTACATACTAGCTACTATGTGGATCCACTAGCTATGTCCTACGGGGGCATGTAATTAAGAGATATGGAGATTGCTTCTAGGGACTCTAACGATGGCATTAACGGTGGAGTCCCCATCTCATGAGTATCACTAGGATGACCCACCCTCTTACATTAATGGGAGGGTCTTTTCCTCATTGGCCATATCTTCTTAGTGCTTAGAATACTTTTCCAACTTACTTCCATTACTTCTTTTAATTGTATCTACATATGTGAAGAGAAATTTATCTTCATTCAATACAATTCAACATAAATCTTTCAGATTCATTAGGTGAGAATGCAGTTTCATCCTAGAATCAACATACATATGTGGGTAGTAATTTTCACAATATCAATTATGGTGTTTTCATGAGAACTATACTTTCAATCAACACACGAGATTAGCTTCATCCTTTCATAAGCCATGTACCTTGCAAGTAACTTTAAAGTACATATACTACATTCCCCAACATAAATATACAAACCCTAAGATTAACCCTCATTTAAAGGTTACAAATTAAGTGTATCATAGTATCCTTTATATACATCACAATACATATGAAAACAAGATTCTATGGCTAGATAATCATCAATTACAATACATCATATTCACCTCTACTCAATTCATCCAATGACATTCATGAAATTAGGTCATAGGGTGCACATGGGCTCTTTGAAGATTTCTCAATAGAATTAATCAATTAACCCTAGTAAATTCATGATATAAGGCACATACCATAAAGAAAACAATTTAGGAGTGAACCCATGGATAGATCACAAACTCTAGTTTTTAGTCACCATAACAATTTTAAAAAATACATGTTTTGAAGGGCTTCATGGAGAAACTAATCTTGAAACATCCCCATACCTTATTTGATGATGTTCCCCTAATTATAACTGAAAAAGAATAGATATTTAGTGCCCTAGCTTGAGTTATTCTTTGTTGTTCAATGGTGGGTTAGAGAGAGAATTTGTGAGAGAGGAAAGTGGGTTTTTATTTTTGATTTAGGAGTTATGAGTTGTTAGTTAGCTTCATGAGTTAAAGTCTTTTAATATATCTAAAATTACCAGATTAGATCGATCCCACACTTAGTTGGCCAAGGCTGGAATTTACTAATCCTTCCTTGGCTTGGCAGCGTCTTGCATCAGCTCGCAAGCACGATTGACGACCTCCAATCGACGGTCCATCGTTCCATGAACGGACTGTCATGGCAAAGCATCATTTTATTCAGAGGCTTCCAAATGGATCCATGGATCAAAGAATCTAAGTGTGGACTCAAGACTTTAACGACGGAGAGTGAGTCAATTGACGGCTCATCGTTTGGCCCTCATCGTTTGCATGTTGTTTTGATAGCTTTTTGCGTAAAAGTTTGGCTCCTCCTCAAGGGCCCTTAGGGTGGTCCTCGGGGAGTCGTACCCTGACGTTTTGACCCTAAACACATTCTAAGATGTAACCTAAGCATTTTCATAAGTTTTGACGTCCATAGAACTCTTCAAACCCTGTATAAAACCTTAAGGCACACTAGTTAATTTTTCACTAGTATCTGGACATCGTGGTCGTTCCTTGAAGTTTAGGCTTTAATACTTCCTAATCAAGTTAATTCTATTAGTTTAGGTCTAGAATCATCATTATTAACTATGTGAGGCTCTAGTTTACGTCATGGAACTTCTGGGCTGTTACAGTAACTAACGTAACTAATGACATATAAAAATGCAATTTAACAAAATTAATCATTTAATCAAAATAAATAGATATTTGAACGTATTTAAGCGGATGTGGCATAAAATAATGTTATTAAAATTAACTGATAAAAAATCCTAAATTTTGACAAATTAGGATAGTTATCAATAAACTTATTTAAAATTATAAAATAATATATTTTAAACTATTAAATATATAAAATTTAAAAGTTGCAAATTTTTGAAAATGTTAGGCCAAAATTGGGTGTCAACAATAAGTTTTTGGACCCTATTTGGACTCGTTTCTAATTGTGTTTGTCATTGACATCTTGGTCTACTCTGGCAGTATAGAACAACATGAGCAACTGATCAATGATGTCACCAAATACTTAACTTCTTATGCAAGTGTCGATGAACGTAGTATAGTATAGTAACTCAATCAAAGGTTGGGGTCTTTTTCATAGGGAGTGGTCGTGAGAATTAATAGAAAAGTTAATTTACATTCTAACTAGTCGTAGCTAAAGAAATTATCGAATAAAACCATTAAAAATCAAAGATGGGGTGACACAAGCATTAAATATCAATGGGGGTTTTGTCACCGGTAGTAAAAAAACGAAAATAACACAAGTACTAAATAAAGATAGAGAATTCCTAGGATATGATCAGGAATACGAATTAAGCTAAATTGTTGGGTATATGCCATTGATAGGAGATTAATAGAATAATTGTGACTAGGCTAAGCTTTAGGGAGATATGCTCAATCTCAAACAACATACCCCATTTCAAAAAAGTTCCTTTCGGACTCCCACTTGTCGCATGAAGACAATCCTAAGCCTTAACACACTCACTCTCTCGAGCTGACTGTTTGGCAATGAAACTAGGGCTCACTCTCTCAAGATGATTGTGTGGAAACGAGATTAGGTCTCACTCTCCGTGCTAATCATCCTGTCGACCCACTCCCACCAGCCATCAATTTAGTAGTCTTAGTTTTACGATTTCTCTCTTCAGCAAGCCAAAAACAAATAAATGAACTTGTATTTGCAACTACAAATTTATTAGATTCATCCACAACTACAAAAAAAAATCACAATTAAACTACGATTAATCTAACAACAACCAAGACCCAACAACAATCTTAACCCAAATTTGATAAATCACACCCCAAGAATAGTTTTTTTTGCTACACATCAAGAAATAGAAATTTATACCCAAATAAGCTTGCATTCAAATGGGTATGAAGATTTATGTTTTGTTACAGGCCAAGAATGAAGAATCCAAGAGACCCAAGTCCATATCCTTAAAGATGAAACCCTTTTGGTCTTAAAGTTCTTGTCCAAAAAGCATCTCAAACATAGAGCTAAAAAACTCATAAAAATATCTAAAAAATTTCTAAAAGTCTGATATTAATCAATACCAAGCTAAAACATTCAACAAATTTTAATAGTGTTCACAGATCTGTGATGTAGAGGATTCACCGTAGTAAGTTGGAACCGCCTAGCAATTCGGCGATTCGCCCTCTAGTGCCTTCATCGCCGTCTTGCGCTTAATCAAATCATCTTCATGTCCTGTCAATGGGAAATAAGGTACTACTTTGCGGAACGTCTAATATATGCGCCAACTGCTCCTTTTCTCCACCGATTTGATCCTTTCTTTTGGGGATCAGCACACTTGAACAAAGGACGATATTCAGATCTATCATCGAGTCTCCAAGTTGAATGTACGTTCCTTAGGCCTTCATTTTGTCGTTCTTTTCATTCTTTTTGCTCCTTTTTACTAAGTAGTGTCAATGCTTTGCCTCAAACTCAAAATACCTGAAACTCAAGGTTATTCATCATCAGTAATTGAGACAAAACAAGCATTTAAGCACACAATTTATATAAAAATATAGGCGTAAAAGATTCCAATATGTGGACTCATCAATACCCCAAACTTAAACTTTTTGTTGTCCTCAAGTAAAACTCAAATTAAGTAGTTCAAAAAACATGTCTCAAACAGTGCTACAAGAAATTCAATCATGAATGTACAAAAAAATACTTAAAAGATCAATTGTGGACCCAAAGATTAAAGTTGTGACAGACCATTACCAACGATTCTTAAGCTCTCAATACATGCTTCAAATGCAAGTTCAAACTCAATAAAAAAATTCAAATCGCCTTACACAAATGATGATTCCATTCTCACACACATGATGCATAATCATTTAAGGTTGTAGAATCATATACAAACCTCACTCTCACAAAGAACACAGTGCATGCTTTCACCCATAGGTTTGCCCGTATTTTCCTATCAGCACTAGTTTCAGCTTTCTCAAAATAAAAAAAAAGGGCTTTCTGAGGGTTGTAATGGGGTTGAGTGTACAGGTATGGTCATTAAGTCTTGGTGACTAAGATCCTCAAAAAATGTGGTGCTCACAAGACTTCCTTTCTTTCCTTTATCACGTTCATTAGTGCTCATAAGTCATCTATTTATTCACTTTTCCATAATTTTCCGGGAACCACCTTTTTCTTTTTGTAATTTTTAAATTTATTTCATAACTTTTTCTTTTTCATTCTTTTTTTCCTTTTCTATTCTCTTTTTTTATATGGATGGGTTTTATTTTTCTCAACACGAGGGGTAAACGACATACTTTTTTCACATTCTTGACTTGCTTCTCTTTTCACCACTAAGTTGGCTAGTCTATTAAGCACAACTCAAGAGGATCATAAGTAAAGGATTAAGAGGCGTTATGTTTTTTTCATGTTTCTTCAAAAGATGGGTAAGGCTCAAAGTGTGTTCAAGACAGGTTGACACACTCACAAGGTAGGTCACAAAAGAGGTATATGTCAAATTTGCTCACACTTTATAGAGTTTTCCTAAGATCATATCAAGAGAAAGCCTTAATTAGTCAACTGGACCAACTGGGAAAATTCCAGGTGTTGTCATTCATGGTTCAAGGTAAGCTTATCATACAAGGCATTTGACACTAAAGTCAAATAAGACTCTATACTTTTTCAAGTATGTAACGGTATTTACAAGAGAATCAATTTGACAATTGGCTAATCACAACGAGATGCAAAGAGTTTACATATTGTCTTATGCAACTTCATTTGTCCTCGTTGTAGCCATATATTCATTTTCGTTCGATTGCGAGCACTATTCAAGCCATCAGTATTCTTTAAAACGGAGACTTAAATAAGCCTAAGAATAGCCATTTTTTCAAGTACATACAAGAGGTGGCAAAAATTTATGAAAAATTTAAAAAATTTGGGAAGGTTCAAAATCATTTTGCAATTATTCTCAAGAGGGATCCATGAGCTCAAAGATCCATAAAAACAGATAAAACAAAGTGTTAAAGTAGAATAACCCAAACATAAACACAAAACACATATATCGACACCAAAGGTGTGCGCCTCACCTCACCACAATTAAATAAAATTTGTCCTCAAATGCACATAAAATTATTCAAAAGAAAAAACATAATAAGATAGAGAGGGAGGGAAAGAAAGGTCCAGTCTATGCTGCCTCTCTCTTTATCAGGGTCTTAGTGGCTGGTGTAGCCGTCTGTACTTGGGCATCAATGCCCGGAGTTTCCTTAGAAAAACCAGCCTCATTGGATTCAGTAACAAGTGCAGTTTCAAAGAAAGCCTGCACAACAGCGTGTATCATAGATTCTTTAATATCAATCAAGTCTTCCTCTGCAACTCCCTCAGCGTCTTCAAATATATCTTCATCAGCGTAGGCTTCCGGCTCAGGATCGACTATTTGTTCCATTCCATCCCCATTTCCTGTGTTGGCCTAAGGCATCTCGGGCACATCTTGAATTTCCACCGTCCCAAAGATCATGGACATGATAGACAACTTCAGGTACTCCACATCTTTTTTTAGCTCAGCAATGGAGGCCTTAAAGGCTGTCACCTCATTTATGGCCCCTTGGTCGCGCTCACATTGCTATCCTGGCCTCTAGGGCATCGATAGTAGTGCTTAGTGACCTCACAAAATCATCAAGGGCAGCTTGTATCATGCCTCAAATGGAGTTTTTGTGTTGGTAACCCGACAATCATCATATTGGACAAGCTATCCGATCCAAATCAAGGATGCCTGAGTGATCGTATCAGGGGAAGCAACAACAACAGTAGGTTTGGGTGATTGTGAAGCAATAAAAGAACCTGCAGTGTTAGTAAGAGTAGCAATGACACTAGATGTACCTGACCGATTAGGGCCCGGAGTAGGCAAAGATGCCTTTGTAGGTATGGGATCGGTGGATCCTGGATTTTCCTTTTTCTTCTTAGCATATCTAGGTACCTTAGCTATTTTATATAGCGCAATGATCAATCGTGGAAATGGGAGAGAGGTTTGGCTCCGATTTGCACGCATATTGATTTTTGAAGCAATGATCGCCCCCAGATTTATCCTAGTTTCCTAAATTATTTACCCCAGAAAAGCTACCTTAGCGAGGCGAAGAATTGATTCATTTTGGGAAGGCATAATTGTTCTGCTGATGAAGCCAAACATGTATCTTGCAGCAACGTTTAAATATATCTTTTCAATTGAAGCTCCCTTTACTAACCACTTCGTAGCATCATCATATGTGATTACTAGAGCTAACCATTTTTTCATCTCATCCAAATGCTCTTGTCTGATCAAGTATTGACTGTGATCCTTGATCTTATTAAACATCCCTAAACAATGTTCATAGCCTCACTGTCACAAGCCACCTTTCTTCCTCTAACCACCACGTAGTCAACTACTTTGAAAGACAATACCGGTGTTTTCCTTTGAGGCACTAATGCACTCTATGCACTGTAAAATTCTCTGAGCAAGCTTAGTATATATGATAACTGGGTTTTTCTGAAGAATTGCAATTTATGATGTTTCAGACACTCTATTATTTCTGGATATCTACAGATGACCCCATATCTTGACAACTATTTTTTCTCAATGATCATTCTCTGCCCCTCAGATTTTAATCTATTCGTTGACTTTGATAGTGGGCCTTGTACTGGGGGTACCAGTGCAATTGCCAGCTCTGGAACTGGACAAGTCATATACAGATAGATGGATCATTAAGCTTTTTAAATCATAACTTGTTCCTCCGTGCTTTCTTCTGTTCATCTTCATCAAATCCCATACTGTCATTGTTATATGTAGTAGGGTCATTGGTATAAAAACAAGAACTGCCAGATCTTGCATCTGATAACTCAAGGATCTTGGCTTTGCCCTTGCTTTTCCCTTTGGTTGTGGACAACTTAGTGGTCTTGCCCTTGGATGCAGTTGTGTCCTCGTTGATTTCAATCCCTTTTCCCTTCCTTTGAGTTGGTTGTTTAACCATGATTGGGAAATATTAGAGAGAAATTAGTAAGTATACTTAGGTACAAAAAAATATATTGCAGGCATATTCATCGATCCAGTCAGCAAAGAGCCAAATCTCTTTGGTGAACAACAATTTTCATGTCAAACTACTTGACTCATCTATTAAGACATATTGGCGATGAGCATCTCATTTGGCGATTCGCAGATGGTTTTTAGCGTTTCAGGGTTAGTTGGCCTAAAGTTTTAGTGCAACATGGGTTCAGGGGTGCAGACAAAGGGTGATAAAGAGTATCTTCGGCAATTCGACGATGACTTTCTCCAATCCAAGGCTTCTCCCCGAAAGTTACATACTGAAAACTAAAGTTTGACACTAAATTAAAGGCGACGTGGAGACAATAGGCGAATAGACGAGTGGTTCGACGAGCTTGCCAAATGGCCCAATGTGCGTACTTTAAATCCACCTTCTTGATTTTAACCCAGCAACCTCCGGAAAAAAAATCCAACCACGAAAAAGTACAATTAAGCACATACCCATGACACTCATCCTTCCGAAATACTTAGACTTCTCCCGGTTTTGAAAAATTTGACTATTTGATGATATTTTCTCTTAAGAGTTTGGTTACTCGTTGCATCATAAAGAAATTTTTGCCATTTACCACAAACACAGGCTATCACGACTTTACCTAAATAATCAAAACAACATGCAAGCACAACCCAATGAGATTTTTACGACGAGTATCAAAAGACACTTTAATAGAAAAATCAGATGAGCAAAAATTTGAAAAGTAAAATAGGCATTTGAATATTCTATTGATATTATATATGCCCATCACATATCAATACGATACCATTATTGCAAAAGAGTCTAAAATTTGCAAAATAACCTCGGGTTTTTAGGATCTATAATTGAATGATGGCTAAAATGATAGGTGGCAAAGTAATCTTAGTTCCCAGCACAAATCAACAACTACAATACTAATTGAAATAAAGAAGATTGAAAATACTATCTTGGCGAGAGTTTGTGAAGTTTCAAGGTGAGAAGGAGTTAAAAAGTTCAAGTTCTGAGGCCTTTGGACATTATAACCCACTCAGTTCGCACCCATTTGGCAAAATTAGGCGCTCACACCGACCTATTCGGCAAAAAGAATGATTATTTATCGTGCTATTGTTTACAAAGTCTTCATTTGTTTGGGAGTTACGATGGCGATCTCGACTAGATAAGCGGCCCTCCTAATGTCTTTCCAAGTTCTCCGAGTTCAACGTACTTTGAATAAAACTAGTACTGAGCCATACAAAAGGTTGTATTAGGAACGCTGTCCTATTTTGAGATTCACTAAATGAACCTTTAGTCATCAAATATGATTTTCACACTTGATCCACACTTTAACCTATACAACCAATATACCAATATTTAATTAAGCAAAATAAAAGCATTTAAAATATTTGGTTGTCTTCCAAGAAGCGTCTTAATTAACATCGCTACATGACATAAGTTCTTTCTCATTCGCAATTATTGAGGTTATCCCTAGTGTCAATAGGTATCCCCAATAGATCATTTTGGTGGAGCTAAGGCACTTCAAATCTCATGAGTGTCTTGATGAGTTGGAGGGATCTAGAATGAGAGCCAATTTTTCGATTCAATGCTTCAGTACTCTCTTTTATGTCAACCAATAATCAATCTTGATCGGTGATTTTTTTGAGAATGATTCGAAGCATGTTCTAGACACGATTGATTTCCCTGTCCCCAGACTTGTTTCGCTCATGAGGGGGTACACACTTCTCTCTTTTGATACAATGGTTTTCCACCTCTGACATTTTGGTGTCCATGTTGTTCATTTGAGTAACCAGTGCATTTAACTTGAAATCACCCTCGACTTTTTGATTCACCTCAACCAACCTGCCACCTCTTCCTTCATCCATGTTCACTCAAAGCGAAAACTCAAACGAAAGCAAAACTAAAAATAAAGTTAGTAGAATTGGTACTACTAAGAACGAAAATTTAACTTAACTAAAAATATTCACGTAATACCACTCCTCGGCAGTGGCGCCATTTTGATTGGTGACGTCATCATTGACAAAAATTCCAATGCACGTCTCAACTATCGTACCATAGTATAGTAACTCAACCAAGGGTTGGGTTCGTTTCCATAGGAGTGGTTACGAGAATAAATAGAAAAGTAAAATTACATTCTAACTACTCGTAGCTAAAGACATTATCGATAAAGACATTATGAATCAAAAATGGGGTGACTCAAGCTCCAAATATCAATGGAGGTTTTTATCACTAGTAGTAAAAACAACGAAAATAAAACAAGTACTAAATCAAGAGTGGGAGAATTCTCTGGATGTGATCGGGAATACTTGTTAAGCTATATTTTTGGATATATGATTTCGATAGGAGTTTATAGAGTAATTGTGACTAGGCTAAGCTTTAAAGGAGATAAGCTCTCTGTCGAGCAACTTACCTAATTTCAAATGGGGTCCTCTCGGACACCCACTTGTTGCATGAAGACCAGTCTACGCCTTAACCAACTCACTCTCTCAAGTTGAGTGCGTGGAAATGAGACTAGGTCTCATTCTCTCGAGCTGAGCCTCATGTCGACCAACTTTCACCGGCCATTAATTTAGTAGTCTTAGTTTTATCACTTCTCTATCGAACAAGCTACAAATTCATTAGGTTCATCCACAAATACTAAATGAAATACCAAATAAACTACAACTAATCTATCATCTATCAATACCAAACAACAATCAATCACACCCCAAGAATCGGGGGTTTTAGGCACACATCGAGAGATAGAAACTTATACCTAAATCAGCTTGCATTCAAATGGGTATAAAGATTTAAGTCTTGTTACTGGACAAGAATGAAAAATCCAATAGACCCAAGTCCAAATCCTTGGAGATGAAATCTTTTTGGTCTTCAAGTTCTTATCGAAAAACCCTCTAAAAAAAAGAACTCAAAAATTGATAAAAATATCTAAAAAATTACTAAAAGTCATATAATATTCGATACTAAGCTAAAAGACTCAACAATTATTTATAGTTTTCACAGACATGTGCTGGAACATATAATTTAACTTGTATAAGTCAAAATTGGTGAATAATTCGGCAATTCACCATATGGTAACTTCATCGTCGTATTACGCTTAATCCATGAATATTCGTGTTTTGTATCAATGGGCAATAAGGGATTTCTTCGCAGAACTTCTCGGTGATGCGCTGAATGCTCCTTTTCTCCGATGATTTGATGCTTTCCTTCACGGATCAGCACAGTGGCACATAGGGAGTTATTCAAACATATCGACGAGTCACCAAGTGGACTCTATCATCCTCAAACTCCTTATTTATTTTTTACATTCATCATTTTTGCTCCTTTTTGCAAAGTAGTGTCCATGGTTTGCCTTAAACTCTAAATACCTAAAACTCAAGGTGATTCATCAGTAATGGAGACAAAACAAGCATTTAAGGACATTATTTCTATCAAAATATTGCCCTAAATAAGTCCAATCTTTGGACTCATGAGGAACATCTGAAGATTGTACTCTAGACTTTGAGGGATATGTGGTAATATTCCAAGCCCTATTGAGTGTGAATATCTGTTTGATTTTGTAGTGTTCCTGGCGCACGTGGCTTACAAGGATGGGATTATGGAGTAACCAGTGATCAATGAGGTAGTTTGTGGATGGGACAAGCCTACTTCTCCTAATAAAGTTCATATTTTTATCTATTTGTGACAAAGTGCTCCTATAGACGGTTCATATAGAGTTTTTTTGTATTGCAGTACCTTTGAATAGATTGGCTCAACAAAATGTTCCCTTGTAGTGGTGTAAAGAGGGTGAGTCGAGCTTTTTGAACCTCAAGTATTTATTGATTTCACCGTCGATTTGAACTTGTCATGTTAATGAACATGGATTTATGGTTTACTTTGATGTTATTGGTGTTGTCCTGGGTAGTGTTTTGGTGCAGCATGGCAGAGTTACTAGTTATGTTTCTAGACACCTAGAGCTTCACGCGAAGAACCACCATACTCATGACTTAAAGTTGGCAGCATAGTTCTTTGAGTTTGACATTTGGAGGTACTATTTGTATGGTTTGCATGTGAGGTTTTCATCAACCATCACTATCTTTAGTACATATTCAACTAGAGAGATGTTAATTTGAGTTGTATTTTCTTAGAGGTGGGGGAATAACCTATGGCTTCAAAGAGTCATTCCTTAGCTAAAAAGATTGTGAGACTGGACATTTTTGAGTCAGACAGAGTAATTGCCTGTATAGAGACAAGATCTTCTTTTATGGAGAAGTTTTGGCCACAACGATTTGGGGATCAAAGGTTGACGGTGATTCATCACAAGGTTCTTAGCAGCGAGGCTACAAAGGTGATCTTACATACAGAGGGAATTTTGAGGATTGAGGGTCGTATTAGTCTGACTAGAGTTTGTGAGTTGGTTGAGTCAATTCTTGAGAAGTCTCGTTGTTCCAAATATTCAATTCATCCTGGTTATAAGATGATGCATCGTGATTTGAAGATACATTATTGATGTTGTGTGATGAAGAATGACATTTTAGCATTCATCGCTAGGTGGTTAAACTGTTATAAGGTGAAGTATGGTCACTAGAGATCACGTGATTTGACATGTTTCTATCCATTTTGAAGTAGAAGTGGGAGCACATATTGACAAATTTTATTGTAGACTTACCCCATAATTCTTATAGTTTTGATTATATCTGGGTTATCGCGGATCGAATGACTAAGTTTGCATACTTTCTACCGGTTAAGACTACCTTTAATTTAGAGAGATTGATACAAATTCACCTTCAATAGATTATTCATTTGCATAGGGTGGCAGTCTCTATTAACTAAGATCGTGGTATTCTGTCGATATCTAATTTATAGAGGTCTACTCAGATTGATTTATATACTTAGTTATACCTGAGTACAACTTTTCATCCTGAAACCGATTTTCATGAGAGAGGACTATTCATGTTTTCAAGCATATGTTATGTGCATGTGTTATTGATTTTAGTGGTGAGTGACATCAATCCTTAGGTTTGGTTGAGTTTTATTATAATAATAGCTACCATTCGAGTAGTTATATGGCCCCATTTTAGGCATCATATGGTAGGAGATTCCATTTTATGATGGGTTGGCTCTATGCATTCAAAGAAAAATAAAGGAGCACTGACGTGTTTAGAGAATCTATCGATAGTGTCTGTATGATCATTGAGTAACTTTGTACTACCCTTATGTAAGACCTCGAAAATGACTTAGGTTATCTAGAGCCTAACATGTTGTTAATGGTGGTCTAAGGTCCTAATGTGGTCTATAATATTGTATAGATGCAGTAGATAAAGTATTAGGTGTGATGGAAGTCAAACGTCAAGGGATGACTAAAACGTTTGACGACTAAGTCACCTAAATGCTTCATATGTGGTTTTATGTGTTTATGTGTGATTAATGAGGTTGTAAGGTTATTAAATGACTTATTATAGAATTTATAGGCAGTGTGTAATGTTTCATGGAGTTTTGAGGTCAAACGTCCAAGAACGTTCATGTCGTTCGAAAGATATGCCTTGAATCGACCTTGTGTGTCTAGGCATGTTTCGTCGTGTTTTACGTGTTTGTTTTGGATGAAATTTATGTGACAGGTGTTAAACTCATATAAGATCATGTTTGGTTTGTAAAAGTCTGGGAAATTATACCCAAGGACCATCCAAGGGTCCTTGAGGAAGGACCCAAAACTGTTGGCATGGAAGTCCCAGGCAGACCCCAAACGACATAGTAGTCGACGGCTCGTAGGCCAGTTGACGTCCCGTCAAAAGGTGTCGTCAATGGGGACTTAACCATGGGAGGGAAAGGAGCTTTGGCAAGCTACTGTAACAACCGACGGTGGCCAGTGATGGCCCGTCGTGTGGACGATGCCCCGTCCAGGGCAAGTCGTCGACGGAAGACTGTCTCTGCGCACAGGCTGCTGCCAACTTAGGGGTGAAAATGTAAATTCACCCCACTTCCAAATAAGAACTTAGGCGGTTTGTTAAGGGTATTTTGGGTATTTTAAATGGGTATATAAGTGTTAAACATTTAGAATAATTCATTCTTCCAAAAACAAAACCTCAAAATTCCTTAGAAACCTCAAAGACTCCATTGAAGTCCAAAATAAAGGAAGAGCTTGGTGTGACGTTTTCAGTGGAGATTCTTCATCAAAGTGAAGAACTATCATCATTGAGGTATGGCTTTTGATCCTTGAAACTCGTTTCATCAAGGAGCCCAAATTTCAAAGATGTTTTCAAAGTTTTCAAAGAGGAATTGTCCAATTTCATAATTCTTCCATGGATTCTTGCAATAAAGGTTTTCAATCGTCTATTATGGATTAGATTGATGTTGTATTGATTATTTTAACCTAAATTACCTATGAACCCATGTAATTGGTGAACCTAAGATTTGACTAAATTATGGGTTACTTGATATTGGCTTAATGTTGACGAATTCATGTGGGGCTTTCTGTTGATGTAAGAATTGTGTTCAATTGTTATCAAATTTATATTGGATTGTCGAATCTATGTTGAATTGATTTAGATTTCATTGATTTCTATTATTGTGTATTGAATTGGTGTTCATGGCCTTGGCTAAGGGTCTTGTGCTATCAAATTGAGTAAGTTGACTTGAATTGAAGTGTTGATGATGGAGTGGAGGTATGCTGCCCCATTTCCTTTATTTTGATGCTATTTATACTTCGATTCTATTATGATTGGTTTAGTCTACCTTTGGTGGTGGTGTTATGTGAATTGATGTGGCCTTGTCGGCATTACTTTCTAGTATATTGATGATCATGGACTTGTCGGCACTACTTGAACTTATATGGCTATTTTTGTAGTTGATTTGATGATGTATAATCATATCTATCTATATGTGGAATTATGTGCTAGACTATTGCTATTATCTAGTTAATCATGTTATGCTTTGACTATATGTTAAGTGTGTAGTCTTAGAATTGATAAATGATTATTCCTAAATCGGTTAGATGAGTCTAAAATGGTTAAATTGATGATGTTAAGGTAATGAATAGTTTGACTAAATAAGGTTAAGGGTCATTCCTAAGAGTCTAAAGGAAGATAGGCTATATGTGTTAAATGGAAGTATGTTATGTCTTGTTTAGGTAGACTTGTGTCCCTTACTTGATGGTTATGTGAATATGTGAAGTCTTGACTTAGTAACCTAAAAGGGTCTTAGTCTTGAATAAATGATTATAGGTGAGACCTTGTATGATGATACGGAGGTCATTTATGTGGAACCTTGAACTAAGTGGTAAGGTTATGAATTGTGAAGTAGTTAGCCATAATGGTATCCTTCAGGTAATGAGTGATGGACTTAAGGTTGATTGGATGGAACGACATCATATCTTACCGCAGGAAAGTCGCGATGAGCTTCTTGTCGCCATAGTGAAATAGCCCAAATGGACCTTGCTTTGGTAGGGTAAATGTTTTTGGGTCATGAACATGATATGGGACCCATTTGTATGAACCTTAATGTAAATTGATCTATGAGAACTATGGATAGCACCGAGTGAGTATGGTAAAGGGAAGTAGTTCTATTTAAGCATGAGACTAGAATACAAAGAAGCCCTTCATATTCCTTAACCATGTGCCTACATGGGATTTCTATGTTCTGCCATTGGCAAGTAGAACACCTCATCGAAGTAGAATAGAACTTTGGATTCCATTATTTGCTACCATGGTCTATGTCGGTTATTGCCTATTCTCATCATGTGGAATACCTACTAGCATTAAGAAGTTTATGAGGTTTAAGTGGTGGTATAAGAAGCTACTTAGACATTGCACAATAGACTTTGATGGTGTTATTTGGAGTTCCTAGGTCTTGTCTAAGACCATTACTTGAATGTCCCTATGTATTGTATGAGTCTCTTAATGAATTAATGTATTAATGACCTAATGAACTAATGACTTACGTTATGGAGTATGTAAGTGAATAAGTACCTAATCTGGAGTGGCTTATGGATTCTTTAGTTAAATTGTGAAGAGGGCATAAAGGATGATCTCTTTATAGCTTATCTATTGAAGTATTGAGATTGACTCTAGTTAGAGAAGATGTGTGGTGTTGTTGACATGATCTAAGCCTTAGGTAGTCTCAAGGACTATTTAGGTAATCTTGAAGAGGTCAATCATGGACGTTATCTTCTTGATTTACTTAAGTAGGTCTTGTGATGGCCTTTGGAAGGAGAGTGTCCTATCATCTATGTGTTGGTGTGCTTAGTGAGAATGATTCTATCCTAGGGAGTCTTATTGGATCTCTTGAGTGTTTGTGTAAGGGATTGTATGGGCGGTTGCTTCACAACTCACTCAAGTGAGACTTAGAGTCACCTTTGGTAGAAGAATCTTATATTGATGTTTATGATGCTTTGTAAGTGTGTATGTGACTCATTATAAGTAATCTTAAGGGTCCTTTAGGCACATCTGGAGAGGGTGTATGGGCGGTCTGTCTTTGTGTGACTTAAGTAAATCTTAGGATGACTTTAATTGAGGAAATTACATGCTAGAAGTCGTTAAAAGGAGAAGTGAAAGTATTTCACTGTAACAGTGAATAATTCACTGTACAGTGAATAATTCACTGTACAGTGAATATAGTTCACTGTAGAGTGATCTTAGAAATTGATATTTTTGGTTCAATGTTATCTTATGTGTTTCTATGTTGATAATTGATCTTGTGATGATTAAAACATGATTTATAAAATGAAAAGATGCATATTTCCAATAAAGTCCATTTTTATGATTTTTATGCATAATCTCATACTTAGTACATGTGGTTGTACTAATTCCATGCTTTATTTTCTATCTATAGTTCTTAATAGGTGAAGAGCTTTGGAAAGAATACTTGGACAAGGAGATCGTTCAAGAGAAGTTGAAGTATGTCCTGATTTGACTCGAGGGCATATATGTCATTTTATGTTTCTTTTATGAAGTTTGTAATAGACTATTAGTAATATGTTTTAAATTCGTATGGGCTGTGTCCCAAGTATTATCGTACCTTAAGATGATGATCGAGACTTAGTGTTTTCCTATTTCTACTTATATGAAAGAGTTTAAAGACTTTTATATTATTTTACGAAAAGTTTTAATTTCGTACTACTTCTCGTTATGTATATGCAATGAATGATACGAGAGGCTTGTATGAGACCTCCGAGAGGTCGAATACGCCGGTCGCAATCCAAGGCTGCATCCTATATTCTAGGCTGTGATTTCGGGATGTGACAAGCTTGGTATCAGAGCATAGGTTAATGAAAGTAGTCTTAGGTATCAAAAAGTCTCGAAAAGTCACGTCTAGTAGAGTCTTGACCATCAGTGTGAGTCGCAACACATCTATGGGTGAGAGGCTATAGGAAGATAGTGTTTCCCTTAATTTCTACTCCTATGTTCGTGCGGTAGAGTAATGTTATGAGTATCCTTCTAAATGAGTTTCCTTGTGTTTCTAGGAGATGAATACTAGAAGGATGGCCGCTAGAAGGATGAAAGAGGGAATGGTTGATGAGGAAGTTCCTCCTCAAGTTGAGCAAGTGGAGCAAGTGCTTCAAGATGGGCAAGGTGTCCAAGGTGCTCAAGTGACTCCTCATGGTGATCATGCCCCTAATGTGGAAGGAGGTGATGAGGTGCCGGAGTTGTCTAATAGGATGATTGGAGAGACTTTCCTTAGCCCGAGCCGTAACGGCTAAAGCTAACTTGAACATGGTGCCAAGGGGTAATGCTATGGAGAACACTATGTCATCTAGGTTGAGAGACTTTGTGAGGTTGAATCCTCCAATCTTTCTTGGCTCTAAGGTGAATGAGGATCCCCAAGAATTCCTTGATGGTGTGTACAAAGTTTTGAGTGCTATGGGGTTTACATCTAGGGAGAAAGCGGAGTTGAATTCTTATCAATGTAGAGATGTGTCTCAAATTTGGTAAACTCTATGGAAGGACAATAGGCCGGTGGATTTGGGTCCTATTGAGTGGGAAGAATTCAAGGAAGCTTTTCTTGGCAAGTACTTTCCCCGTGATAGGAAGGAAGAGAAGGTAGAAGAGTTTATCAATCTCAAGCAAGGCAATATGAGTGTTGAGGAATACTCTTTGAAGTTCTTTACTTTGTCTAGGTATGCACCTTCCCTAGTTTCTAATCCAAGGGATGAAATGAGTCGCTTTTTGACGGGTGTAGCCGACTTAGTGAGGGAGGAATGTCGTACGGCTATATTGCATTATGATATGACTTTGGCTAGACTCATGGTGTATGCACAATCAATTGAAGAGTCTAAACTTAGGAGGATGTCAAGGAACTTGAAAAGGAGTGTTGCTAGTGATCAAGTGCAACCTAAGTTCAAAAAGAGGGATCAAACTTAAGATGGACCTAGTGTGCCTAAGAAGAAGTTTGAGAAAGGAGGTGGTTCTAGCAATGAAAAACCTACATGTGCCACTTGTGGTAAGAGACATTATGGTGAGTGTCTAGTGGGTACGGGGTAATTGCTTTGGATGTGGAAAATATGGGCACAAAGTGAGAGATTGTCCAAACATTGCTTCTAGGAAGGATGGTAAGAAGGTGAGCCTAGTGTTCCAAAAGAAGATGCTCCAACAAAGAGGCGTTTCTATGCACGGCTGACTAGATTTGGGAAGCCGGGTGATGGTGATGATGATGTTGGTAAGTTCTTGTTTCTCTTTTGATAGTATGAGTTCCTTCTAAGTGGGGGAGTATGGTTAGAATTGTGCTAGAAGTGTTGCATGTGCATGATGTTTAGGAGTTTGGTTAAAATTGAATTTCATTAACTTCTTGCATTGTGTGTTTTATTGAGCTTTGAGCATGTTATAAGATGTATTTATATGATGTTACCTTGCATATTAGCATGTCTATATCATGAATTGCTTAAGATTGCATTTTTTTGAAAAAAGTTGCTAAAAATCACTGTAGCTTGAAAACTGTTTACTGTAAAATATTGCCGAAATTGACTAATCGATTCTTTGGTCAAAAATTGTTGTAATGTGGTCAGAACTGATGTATATAAGTATGATAATGAATATAAAATGAGTTTTTACGATTCGGAATGAAGCATGTGAGTTTTGTAGCATAATGAGTTATAAAATTGTATTCTAGTTTCTTGTTGTGTTGTGATTGTCTTGAACTTGTGAAATTGATGTTTTCTTCTTGGTTATGTATTGTATGGTTTAGTTATTTGCTGTTAAGTTGATTCTCTAATCTTGGAAATGTTCGGAGAGTGGCAAGTGTCATTCGAGAACGAATGTTGTCCAAGTGGGGGAGATTGTATTACCTCAAAAATGACTTAGGTTATCTAGAGCCTAACATGTTGGTAATGGTGGTTAAGGTCCTAATGTGGTCTATAATATTGTATGGAGGCAGTAGATAAAGTATTAGGTGTGATGGAAGTCAAACGTCAAGGGATGACTAAGACGTTTGACGACTAAGTCACCTAAATGCTTCATATGTGGTTTTATGTGTTTATGTGTGATTAATGAGGTTGTAAGGTTCTTAAATGATTTATCATACCATTTATAGGAAGTGTGTCAAGTTTCGTGGAGTTTGGAGGTCAAACGTCCAAGAACGTTCATGTCGTTCGAATGATATGCCTTGACTCGACCTTGTGTGTCTATGCATGTTTCGTCGAGTTTTACGTGTTCGTTTTGGATGAAATTTATGTGAGAGGTGTTAAACTCATAGACGGTCATGTTTGAGTTGGAAACGTCTGGGAAATTATCCCCAAGGACCATCCAAGGGTCCTTGAGGAAGGACCAAAAACTTTTGGCATTGCAGTCCCAGGCAGACCCCAAACGACGGAGCAGTCGACGGCTCGTAGGCCTGTTGATGCCCCGTCAAAGGGTGTCGTCTATGGTGACTTAACCATGGGAGGTAAAGGATCTTTGGAAAGCTACTGTAACCACCTACGGTGGCCAGTGACGGCCCATCGTGGGGACGACGCCCCATCGAGGGCAAGTCATCAAGGGAAGACTGTCTCTGCGCACAGGTTGCTGCCAAGTTAGGGGTGAAAATGTAAATTCACCCCACTTCCAAATAAGAGTTTAGGCGATTTGTTAAGGGTGTTTTGGGTATTTTAAATGAGTATATAAGTGTTAAACACTTAGAATAATTCATTCTTCCAAAAACAAAACCCCAAAATCCCTGAGAAACCCCAAAGACTCCATTGAAGTCCAAAATCAAGGAAGAGCTTGGTGTGACGTTTTGAGTGGAGATTCTTCATCAAAGTGAAGAATTATCATCATTGAGGTATGGCTTTTGATCCTTGAAAATCATTTCATCAAGGAGCCCAACTTTCAAAGATGTTTTCAAAGTTTTCAAAGAGGAATTGTCCAATTTCATAATTCTTCCATGGGTTCTTGCATTAAAGGTTTTCAAACGTCTATTATGGATTAGATTGATGTTGTATTGATTATTTTAACCTAAATTACCTATGAATCCATGTAATTGGTGAACCTAAGATTTGACTAAATTATGAGTTACTTGATATTGGCTTAATGTTGACTAATTCATGTGTAGTTTCTTATGGGCTTTCTATTGATGTAAGAATTGTGTTCAATTGTTATCAAATTGTTATTGGATTGTCTAATCTATGTTGAATTGGTTTAGATTTCATTGATTTCTATAATTGTGTATTGAATTGGTGTTCATGGCCTTGGGTAAGGGTCTTGTGTTATCAATTTGAGTAAGTTGACTTGAATTGAAGTGTTGATGATGGAGTGGAGGTATGCTGCCCCATTTCCTTTATTTTGATGTTATTTATACTTTGATTCTATTATGATTGGTTTGGTCTACCTTTGGTGGCGGTCTTATGTGAATTGATGTGGCCTTGTCAGCGTTACTTTCTAGTATATTGATGATCATGGCCTTGTCGGCACTACTTGAACTTATATGGCTATTTGTGTAGTTGATTTGATGATGTATAATCATATCTATCTATATGTGGAAGTATGTGCTAGACTATTGCTATTATCTAGTTAATCATGTTATGCTTTGACTATGTGTTAAGTGTGTAGTCTTAGAGTTGATACATGATTATTCCTAAATCGGTTATATGAGTCTAAAATGGTTAAATTGATGATGTTAAGGTAATGAATAGTTTGACTAAATAAGGTTAAGGGTCATTCCTAAGAGTCTAAAGAAAGATAAGATATATGTGTTAAATGGAAGTATATTGTGTCTTGTTTAGGTAGACTTGTGTCCACTACTTGATGCTTATGTGAATATGTGATGTCTTGACTTTGTAACCTAAAAGGGTCTTAGTCTTAAATAAATGAATATAGGTGAGACCTTGCATGATGATACGGAGGTCATTTATGTGGAACCTTGAACTAAGTGGTAAGGTTATGAATTGTGAAGTAGTTAGCGATAATGATATCCTTCATCTAATGATTGATGGACTCAAGGTTGATTGGCTGGAACGACATCATATCATACCTTAGGAAAGTTGCGATGAGCTTCTTGTCTCCATAGTGAGATAGCCCAAATGGACCTTGCTTTGGTAGGGTAAATGTAATTGGGTCATGAACATGATATGGGGCCCATTTGTATGAACCTTAATGTAAATCATCTATGAGAAATATGGCTAGTACCGAGTGAGTATGGTAAAGGGAAGTAGTTCTAGTTAAGTATGAGACTAGAATACAAAGAAGCCCTTTATATTCCTTAACCATGTGCCTACATTGGATTTCTATGTTCTACCATTGGCAAGTAAAACACCTCATCGAAGTAGGATAGAACTTCGGATTCCATGCTTTGCTACCATGGTCTATGTCGGTTATTGCCTATTCTCATCATGTGGAATACCTATTAGCATTAAGAAGTTTATGAGGTTTAAGTGGTGGTATGGGACGCTACTTAGACATTGCACAATAGACTTTGATGGTGTTATTTGGAGTTCCTAGGTCTTGTCTAAGACCATTACTTGAATGTCCTTATGTATTGTATGAGTCTCTTAATGAATTAATGGATTAATGACCTAATGAACTAATGACTTACGTTATGGAGTATGTAAGTGAATAAGTACCTAATCAAGAGTGGTTTATGGATTCTTTAGTTAAATTGTGAAGAGGGCATAAAGGATAATCTCTTCATAGCTTATCTATGGAAGTCTTGAGAATGACTCTAGTTAGGGAAGATATTTGGTGTTGTTGACATGATCTAAGCCTTAGGTAGTCTCAAGGACTATTTAGGTAATCTTGAAGAGGTCAATCATGGATGTTATCTTCTTGATTTACTTAAGTAGGTCTTGTGATAGCCTTTGGAAGGAGAGTGTCCTATCATCTATGTGTTGTTGTGCTTAGTGAGAATGATTCTATCCTAGGGAGTCTATTGGATCTCTTGAGTGTGTGTGTAAGGGATTGTATGGGCGGTTGCTTCACAACTCACTCAAGTGAGACTTAGAGTCACCTTTGGTAGAAGAATCTTACATTGATGTTTATGATGCTTTGTAAGTGTGTATGTGACTCATTATAAGTAATCTTAAGGGTCGTTTAGGCACATCTAGAGAAGGTGTATGGGCGGTCTCTCTTTGTGTGACTTAAGTGAATCTTAGGATGACTTTAAGTGAGGAAATTACATGCTAGAAGTCGTTAAAAGGAGAAGTGAAAGCACTTCACCGTAACAGTGAATAATTCGCTGTACAGTGAATATAGTTCACTATAAAGTGATCTTAGAAATTGATATTTTTGGATCAATGTTATCTTATGTGTTTCTATGTTGATAATTGATCTTGTTATGATTAAAACATGATTTATAAAATAAAAAGATGCATATTTCCAATAAAGTCCATTTTCATGATTTTTATGCATAATGCCATACTTAGTACATGTGGTTGTACTAATTCCATGCTTTATTTTCTATCTATAGTTATGAATAGGTGAAGAGATTTGGGAAGAAGACTTGGACAAGGAGATCGTTCAAGAGAAGTTGAAGTATGTCCACATTTGACTCGAGGGCATAAATGTCATTTTATGTTTCTTTTATGAAGTTTGTAATAGACTATTAGGAATATGTTTTAAATTCGTATGGGTCCTGTCCCAAGTATTATCGTCTCTTCAGATTATGATCGAGACTTAGTGTTTTCCTATTTATACTTATATGAAAGAGTTTAAAGACTTCTATATTGTTTTACGAAAAGTTTTAATTCCGCACTACTTTTCGTTATGTATACACGATTAATGATACGAGAGGCTTGTATGAGACCTCCGAGAGGTCGAATACGCCGGTCGCAATCCATGATTGAATCCTATCTTCTAGGGTGTGGTTTCAAGATGTGACACCCGAGTACGTAGAAGAGTTATGTTAAATGGAGGTCGGGTTTTTCTATCGGTGCCGCCCATGAAGTAAGTTATAAAGTTTGGGAGGAGGGGTAAGCTTAGCCCTATGTCATTTATTCTTTTCACATTATGAAAAGGGTTAGAGAGGTACCTTATGAGAGAGCCTAGCTGATACGCTGAAAATACACCCCCCTAAAGAAGAATAAGCGATCGTTGTCAAATAAAGAACCCAACTTGTAGGTTGGGGTGGACCCCACTAGGATACGATTTAGACTTAAACTTAACTCACTATTATATTCGTTTAGTCAACATATATCCGAGAGAAGTAAGTAAAGATCCGGGGGGTGGGGGTGGGGGTGAAACAAATAAATGATTGTTAAGTATAAAATGAGTAATATTCGTACTTTGTTGTTATCAATCAGAGAGAGAAACTAGGGTATATGTGTTCCTCCTAAGCTCTTAACACAGTAATCCTAATAATAGTAATAATTTCCTAGTGTATCACATAAAAAGTTTTAAGATATGTATCCCTAAGTTATTGGTCCTTCAAATAGGGAATTTCACTCCGCACCATGGTCCGACACATGTTTATAATTTACTAATCCTTACATTTACCTCAAATTAGACACTACACATGTATGACTTAGTTTTCACCCTCGCACCCATTGACATTAGACTATTAGATAGTATCACACTAAATTTTGTTGATAATTCTTTTCTCATTAACTACCTTCTTTCTTCGGAAAGTAGACACAAGGCGAGTTCTAACGCATGGACTAGTTAAAAAAAAATCTGAGCGAAAGAATTACCAATGCATGCATGAACACTATTAAAAAATTACTTAGTTATTATTAATCACTCATGTTCCCACAAACCTAGTTGCGGATTTAGTTACTCATGCTTGGAAGAACACAATTCATATTTTTAGAAGAAGAATTCATGAATTTCTATAATGATTAGAAGAAACCCATAATCTCCAACTGAAATTTAAAGCCAAAATTATTATAAGCCAAAATCCGGAAATCGAATTGCTAATGTTTTCAAGTTAATTTCCAAGAAAAAACCAAGAACTAAAAGTAAACAATAATGTCTAACCCCAAAAATGAGGTTTACATAACCTAGTTAAAGAAAAAGTTGTCCTAAACAAAAAAGAAATGAAATAAAGAAATAATCTTGGATGCGGATTCGATCGACGAGACTGACCAATGGACCGTGGTTAGACCTACGGTCCATAGGTCCCTCCCGTAGCTTGATACTTAGAACTTTTCAACATAGGCTGGAACCTTAAAATTTTCATATACTAACACCGGGTTTGCAATACGGAACGTAGGTTGGCCTATTGTTTATGGTTCCCGTTAAGTGGCTCCACACTTGCGACTTTTCATCAGGTACTGGAACTCAAAACCTGTGATCTCATCAACAAATGTGCAGGACAGCCCGTGGGTCAACCTAGGCTCCATCACTGGCCTCCATGGTTTTACTCTTAGTCACAATTCCCTAATTATCTTCTATGCCTACCCACGACGGAGCGTGACTAGACCTATGGTTCGTAGTTCACCTATGTGGGTGGCTCCATCTTTAGAAGTTCATTTGTCATCTCTCTACACCTCTTCCAAGGCTATTTCCTACAAATATAACATAATAAACATTAATTCTAATACAAAATGGCCATATACAAACACAAATGTTAAGTGAAATGTATTAAAAATCCCGTTAACTCACGGTATATCAGTAGCCTCAAGCTATTTCGAGTGTTCATCATGTGTTCCTTTCATCTATGTTGAGAAAGTATATATTCATTAGTCTAACGTGCAATAATGCAAGTATGTTAAGCTTCATGAGTCCTTTAGTTTTGAGAAGGAGCTTGTGACAACTCAGGACAGACATATGAGGTACTTTTAACCTAAGGAGATCCCTTCACTAAAAGTTTAGTGGAGGCAATGTCTTATTGAGGAGGCCATGTGGGAGTCGGATCTTGAATTGCGGGCCCGTTATCCTCATCCTTTTTAGTCTTCATATATCTTTATTTACTTTCACATATGAAACTCTTTTTAGTACTGGATATCATAATGAGCCTTGAGGTCATCTCATTGTTATTGCATGTTTTTACTATTCTGCCCCTTTCATAACTTTTTATGGCTTTTGTATTGTTCCGGGATAGGTAACATTCTTCTTGATGTAATCCGGAGTTTAGTGTGAGTTTTCTTTTGTTTTTTGGCCTTATGCTTAAAAAGTTAAGTTAAGTAAAAAAAAAAGGAGACTTTGATGTCGAATTTGAATTTAGTGAGTTCTATCAGCTTTAGAAAGAGTATTTTTTTCCTAGTATGATGATATTGGAGTTTTGCGGCATTCATTTAGAGTGGGTACGAGTAGGAATTTTACCCTTGCAGTTTTCCGTAAGGTTTGACTTTGGTCAGTTTACTTGGTATGCGCTCAAAATAAAATTTCATCAATGGGGTTAGCTCCGAAACATTGAGTTTTTGTCTAGAACGAACTTTGGATTGGTTTCTGAAGTGTTCGGGATGTAGTTATTGCATTTAGAATTTTTTTTGTTATTTGTTTGAATGTGTTAACTTTGGACAACATTTTCTTGAGATGACCTTTGTTGGTTGTTGGTTGATTCAATTGACATCGAAACATTGTTTCTAGTCTAGTAGTATACTGGGTTTATGTAGATCGGATTTTGAACGAGTTTTAGACCCCCCAATGGAGGATTTTTTACCTTAAGTATTTTGCTGATGTAGTGTTGCTTGTGCAGCCCTAATTCATTCATCACTTTCACGGGCCCTTCTTCATATTTGCGATGACCAATCTCTCTGATCTTTATATTCACATGATAGGTGTTGCTAACGGGGAGTGTTACCTCCTATTGCCTTCACAACAAAGGATAGCCCTCCGCGATCACGAAAAATAAATTCAATGCCTAACAATGTATTTTTAAAACATGGGACAACAACAGTAATCCCATTTCCAACTTGGTTATTAGGGGATTTTAGGAGCATTTCTTGTCGGTTTCTGGTGATTCTCGTTGGAGCGTATCGACAAAGTTAGTGACATTTTTTCAATTTCAAATGTTTCCCCTACTTTTAAGTATTGAGATAAATTGAACGGTTTGGTTTGTTTGGCTTGTTCGAAACTCGATTTGGGCACATCGTTGAGGCACAAGTTACTTGAGTTGTAAGAGACCTTGTGATTGAGTCCATTATGTCACTTCATGCCGTATCATACTTTTTCTTATTGGGGTTTTCTTTTTCTTTTGGGTAAATTTATTGGTTATTTTACATAGGTGTTTTTGATTGTTTTACACCACACAAAGGATCTTCGGAAGGGCAAGGCTCTCGAATAATTTGTTCGTGAGCGTGTATTCGGCCTTGATGTTCGTTGTCGTCTCTACTTCGTGGAGTTTTCTATTTTACGTTTATGAAAAGTGAGAAGTATTATATTATTTGGTTAATGCACATGATTAGCTTAGGTTTTGATCCCTAGTTGATACATGGACATTGTTTGGTTTTTTGACTAGTATACTTACAAATTCTCATAGGTGGCTTGAAATTTAGGACTGTTCCGTATTTTGGTTATTTTTGATCAATTTGTATACCTTTATAACTTCTTGAATTTATGATTTCTTTCTCAATTATTGAATTGTTTGGCTTAAGGCCGTCAGCTAGAAGAAGGAATCTCAGGTTATAAGTACTCTGTGGTATGTTGGGTATTCTTCCCATTTTTGTTTGCATGAAATGAATTAATGTGACTATACCCGAGAGAGGAGGTACTTTTGGGATGACCTTTGATGGAAATGACTTCGTAAGGAAAAAGGCAAAACCCGACCTTAATGAGTTGAATGTCACCAAGACCTGTTTGATTTAAGAGTAACAAATTCCCCTTTTTACTTTATTATTTGTAAATTTCTGCTATGTTTACTCTGATGATCTTGATGTATCATTTCGGGTGGCCCACTAGGTTAGGCATTGTTATCGTCTGTCATTGCGATTTATAATAATGGTAAGCTCGAAATGCCATCCTAGGTGGCCCTTGGATATATATATTTGGATTAGTGGCTTTCGGTTATGCTTGATTTATCATATTAGGCTGGCTCAATGTTTCTTCAGGACTTACGTATTTCCTTACTTTGTGTTTGCACTGCATAATCATGTGAGTTGTCTTTAAGCTATATTGAGTGTATTATGAGTTATGCATCACTTCTGACTAAATCTTTGATATTATTTTATTGTCCTCTATCTTAAGTTTGTTAATTAGACTCTTCACTTATCTTTTTGATTCTTTCTTCTATATATTAATATTTCATATTTCAAAGTTTGATTGGCCTATGCTGCCTGGTGAGTACCTGATATTTAGTACACATAGTGCACTTCTATATCTTTTTATGATGCATCTCCTAGTAATATCCATCCTAAGTTAGTGTAGGATCTTCCACCGCCATCATAGAGACGAATCATGGTAAGCTCCTTGAATGCAGAGACTTGCCTCTTTTCCTCTTTTTCACTGACTTCTATTTTGACTTCTTCCTTAGTCATCTCTAATGAGAAAGAAAGAGGGTTCGCTTCGGATGTGTATAGATTACCACCAATTGAATAGGGTTACCATAAATAATATGTATTCTCTTTTGAGACTTGTTGATTTTTTTGATCAGCTTCAGCGTGCCACCTGTTTTTTTAAAATATCCTCAAATATAGCTACAATCAGTAAGGGTAAGGGAATGTGACATTCAAAAGGCAGTTTTCATAACTCGTTATGGTCATTATGAGTTTCTGGTCATGTCATCATGCTTGACCAATGTGCCTGCAACATTCATGGACTTTATGAATAGAGTATTCAAACCGTTTTTACATATATTTTTTATCGTCTTTGTTGATGACATACCAATCTATTCGAGGAATGAAGAATATCATGCTAGCTATCCCAAAAAAGTTCTCCAACTTTTGAAAGATAAGGAGTTATATGCTATGTATTTGAAATGTATGATTTAGATGGAGTTTTTCGCATTCTTAGGCCACATATTTTTTGGTGATTGAATGAGTGTTGATACCTGGAAAATAGAGGCAGAACAAAATTGGCCAAGACCCGCATCTCCGAACAATATTAGGAGTTTCTTGGGTTTGACTAGATATTATACGAGTTTTGTAGAAGGGTTCTCATCTATTTCATCCCCTTTGACCAAGTTGAATAAAAAGAGAGTTAAATTTCAACGGTCTGAAGCTTATGAGAATGTCTTGGAGGAATTAAAAAAGAGGTTCACTAATGCCCATTATTAACCTTACCAGAAGATACGCAAGGCTTTGTTTTTTATTGTGATGCGTCCAGAGTGGTTTGGGTTGTATGCTAATGAAGAAAGGCAAGCTTATAGCTTATTCCTCCACACAGTTGAAAGGTCATTGGAGAATTATCCAATCCATGATCTGGAGTTGGCTGCCGTAGCATCTGCCTTGAAAATAAGGTGCTATTATCTTTATGGTGTTCATGTGAATGTGTTAACTGATCACAAAAGTCCTCAGTATGTGTTCACTCATAAAAAGTTTAATCTTAAACAAACGTGGTGGTTAAAATTATGCAAGTATTATGGCATAAGTATTCTTTACAACCCATATAAGGTTAATGGTGTTGCTAATTCCTTGAGAAGGTTGGCTATGGGTAGTACCGCCCATTTTGAGGAAGATAAGAAAGAACTAGCAAGAGGTGTTCATAGACTCGGCTGCCAGGGAGTTCTCCTAATGGATTCCACAGATGAAAGAGTAGTGGTGATGAATGGGGCAGAATCATAATTATTGTTAGAAGTAAAAGCGAAGAAATACCAAGACCCTATTTTTCTTGAATTTAACGCAAATGTTCATCAACAAAAAGTATTGGCTTTTCAACAAGTGGGAGATGGTGTATTGAGGTATCAATGAAGGTTGTGTGTACCAAAAATTCATGCGATAAATTGAATAATAACATGGAAATCTGATTTGAAACATATAACTAATTAATTCATGAAGTTCTGTTGAAGTTCTAGAAACTCTAGGTCTAATTATGATATGGAATTCAAGAATCTGACTGAAAAGTAGAAACCCTATGGGTGAAAGGAACCCACTAGTGAAATATCACATACCTGGTGATGAAATCCACCAAGAAATATTTACATTTCAGGGCTGGAACTGAGCGAACCTTACTGCTTTTTTGAACTAGTGTTCTTGACCTTTTTCTTCTTTTTTGCTTTTAATTTTCTATGTTTTGATTTAATTATTTGACTTAGGTAAGTTTTTGTTATGTTTCTAGGCTTAAACTGACTAAAATTTGATGATTTAGGGTCAAAATGACATATCTTATGGGTTAAGTGAAGTAGAAAAAGACCAAAAGACCCCTGAGTTAATTGTTGTCGGACGAAATGATGACCTGAACTAACGGGACATCGTTCAATCGACAATTCATCATTTGGGTCCGTAGGTTGGGTTTGTTCGACAAACCATTACTAAAACGGACATAACTTTTTACTCGGAGGTCTAATTTTAGAAAACTCGGTGGATATGGAAAGCTAATTCAATTATATATCATTTCTTAGGTTTTGGGACACCTAATTCATTTTGTGCTAAGAGTTATGATAAATTTAAGTTGATCCAACTGCATTTTCCCCCTAACTGTCTGCTAATTTTCACCTATGGTCATACCTACGATCCGTAGGTCCATCTACGGACTGTACCGGTAAATCATGGTTCTTGTGAGAGTGTGTGTAAATAGGGTCTTGATCGACGGACACAGACTATGGACCATAGTCTTACCTACGGACCGTAGGTCCGTCCGTCGTTCGACACTTAGTCAAATTTTCTGGGATGAGTTTTTGGGGGCTTCAGACTCAAACGACGGATGCACAGTACGGGCCGTAGATCAGACTCTGGTCCATCGATGGGAACCGTTAGTTGCACATGCAGATTTCTGAAAGCTGATTTCTTGTCTGTTTTAGATACGGGGTGTTACACATATGCTAGAATCGTCACTTCATATATATATATATATATATATATGTATATATATATATATACATATAGATATAGATATAGATATAGATATAGATATATAGATATAGATATATAATATCATAATACATAGTTAGACTCTAAATCTCTTTGCCATCTTAAGACACAACTCAATAAAATAGAATAGGGACACAACGTTTACAACATAAAATATAAATCTAAGCTATCACATCAACTTAAAGAAACATCTTGACATGGGCAACCCTTGAATCATAAGGGTCCCTTTACTTGAACTTGGTAGATCTATCCAAGCTCTTATTTTAGGAGACATCCTCTAGCCATCACCACCTACACTTTGTGTAAAAAGATGAAGAAGAATGGTATTAGTACAAGAATGCACTAATTATGACAACCACGCAAAAACATGCCTTAAAGAGGACATTTCATTTGAAATCATGCAACATGTCTTTTTAGTAAACTTCATGAACATAGGCACATATAAGCTCAATATAGTTCACATACATAATATAGACATGGATACTACTCATAATAGCACATAAAGTCATTTATAATACTTTGAGGCATATTCAATACGTACAATACATCACCTCTCTTTTATCTCACTTCTTTCATTAAGTAACCCTCAAGTGTACCTAATACAATGTATCACCTTGAGGTCACCTTACAATAGTCTTTCATAATATGATTCATAACACAAGCACATATATTCATAAGTCATAAACATCTCATAGACATCAACTTCATATAAGAACCATCACCTAAGACAACTCCTAAGTGACACTAGTGCAATGTGTAGGTAGCATCCCATAATATTACTTCAACCAAGTGTACCTAAGAAGTCACCCTAGACTAGGCATAACATATTCAACAAGTCACAACATATTCAATAAGTCATAACATATTTACATACAACTAGACACAAGGCCACCTACTTCATATCATCATATAAGGACTCATTCCTTTACTACAACCTTAGTCATAAATCACTTAGTTCATATCATAGGTAAACTACCATCATAACCCCTTCACAAGCTTACTTGTGCAATGTACACGTGGATTCCCATACCCCCACATATACTAAGTAAACCCATTTAGAAGCCATAAGTGTAATTCACATGCATAGTCATAATTCATATCTTAACATAACATGGTCACTTAACATGCATTCATACAAGTCATACATATCATAAGTCTTTACTTCATAAGGGTCTCCAATCCTATCCTTTCTTGAAGTCATCTAGTGCAATGTATAGGTAGGGTCCATAGTCCTCCTATACCAAGTACACTTCTCAAGGCATTTAGATCAGAGTTCATATTCTTATCTTAGTTAATTAATGACCTTCGGGAGACATAGCCATAACCGACATAGAACATGTGAGCTACATGGAATCCGGTGTTCTACTCCCACATTGAAAAGAGAGGGTACTACTTGCCAAGGTAGGACTTTCATACAAAATAGCTATTCTAGTGGATCCACATAGCTAAAACCTACGGGGGCACGTAGTTATGGAACAAGAATATTCCTTCTAGAAACCTTGACTTGCTTACATGGAGGATTCCATCCCATGAGACTACATCTATGTTGGGAACCCGGACTTGCTAAACGTGAAGGTTCTCTTTGTGGGAAGCTGGACATACTAACGTGAAGCTCCCACTCTCATTTGTCATTTTCACTCGGTGCGAGGCTCTAACTCCCTTTTTAAACGTCTTTAAGCCTTTAGATGACATTAATTCATAAACATTAGGCATTAGAGACTTGCTCCCTCATACATCTTATAGCTCAAAGGTATCTAGGATAAGAATTCTTCTTTCATCATAGAACCTACATTATTTGAGAATGTCCTTTCACATCATCACATCATATTCATACTATAGTTTAGGTTAGAGTACAATTGAGTAATACCTTTCAAGAGACTCCCTTATTTATTAGACTACCATTAACATACTTCATTCATACATGCATGTGTGTATGTACCTATATGTGAGATCTACCTTCACATAAACATATTTAGGCACACATGTTCATAACTTCCTTAATCATATACTTTACATGCATAGAAATAGGTAATGATGCATAGGATAACTATCCTTTCCTTAGTCATCACGAATCTATCCTACTCATAGATATGCATGAAGTGTGTGTGTACATTGGTCAATATGATCACATAATGGCTATCATGTAGTATTAAGGAAGCAACCCTCCAAATATCACAAAACATGTACAACATTCCTCAAGTCTTGAGTCAAACACATATAGAGTATTAAAGACTATTAACTACACACACTCATATGACAACCTAGGAGGAAGTACATATTCAACAATAGAATAGAACACTCCTAATATACTTTGATTACACATTGATATATGGTTCATATAGGTTAGGATCATGCTACAAGAATATTCTTCATCACTAGCCATATAGACCACCTCAACAAAACATGATCACCACACCTATACATATAAAATCATCCCCACACCAAGGTCATGCAATTAATTGATATAGATAAGACTAGGATTAATCAATATACTACAATCTAATAACAATTGAATCACAATCTAGTCAAGATCAAAAGACCCATAACATAACATAATTTGAGAGGGTAAGGAGATCATGGGTTCCTCATAAAATTGGATATAAATTAATCATAAAATCAGTAGCTAAACATATATTCATCATTAGAATGCCTTTGAAATCTATTTGACAATGAACCCATGGATAGATTGAAAATTTGGAATTTTTGTCTTAGAATCATGTTTAGAAAACCTCTGAAAGGACTCCATAGATGAATGACTATCTATGGATGAAGGATCACCATACCTTATATATTAAAAAGACCATGTAAAAGTTGAGAAGAAAGCTCCAAGAATCCAACTCCATAACTTGTTCTCGAGCTTGGTCTTCAATAGAGGTTTTGGGGTTTCTGGAAGCGAAGAGAACTATGGGAATTTGATTTTTTAATGGGTGTTGGGGTTTTAGATTGGGAAAGGGTTTAAAAACGTCCTAAACTCAGTTAATAAAACGTCTTCTAAGTTACCAAAACACTCCCACACGAATTGGGACTTTTAGACATGTCAAAATTGACTTAAAAATGATGCAACTGGATCTGGGAGTGGGCTGCGCGTCGCGGGGCAGCCTCCCAATTCTGCCCCAAATATTTTTTGGGACAGTGAGGTGCGTGTAGGCGTACGTCGCACAGGGCAAGTCCAAATCTTGGCCTGCTCGGGGACTTGGGAAGCCTCCTTGTCCAAGGTTTGGGTCCTCCTTGAGGGCCCTTCGGGTGGTCCTCGAGGAGTCGTACCCGGACGTTTTGACCCTTAAAATGTCTATTAAGGTACAAGGGTCAACTACACTGCTATCAACTCGAAACAACACATAACAACAAGTCAAACATACAAGGACTCTACAGCACGTCTAAAGACCAACTTTCAAACGTCTTGGACGTTTGACCTCCAAATTACTTCAAATCAATTATACAAGCTATAAAACACTTTATTAACATGTTATTAACCTTTTTAGGCACATGTGAAGATCTAGCTACCTTATTATATTTTGAGGGTTGTTACAATATCCCCCACTTGGGAAACATTCATCCTCGAATGACACTTGAAACATTTAAACACTTTCAAGGACTCAATGACTTCCTTAGAAACTCACAACACTTATACATGTTATCACATAAAAGTCAATGCACCAAATTACATGGAACACAAACTTCATTCTAGCATGCATTCAAGGAAACTAATAAACATGGACTACTTCTATAATTCGTTTCATGCATACATACTTCTTCATATTCATTGCCATTTAAAGGAACTACCTTCTACAATTTTTTTGTATGTATATTATTTCATCACAAGGTTAGACATACTGGATTCAAATTGTACACTTAGGCATAATCCATACTTTAAATCATGAGAAAATTTAAATATTTCATATAGTTGCACAAGAATCATGAATAAGGTAGATTAACTACAATCTTATAGTCTAGACATAATACCATCGAGGTCATATATGACATTACCATGCTTAACTTTGTTCAAGGAGGAACTACCTTCTCCTAGTCACAACATATACACATGGTATCATAGAGTTCACATAAAAGCAATGCATAGAGGTTAATTCATATTATGGAGGATTTATTTTCTCCAAACCACATTATGCTTATACTTCCTTCCTAATGAAATCAACATGGTAGGTCACACCAAGGACATTACAATATTAAGAAGTAAATTTGAAGCTTTCGATTTCTATCACATCAGTAGCTTTCTTAAACATGCATCATTTAGGGAAATTTATCACATTTTAAAGGCACACTAATAAACCTAGGCTAGACCAACCATCACTTCTCAAGAGTGAGTATATAATAACACTTCCCAAATCTCAAAAGTCACCCATTTTCAAAGAGACTTATCTTATCTCACTTAAAGGAGACTCAATTTAACATTGTAGGGCCATACACCACACATCATAATTGACATCAAGAATTATCATTAAGATATCTCATGAAATCATATTGCACATTAATCATATAAGGATGCACAATTACATGAGAGACATGCAAATTTATCAAAATTTCCTTTTTCATGCAATAATGACCTTTCATAATATGCATAACATAGTGTCATTTAAAACATGCATATAATATGGAGAACATGCAACTTATCCTTTTATGCAAGACTCCTATCATGAACAAGCTACTTAGAAACTCTTTGGTTTCAAGCTTGAGTAAGAATAAAAGGAAAAGATAGGGATATGTAAAACCTTACCACTCGAATCATCCTCCCCCACTTAGGATAAACTCATTTAAGAGAAACTCCTCTCAACTCTAGGGGAATCATAGCTTACCAACCCTATTAACTAAGAACATCATCCCTCTCTTGGGATCTATGCTTATGACCATCCTTCTCACCAACACTTCAAGGTGATTTTCAACCTACAGAAGTTCAAGGGAACTCAACATAGGGACAACAATGTCCCTAAAAATATTACCATCTATGCACATTATACCCCACTTGGGGTAAGCCTAAGCACATCATGCCCTTAAACACCAAGTTCAAGGAAAGTCAAGACCAACCTACAAGGGTCATCACTTTTGGGTGGAACTTTCAAACCAACCATGCATAGGTAAAATCTAAGCACTTGATCAATTCACCATTATCAAATTCAAGCTTAAAAGAAGACTAACCACTTCAAAGTAGGTAAAACTCAATTCTCCCTAATGAGGTTTGTTACAAGGGGTATTCATCCTAGTGAAATCCCTTAGACGAGAGGCCATGGTAGTAACTTGTTGGTTTGCTCGGGGTACAACCTCCCAATTAGCTTGGGCCGTCATGGCTTTAGGTTGAGTAGTGGCGGATTGTGCTTGGGTAGTAAAGGCTTGGGCCATTTGGAGAAAAGCGAACCTTATGTCACTATCCGTCAATGGAGGATCGACCGAAGCTTGGTCATCATTCGCATCATCTTCAAGAGGATGAACTTGATCACCACAGGGAGGAACTCCCGCATTGGCAGTCTCTTCCTCAAGTCTCCATGCTGCATTCCTTTGAGTATTCATTGACTATAATAACAATAAGAGGATTAGATGCAAAAGAACATAGAGTTAACACTCTAGAGGCACAATATTGGACTTCAAAGAAAGTGATAGTTTCCTAAGCATCATATAGATTCCTATCCATAAGTGTGGGGTGCTTCACAATTATGAATATGAATCCACATAGACATGGTTAAGAGAGACATCGACTCAAAGATATTTAACCTCATGCTCTGATACCATGTTTTTCACATCCGGGGACCACCCCCTAGACGTAACCAGCATCATCGTCCTCTTTGAGGATTAAGACTAGCCTCTTAGTTTACATCATAACATTCATAGGTCAAAAACGCAGAAAAATTAAAACTTTAATTTAACTTCTACATTAAGGTTTACATAGACCTAGACATACATATAGTATGTATATATCAAGTATACATAGACCCTTCGTATAGAAAGACTACTTAGTCTTCTAATTTTATTGCACGTAGATATATATAATATAAAGACTTCTGATCTCATAATCATCTAGTAGAGTATATCAAATTGGGCCTAGCCCATACATCAATACGGTAAGACCACATATAGGTCATACAACCTTTAGTAGCTGAATGAAAAGGAAAGAACCATAAGAGTCTTCAAACTAAGAAACTTCATAGCTTGATAGTTGTATTGCCCTCGGGAAGTAATGACCTACCCAACTTGGATGATTAAGAATTCCAAGTCTTCTTCAAAGTCGTCTCCAAAAGCCCTTCACAACCGGAACCTAAAATGTTGTGGGAAAAGGAAGAAATGAGGTTAGTACACACTTGTACTAAGTATGAGACCACATGCACCCATATTCTCAAATCATGCTAAAAAGGAACATTTCATTAAAACATGTTATTTTACCCTTTAAAAACCTTATCCACATTCAAGAAGAGCATACCAATCAAAAAATACATATTCTTTAAGTCATAGGCATGTACATCACAATACCAACAATACAAAACATAGTCAAGTTAATGAACATATCAACATACTTGCATATAAAATCAAGGGCAACTTTCACATATAGCAAATAAAAAATTTATATTTGTATGCTATAGCAAAGTTTGCATAATTGCGCTCCATAGCAAACATAGAAACTGTATAATTCGCTATACATATACAGTTGAAGCGAATTGTATAAAACGAAGTGTATAAAACGAGAAAGAGAAAGACACTTGGGCAGAGACTTGTATAAAAACGAAGTGTATAAAACGAATTGTATGATTATAAGTGTATAGAACGATTATATACAATTTGAATTTGTACAAAATGTGAAAGAGAGAAAGACAAAAGAGACTTGGCAGGGAATATAAAATTGAATCGAATTGTATAAAATGAGAAAGAGAGAAATTAGATACAATTTGAAATTTGTATAAAACGAGAAAGAGAGAAAGGCAAAAGAAATTGGGCAGGGGAGTATTTTTATTATATAATTATAAGTGTATAGGACGAAAATATATGTACTTGCATGTGTATATACAATTTTCTCACGCTTTATACAAACAGAAATGCAATTTATACATTTTGCTTCTGTTTGTATAAGTGAGAAAGGCGAGTGTGGCGAGCGAGATTTGTGAGAGTGGCGAGCGAGATCTGAAAGAGGGGAGAGAGGGAAACAAAAATATATGTATTTATACAATTTCCTCTGCTTTATACAATTATAAATAATTTTTATACACTTGTGTTTGAATAAAAAGTGAGGAAGCGAGCGAGAGATTGGAGGAGAGTGGCGAGCGAGATATTTGGGAGAGAGGCGCCTGGCAATTTTTTGCAAACGTTTTCTATGGAGCACAATTAAATCAAACCTTAGTTACTTCATTTATTTTAGGTTATTAGTTTGCTATTATATAAAATTATCCCTAAAATCAAAGCACCCTAGTCATCAAGGTATAACTTCAACAAGCATGAATAAGTGTACATTCAAACATAACCAAAGCAAGACAATTACCCATGAACCTCTATAAAGTCAACGAGTGCAATGACAAAGTATAGACCCATAACCTTACTCGATTAAGTATCCCAACAAGAATCATGACAAACATCCTAATTCACATAGCATGGCTTTTAAGAGTACATATCATCACAGTTTAACAATGTAGACCAACACATATTGATAAGTGAAACCAAATCAACATATAGTATCAACAATGTGGAAGTTCATCATATACATATCATGTACCATTATAATCATATACATACATAAGAACATCCTCTTAAGACTTCCCTCAAGGATAACTAGTGCAATGTTTAAGTAAAGTCCCATACCCCTATCTAGACAAAGCTAAAACCCTTAGGTTATCTTAGTTAGAGTCCATTCCTTTAATTCATTTTACCTTTTGGGAACATCTTTACTTAACCGACATAGACCACATGAGATAATGTGAAATCCGGTGTCATGGAACCCTACACCGAAAGAAGGCGGACTACTTGACAAGGTAGTACCAAAACATGAACATAGCAACTACGTGGATCCACTAGCTAGTATTCCTATGGGGGCAACATAGTTCAAGAATTAGGAGATATAGTTGGGACCTTTTTTATGCTACATGTATTATAGTCTCCAATATCAAGAGTACATTAGTCATCCTACCTTTCCTATGTGGGAAGGGACACTCCTCACTCTAGTTCACTCGGTGCTAAGCTAGAGTCCCTTTTTGAAATATCTTTAATTAATCATTATAGCTTAATGTAGGTCATAGGGTCTAATCCCTTGTATAGTCATTGTCATTAGATCATTAGGAATTGCATGAGAATATCCTTTCATGTCAACCCTCATATGTGAGATTAGCATAACATCATCATCATGTCATAATAAGGCACATAGGTACTTCATAACCAAACTTATATCATTTAATATTAGGCATAATCTCACAATCACATAGTCAAGACATTTCAATTGATCATCATACGAACACCTACTCAGGCTAATCATAAGTTATGCTTCAATTGAACTACATCATCAATCACAAGACATTATAGTTGAAGTAAAGGTTAGGATCATAAAGACTTACTTAATCTCCTTCAATATCCATCATCATGGTCTTACTATCAACCAACCAATTACATCCACAATAGGTGTAATAACATCAATAAGCAGTAATTAACACAAGAACTAGGTCAATTGCATCAACACTATCCCAATTAACATAAATTCATAACCTAGGGTTAGGGGAATTAGGGTTCATCATGAATTCATCAAGAATTAGATCCAATCCCAACAATACATTACTGTAGATAATCCATACATGAATTAGAATAGACAAAATAAGTCTAATAATCAAATCATTCTACAATTCCCATCAATTCATGACCAAGATCCAATATTTGTGAAATTTAGGGAATGGAACATGATCAATACGAATTGTATCAATTAACATCAATTAATCAACAACCTATACCTAATTAGGCATAGGAAATCACAATTTATCATCAATTTGATGTTTAGAAGAAAACCTATTAGAATTTGAAAATCCCATGGAATTGGGTAATTTAGAAATCAAATTTTAGAGGACCTCTTGGGGAAATGAATCCCAAGAGTGAAGAACCCATACGTTAATGAAGATTAATCCACGAAATTGAAGTGAAATCCTAGAGAAATCGACCTTTTTCCTCATGCTTTCTTCCTTCTTCAATGGAGGATTTGGGGAGAGAGAAAGTAGAGAGAGGTAAGAGCTTTTGGGTTTTGTTTTGGGAATTTGGGTTTGGGTGAGTTATAAATGAATAAAAAATACCCTTAGGCTATATATAATCACCCCCTAAATTACCCAAAACACCCCTCACTTAAATTGGTCTTTGTGAAGTCTAAATGTCAAAAATACGATTTTACTGAATCTGGGAAGTGGCTCCGCATCGCGAGGCCAACACACATTTTATTCCCGAAAAATATATTTTTGGATAGTGAGGTCCATGTAGGCTGCGCATCGCGCAGCAGCCCACTGATTCTTGACATTCGCAGGCTGCTTTGGTAGCCTGCCCACCATGTTGAGGTCCTCCTTCATGACCCTTCGTATGGTCCTCGGGGCGTCGTTCTTGGACGTTAAAACTCTTTATACTACACTCTACCTACACAAAGTCTCTTTACAAGTTTTAGACTTCATTTTACCCTCCAAAACCATCCCCAAACATAGCGACGTCAACTAGTTCAATTAGGCTAGTTTTCGATCGTCATGGACGTCCTTTGACGTCTTGTCTCTAAAACTTCTCCGTTGACTTCAAAGCATTATTTGAGGTCTTATAACAGTATATAAACCTTTATACAATCATGTTAGGCTCTATATTAGGTCTTGACTTTTCGGAGTGTTACAAACATCACATATAATTATAGTACAAACTTTACATACAAGTAAACACTCTGCATAAAACCTCATACAAGACTTTTCCAAGACATCATGTAAGTCAAAACTATAAAAAACTTCATTCTAGGAAATAGTCAACAACTCATACTTGGAATTCACTTCATAAAACATCATAGAACCCTACTCATAATCCCATTCTAAGCCTACTAGTGCAATGTACATGTGAAGTCCCATAACCTCACACATACTAAGTAAACCTACAAAGATACTACAAGCCTTAACATATAATTCTTGCATTAACGAGACAAGTATAGACAACTTCATACGTGCCAAGCAAGACCTTCACTATATAGTCGATAAGACCCACTTTTTGCATATAAGTTAAGACAATACCATTAAGACTCATTAGGATTCATATCATGCATTTCATCACAACAAGTAGACAACACTACAATGTCATGCATAAGAGATATATACATATACATATAGAAAACCTTCCTAGAACTCCCTTCAAGAGATACTCGTGCAATGCATAGGTAAAGTCCCATACCCTCACCTATACTAAGCAACTTCTGTTAGGTCATCCTAGTTAGGGTCCATTACTTACTTCCACTGTCCATTTTACTTTAGGGAAACTATAGCCTTAACCTACACTAAGACCATGGGTGCTAAACATGGAATTTGGTGTTGTAGAGCCTAACACCAATGGAAGGTGCCCTACTTAGACAAAGTATAACATTGACACATGCTAGCATACTAAGTGAATTTATTTGCCAGATCCTATGTGGCAAGCATACTTTATGGAACTTGGGGGTTGTCATGAAAAGATCACTCTATGCCCTTTTTGGGTTATGAGCCTATCCACCCCGTGAGAACCATGGTGAATCCTACCTTCCCTAATTGGGAATGCGCCACCCCTCACCTACAAGTTTACTCGGTGCTAAGCTAAGTTACTTCTTTTATTGAAAACCTTTATTATATTACATTATAAAACATAGGACTTAGGATATTGACTCCACATATGCTTAGTTCATAGGTCATAGATGAGAGTTCATCAACCTATTTCATGTGAGAAACCCTTTCACATGGACATAGCATATTCAAGCACCATCTAGTTTAGGGTACTCTTGAGAACACCTTTCAAGTGCACCTCTATTGACTAGATCATCATTCATGTGTGTGTGTATACATATATGTGAGCAAACCTTTCACATAACACCTTAATTCCACACATGTTTAGACATCAATGCATAAGTATATAGATATAACTATATGAGCAATAATTTCATATAAACACACCAAGACACTATGCACATTCATACTTCATCATATCATATACTTAACATCAAAGCAGAAAAGTCATATTCGTAACATGTTCATACATTGCTATGCATGTACTTAGAATACTAACATCGGAACTATCCTATCAAGGTACACATGTGCAATGCATATACAAGGTCCCATACCCTTGTCCATACTAGTACACCTATCAAGTCATCATTGTTAAGATACACTATCATCCTTTCATGAACATATTCTACACATACATAGTAGTAGACATTAGGTGCATATGAGAACTATCCTTTCATTAGCTACCTTGAGTCTATCCTACTTATATTCATGCATGAGGCGTGTGTGTGTACATTGGACAACATGATCACGTTACGACAACCAACCTAATATTCAGGCAGCCACCTTACAAAGTTCAAAATACACATTCAAGTCCCTTAAACCATAGACAACTCACATATAGAGTAATAGGGACTATAGACCACACACAACAACATTATAACATAGGAGACAAGACATCTTCATTACTTGAATCTAAGACTCCTAATCATGCTTAAGACCACACATTAACGTAGAGGCTCATAGGTAGGGGTTATGCTACACAAGAGTAACCGATCATTAATAGACCTCAACAATGTCAAATGTATAAATCTCTAACCCTAACATCTTTGTTCACATATAGAAAGCGTCATCAATATAACCTAGATCATGAACTATCATTGAAGACTAGACATATAGCTTCACATGTGTGATCATCATAGCCATACTTCACCACTTAAATTTACCTTCAAGGCCATGATAATAACACATAGATATATAACAAGAAGGTAAACACCACCACCGTAAGTGGACCATACCACACAATGCAATACAAGGCCAAGCATCTAGCAATTCTATAGAAGAGTATAGAGAATAGGGCCAACTTACAATTCCTCCAAGCTTTGATAATCATTGATCAATTAAAATAATTCAACATCAATACATGTAAAAAAGAGTAGCTAAAAGTAGCATTACATAAACAAAATCTTACTTCAAACAACATGGATTCAAGATCACATTAGGTACACTACTTCATCAAGTCTATAGAATGTAGAGGAATATAGATCAATTTACCTAGGGGTACCCCATGTATGGAAGAATCCATGGATGAATAAGCTTCACATACATTAGATTAGATCCTTAAACCTATATTTAAATCTTGGTGAATTCGTCCTAAAGCTGCTGCAATTTCTCTTCTTCTTCAATGGTGGTTTTGAGAGAATTTTAGGAGAGAAAGGTTTTTGATTTGGAGTCTAAGGTCTTATTGGATATTGTTCTGCTTAAATAATCTTCAAATACCTACAATAACCGCCAATAATTAATCCCTAAAGTGACCAAAAGAACCCTGCAACTATTGGACATTTTAACCAACTTAAATTTGACATAAAAACGACATGACCAAATCTCAGAGTTTACTGCGCGTCGCGGAGGCATTTTTGATTCTTGGTTGAGGAAAATAGTTTGGTACAGAATGCTTCGCGATGTCCACTCGTCGCAGGGCAAAAATGTCCCTTTACGTGATGGCTACGCTTCGCGCAGCAGCCTCTACATCTAGATTTCCCGACAGCTTCACTTGCCTATGCTTTTGGGTCCTCCTCGGGGACCCATAGGCTGGTCACGAGGGCGTTGTTCTCGGACGTTTCTACCCTTTGCATGTGTCACATCTGGGGAGCACAACCTAAATGTAACTGGCATTGTCATCCTCTTTGAGGACTAAGACAAGCCTCTTAGCTTACATCATTACATTCATAGGTCAAAAACGCAGTAACATTTAATACTTTTCATTACTTCTACATTGAGGTTTACATAGACCTCTACATTCACATAATAGATATATATCGAGTATACATAGACCCTTCTTATAGGAAGATTACTTAGTCTTCTACTTTTATTGCACATATATATATATAATATAACATAGTCTCAAAATAGTCGTTTCATCTCATAACCATCTAATAAGAGCATATCAATTTGGGCCTAGCCCATACAACAATACAATAAGATCACATATAGGTCATACAACGTTTAGTATCCAAATGAAAAGGAAAGAAATATAAGAGTCTCAATACTAAAAACAACTTCATAGCTTGATAGTGGCATTGCCCTCGGAAAGTGAGGACCTACCCAACTTGGATGATTAAGAATTCCAAGTCTTGTTCAAAGTCTTCTCCAAAAGCCCTTCAACGACCGGAACCTAAAATGTTGGGGAAAAGGAAGAGATGGGGTTAGTACACCACTCGTACTAAGCATGAGACCATATGCACACATATAAGGAAAACATGGTAAAAAGGGACCTTCCTTGAAAACATGATATCTTTCCTCTAAAAACCTTATGCACATTCAAGAAGACCATACCGATCAAAAAGACATATTCCTTAAGTCATAGGCATGTATATCACAAGATTAACAATACAAAAATAGTCAAGTTAATGAACATATCAACATACTTGCATATATAATCAATATCACTCTAGTCATCAAGTTATAACTTCAACAAGCATGAATAAGAGTACATTATAACATAACAAAAGCAAGACAATTACCCATGAACCCCCATCAAGTCAACAAGTGCAATGACCAAGCAAAGCCCCATAACCTTACTCAATCAAGTAACCCAACAAGAACCATGACCAACCTCCCACTTCACATAGCATGACGTTAAAGAGTACATATCACCATACATTAACAATGTAGACCAACACATATTCATAAGTGAAACTAATCAACATATAGTATCAACAATGTGTAATCTCATCATACACATATCATGTACAATTATAATCATATACATACATAAGAACAATCTCCTAAGACTTCACTCAAGGCTAACTAGTGCAATGTTTAGGTAGAATCTCATACCCCTACCTAGACTAAGCTAAACCCCTTAGGTTATCTTAGTTAGAGTTCATTCCTTTAATTCATTTTACCTTTTGGTAATATCTTGCCTTAACCGACATAGACCACATGAGCTAGTGTGGAATCCGGTGTCATGAAACCCTACACCGAAATAAGGCGGACTACTTGCCATGGTAGTACCAAAACATGAACATAGCAACTACATGGATCCACTAGCTAATGTTCCTATGAGGGCAACATAGTACAAGAACTAGGAGATATAGTTGGGACCCTCTTTATGCTACATGCATTATAGTGTCAAATCTCAAGAGTATATTAGTGATACTACCTTCCCTAAGTGGAAAGGGACACTCCTCACTCTAGTTCACTCGGTGCTAAGCTAGAGTCCCTTTTGAAATGTCTTTAATGTCGTTGTTAATCATCATAACTTAATGTAGGTCATAGGGTCTAACCCTTGTATAATCATCATCATCATCATAATAGATCAATATGAATTGCATGAGTATAATCCTTTCATTACAATTCATATAAGTGAGGTTAGCACATTTATATATCACTTCATCATAAGGCACATTTGTAAATCATCACCATCCTTATAACATTTACATCTTAGGAAACACCTCACAAACAATAGTCAAGACATTTCACTTCAACATCATACCATCCTATCAATTCTAATAAAAGGCATACTCCAATACAACATCATGACTTAATCACAATTAACCATAATTTGAAGTAAAGGATAGGGATCACAAGACTTACCAAGTCTCCTTCATAAGGTCTTACCAACAACCCTTTATTCAACCCAATTACGGTGTAACATCATCATAAATCAATAACCAACATGATAACAAGGCTAAAAGAATCACTACATCACAATTCAATACAAGTTCATAGCTTAGGACAAAATACTTAGGTCAAACTCATAACATACATCATAACATAGATCACTTCTCAAGAACTAGCATGATAGGACTATAATTCACCCTAATTCATTCATGATTCATACAATAACATCATCTAGTTGTAATTCAACCAACATTACACAATTCATATCAAGATCATAACCTAGGGTTAAGGGGTAAGCGTCATCTTCTACAAACTAGACCAATACTTCAAGATATAACATAATTGAGTTAAATTACATATCAATCTATTAAAAATATCCAATATAAATCATAAAAAAGTTAATTCGCAACATCAATTTCGTACTGGATGAAAACCCACTTGAAAGACAAACTTTTGAAATCAATTTGATGGAACACTTTGAGGAAAGAGGTCCCAAAGGTGAAAGAGATCCCATACCTTACTAATTGATGAAGATTAATGGAGAAACTTGACATTTTGCAGCCCTTAAACCCTCCCCTATCTTGGTCTTCAATGGAGTTCTTCATTATAGAAAGAAATAAGTGAGAAGGAAGAGAGTTTGGGTTTGTGAATAATGAGAGCTTTAAGTTAGTATTATTAGGTTAGGACTTTATATAGGTGGTTAATTAACTTAATTAGACCTCCATAATCCCCCAACTAATTAACTAACCCTTTACTTAATTAATGGAATCCAACTTAAAAACGTGCAACATTTTTGGCCCTCACAGACGAGACCCCGATCGACAGTCCGTCTATGAGACGACGACTACTGTTCCCTTCATGCTGCACATCCGTCTCTAAGTTCAGAGACTGTTCAAAATGACCCTTCCAAGATTTTGGCAAAGTGACCATCGACGGTGACCATCGATGCCTCGTCGACTAACACACGCCCCATCGATGGCACTCGTCTGTGCATACTGCCTTGGGCAATCCTTTGACCTCAGATTGCAAGGGTCCTCCTCAAGGGACCTTGGTTGGTCCTTGGGATTCTTGCCTAGACTTTTCGACTATGAATCAACTCAAATACATGTTAGACACCTTTCCACCCATTTTGATCATTTTCATACTCCTAAAAGCTAGTAAAATTTGCTAAGGCACGCTACTACCTCATTGAACTAGTTTCTGGATATTGTGGACGTTCTTGGACATTTTGGTTTCTAGACTTCCTAAATGACATATATTCACTAAAATAGACCTTAAAACAGTGTCTAAACCTTTTGACTTTTATATTAGGCTCTAGAACACGTTTTGGATTTTCAAAATGTTACAACATGTCAGGCTATGTATAGGAACAATCTATACTCAATTTCACCCTCAAAACATACTCCAAAACTCCACTACAAAATATGACGTTACACTAGTTTGACTTCGACTAATTTCCGGACGTCTTGGACGTTCTTGGGCGTTTGACCTCCAAACACTTCAAAACATTATTTATTAACTCTTAACACTATTTTTAATCATTTTAGGACCTTATAAGCTCATGAAACTCATGTTAGGCTCTAGCTACACCTAATTCATTTTGAGGGTGTAACAATACTCCCCCCGTTGGGATCATTTGTCCTCGAATGACACTTTACTAAACACTTCTCTATAGAACCAACTCTAGACTAGCAGCCCATCGTATATGCATTATACCTAAATGTACATACCCAAATCAAGGAGGCAATTCAATTCATAGCTAAACATAACCACACATAATTTTGTAGAGACATTATGAAAAGGACTCCTTATCCCCCACTTGGGAATAAGATATACATGTCTTTTTATTCATAAATTCGTCATCATTAAGAGCAGCAAAATTAGCAAAGAAAATCATAATCATGGAAATTCTGTAAATTTTCATAAATCACTAAGAAACACATACCGAAGAGGGACATAAAGAGATCATTCTTGATCACCCTTGGATTGGAGAAAATAGAACCTATTTCTCTTTGGAGGACCATCTTCCACCTGATTAGTAGCAACTTGCTTGCCTTCTCTCACATTAGCCTTTGCCTTTGGTCAATCCCTCATCATGCGGCCACTTTCACCACACCCATATTAACTATCCCTACCGGCCAATCACCTACCCTCGTGTTTCTTACCACACCTAGGGCAAGTAGGTTGGGAATACTCATTCTTATCTTGAGGTATAGGTTTAAACACCCTCTCATCCTCATTCTTAGAAGTAGTAGAATAACCTTGTCCGGAAAACTTTTGTCGATTCTTAAAACGACCATGTCCATTGGATCCATCATTCTCCATCCTACTTTATTTTTCTCCTTCTTAATTTTGGACTCTTCTATTTGTTGAGAAAACACCATGAGTAGGGAGATATCCATATCATCAACAAGCATTTTCGTACGAAATTCTTCTTCTACTAGTTCGGACACCCCCGTCATGAAGCTATTCATCAAATATCTACTGTTTGCTACCAAGCTTTGAGCATACTAATACCAAAAAGTAAACTTCAAAGCGTACTCCTTAACACTTATTTCACCTTTTTTTTGAGGTTTTGGAATTCCCCCAACTTAGCCTCCCTCAATTCCCTTGGAAAAGAACTTATCAAGGGAAGCCGACTAAAAAGTCTCCCACTCAATGGAACTCGTTCGTATTGGTCTACTATCTTTCCATTGCTTATACCAAAGTTGGGAAACATCTTTCTATTGATAGGCAGCCAACTCCTCCTTTCCAATGGAAGACACTCCCATGATTGCAATCACCTTATACACCTTATCAATAAACCTATTCCAATCTTCATCAACTTTGGAGCCATAGAACTCCAGTGGATTCATTCTCAAGAATTCCCCTACTCTTGTAGCACTAATTCCTCCTATAGGATTGGTTGGAGCCACCTCTCCTCTATTAGCTTGATCCGTTTAAGCTTGAGCCAACAAAGTCATAGAAGCCCTAAATTCCTCCAACATAGCATTCCCTATTGGAGGGTCATTAGGAACTTGAGGAGGATATTGCTCTTGTTCTTGGGGAGGCACTTGCTCTTGCACTTGGGGAGGAACCTCTTGGTACCCACTCCCATCTCCTTTCCTTATACAATTAGACCTAGTTTAGCCATCACCTACAAAATCATAGGCAAACATTAGAAAAGGGCCTACTAAAGCCAAACTCTAAGGCACGACTTCAGAAATGAAGAAGTGGAACTTTCATAAGCACCTCATAGCGTCCTAATAATAGATGTGTGGTGACTCACACCGATGAATAAGATTCTACTAGACGTTGTTTTGAGACATCCTAAGACCATTTTCATAACCTTATGCTCTGATACCAAGTTGGTTACAACCCGCAAGTACACCCTAGATGTTATAGCAACCCATGGGTCAGAACATGGCATACTCAACCTCTCGGAGGTCTTGTACAATCCACTTGAATTCATCACATAATATCATGTATAAATGGAGGGAATTTAAAAACTTTCTTTAAGAATAAACCAAAAGGTACTTCATAAAAGTGGAAGCATCCCTAATAACATTGTCTCAAAAAGCATCTAACTTTGACATGAATGAAAAATCTTGTTATGCAGCCCGCATAAAGTCTAAAATATAAAGAAAACATAAAGGAACATAAAGGTTCTTCCTCGAAGCTATGAGGACTCACCGCTTCTTCTCTTCTCGAAACCTTGAAATTCTACCCTTCAAGAAACTCTATCCTCTAAAGACCCTATATGGACAACATGTAGGCAATATGTGTTAGTATGATATGTACTAAGTATGGAAACATCATGCGAAACATAAGATATATCAAATGGTTAGTCAGTAATAGACGTAATCGTAAGAGATAAAGGCATAAGTATAACATGAATATCATACACATATTAACGCTTTATAAAGCATATAAGAGTTCATACTTACTTACTTTTCCTTCTTACTCAAGTGAATTACATCACAAGCCACCTTCAAGTATAGTTGTGCAAGGCTAAGGTAGCATCTTATACTACTACCAAAGCTAAGTACATCTCTTTGGTCATTCTTGATGATAGTCCACTTTCATAATTATGACCTTAGTTCACCATAACATATGAGCATTATGCCCCAAGGCCTCCTCAAAGTACGCTTTTGCAATGTATGTGAAGCATCCCATACTACTTCACACACTAAGCACATCTTGAAGTCACTCTATTCTTTTACATGTCATCTTACGAGTCTCTAGTAGTGTCATGCCCGGAATCTGGACACCGAATGATACCGGCGTCGTTAACCTCTCAGAGGTTGCAGACAATCCTCTTATTAGCTTTCATCACATTCATATAGTTAAATTTTGCAGAAAATTAAAAAGTTTTAACATACTAGTGAAGTATACTTAGACTTCATACTTAAGATTTATAAGGACATTCGATATTCTAAAACTTGTATTATATATATATATATATATATATATATATATATATATATATATATAACCATCTAAAGAATATTAATCTGGACTTAGCCAATAAAAGTAAATATGCCATATAGGCCTTAATACAAAAGAATCCAAAGAACATAAATGGAAATCAAATTAGTACTAAATATTCATAACGCTGCAATATAGATGATAGCGTACCAAACGTGAGGACCTACCAAGACTTGGAGAAAGAGTTCCAAGCTTCTTCAACTCGACCTGCTTAACTTCAATGGTCAGAACCTACAGTTGTAGTAATACAAAGTAATGGGGTTAATACGCCACATGTACTAAGTATGTGTATATGCACATAACACATAGGGACATGCATGAAAAAGTATCATTTATCATCTCTTTAGAAAACATGCTTAGTCATATAAAAGTCTTCAATGCAATACCATATAACATATAAAGTTAAAGCATGATCATAATCAACAAATCTTCTCATAGAGTAATGTTAACATTTCATATTCAATAGATCATATAAACATAACATACAAAACAATTACCAATGACCTCATCCCCAACCTAAAAATGCAATGGTCATGTGAAGCCCCATAACCCCACACAACCAAGTAGATAAGAAATAGGAGACAATAAGTAAAGTTTTGCTTCATATAACAATATAACTCAATACATATTCATTATAAGGATCAACATTCATGTAAGAGTAACATCATATATCTGAAACATATATCTTTCATATCATCATATTACATAAGAACATTCTCCTAGGACTTCCCTTAGAGTCAACTTGTGCAATGTCTAGGTAGCGTCCCATACCACTACCTATACTAAGCCAACTCCTCAAATCACCCTAGTCAACGTTCGTTTACTTGTCTTTCGTTTTACATGAGGGAAGATAGGCATTAACCGACATAGACCATGTGAGCTAAACACGGAATCCGGTGTCTTCCCCACACCGAAAAGAGGTGGTTCTACCGGCCAAAGTAGAACCGAATACTACCTAGATTTATTATGTGGATCCACTTGCTAGTAACCTATGGTGGTAACATAGTTCGAGAACTAGGATATGTATTAGAGACCCATAGTTCCACATTACATGTCAGCCTCAATCTCATGAGAATCATTGTCAACCTACCTTCCCGCAGGGGAAGGGACACTTCCCATATCTAGTTCATCGGTGCTTAACTTAAGTCCCTTTTCTTGAAATAACCTTTAATTGGTCTTTTATTAAAAAGTTATCATAGGTCATAGGAGAATATCTCCTTGTATAACATGATCATGAGCTCTTTTAGATTAGATGAGAATTGGCCTTTCATCATAACCTTTCTTATGTGATATTAACATAACATAATCACCTTGTGTAAAGCATATAAGGGATATCATAAACTTGCATATTCGTGTTCTTATCATGATCTCACAATTTACATGTTCATAGACAGCATATTCACATAGCAACATCATACATACTTTTCATAACATAGCATCATAACTTATAGGCTAACATAAACATCTTAGAGTAATCACAATTTTAGAAGACTTACCTCTTGCTTCCAAGAACCTTATTCATCATGCAATATTAATGATAATACTTAGTGAAATACTCAATGACATAATCAAGAACAACTCATAAAATCATGTACAAGATCAATGCATAGCGTATGAGAGGGTAAACGGGTCATAAAAGGGTTAATTTCAAACCTTAAATTCTAACCCTAACGTTTTGACGTTATCAAACACTAGAAACAACCCATTCGAAACCATCACTTAGAGAAAGATCATGTATCACACGACATTCAAACATTATCAATTAGTTACTCAATAATTCATGCGAAATTAGATATAGAAATCATTTACTTTTTATTGAAAAACATAAATCTTGGGTTAGGAAGAAAATCCGTTTTGTAGAGTAAAAATCCTAGTATTCAAAGTTCTTGAAATCTTACCTTGAAAGGACCTCTTGGGGAAAGAAATACCAAGAGTGAAAACCCATACCTTATAGATGAATAATCCATGAATTCTGATTAGAAACTTCAAGACCTTCGTCTTCTTCCTTAAACGTTTCTTGTTTTTCAATGGAGTTTGGAAAAAGAGAGTTTTCTTGAGAGATTAAGAGAATTTCGTTTGATTCTGATTTGGGACGTGTAAAAGTGGTCTAAAACTGACCTAATATCAATATATAAATGTCCCATGAATTACCCTAAAGACCTTCCACTTAAATCACCAAAACGCCCCTCCTAAATTGACTACAACTAGGAGAACATTTGACTTAGGGTCTCGGGTTTGACTAGGAATTAAATTAATTAAATAAGTTACCTAGGGTAATTACTAAAGTTCCCCTAAGTCGTTAGGACCATAAACAACCCCTTTGGACCATCCTAGGTTAGGTGCTAGGATGTTTCTTTAGTTACTTTCTCGTCTAGTGTCACCCGGTTAGGTATTAGGATTTCGATCACACTAGTTAGTTAATTTTAGTTAGTAATAACTTAGTTAGTTAGTTAGGGACGTTAGTTATGCCCTAGGTTCGGTTAGGAGGCTCGGCCCCTCATGGCTTGATCCGACACGCCTGTCCCATAACCGCCCTAACCGAATCGGTTGGGCTTGTCTCTCGGCCGGTTGCACATGTGCTTGCACATGTGTTGCTGTGCACTTCCCTAACCGTGCACTTCAAGAAAGTTCTCTTCTTGTCCACGGATCCTGACTATGTCCTTGGGCACTGCTTAATCTACATGATCATTTTAAATGATCATGTGCTATGGTACCTAGGCTTGACACGTGGATGCCTAGTACCTAATGTGCTAAGAATTCAATAATTTTAGCTTAGGGTCTTCATTGCAGGTACAATTCCTAAACAAGATTGGATTGGAGAATTTGAACATCAAGGTGTATTGTAAGTTATAAGTTACTTGTGAATACATACAAAAATTGGCTAACACCCTTAAGCCAATATTCTCTAACATGCCCAATATTACTAAATACTGGACAATGGGATGCCTATGTACCTCAATACATATTCTTAAAACCTAATAGGCTCTTCACTAGACAAGTACATTTTCTGGAATGTTACAAGTAGACCTACTTCATCTTGTAAAGAAACCATCATCATAAGTCAACCATGTCATCGAATGCAACTATAGTCACTATCTAAGATAAGCATACATCATGTAGGGGTCATGTCATAGGTATCTTCAGGTCATACTTGTGCAATGTATAGAGGGATCACATACTACCATCCATACTAAGTACTTCTCTATACTAAAGTAATCCAAGCTAACTTTTCTTCAAAACTTGTCTATTAAGCTCAACATACTACCATAATAGACCTACTAACATGGGAAGAATCTCAATATACTAACCAAGCTACTAAAGGAAGGTCACAACCATCCTAACCATCATAAAACCGATAATGTAGATGCAAGCTAGTACAGCGGAGCATGAATCCTCAACCATAAGCTACGATGAGAAATTAATCTCAATTTATTCCATGAATTACACCTTAAATGCAGATCAAGCTACCATTAGGAGAGTTTAGGCCTTTCTCCTAAAGCTACCATGAAATGGTTTTGGGAAAACCAAGTCAAGCTACCATGAAGTTGAACACCTCAAGCTACCATGTGTAATATAACCCAAGCTTCCATGAGATTTCAACATCTCAAGCTACCATGAGTATTTCAACTCAAGCCTCTTTGAGATTTACTATCTCAAGCTACCATGAGTACTTCAACTCAATCTACCATTTCCTTAGTGTTGCCTCACCACGTCCACTACACAACAAGTGATCATACAACCCACCTTCAAGCTAACCTTAGTCTACCATACATTGATTCATGTTAGGTTCTTAAATCAATCTAGGGTTCCTCTATGTGAGAACTTGCTTCTCCTAATCATATTCATGTCTAGGTTGAAAAGAGAAAGGAAACATCATCATGATCATCCTCATCAAGACTTTACACCCAAAGCCCTAACTAATATGTACATAAGCCCTATAAACAATTATTATATCTAGTTCTTCATGATTCATACTCAATTACATGTTAATCTATTCAATGAGATCATTAAAAGGTAAGTTTAGTCATTCATGCTCACCTAGATTCAATTCAAACTTCCTAGGTCAAGACCATCCTTAATCAATTAGAACTATTTCAATTCATATCTAGGTGATTCAATCATGATCTAGTAGCATAGAATACAATTGTATTAATAAGACTAACATAAAACCTTCATGTAGCCTCTAATGGCCTAAAATCACCATGATCACCTTCAAGTTCAATTATCATAATTCATCATGAAAACTCCATGAAAATAGTACATCAAGATCACATGAACATAAGTGAATGTTACCCACTATATTGGGATCATAATCACACCTTACCCACAATGCAATCACAACCCTCACTTATTTGGAGTTCTTTGGATTCTCAATGAAACTAGGGGTAATCCATGGATGGAAGAATCAATGGATGAATAATCTTCACATAACTTAGATTAGAGCCTTAAACCTAGCTTTAAACATTGGTGAATTTGTCCTAAAGCTTCTGCAATTTGTCTTCTTCTTCAATGGTGGTTTTGGGAGAGAAAGGTTTTTGATTTGGAGTCTAGGGTCTTATTGGATATTGTTATTCTTAAATACTATTCAAATACCTAAAATAACCTCCAATAATTAATCCCTAAAGTGCCCAAAATACCCCTGCAACTATTGGAAATTTTAACCAACTTAGATTTTACTTAAAAACGACGCGACCAAATCTGGGAAATTACTATGTCGCGGAGGCATTTTTGATTCTTGGTTCAGGAAACTAGTTTGGGACATAATGGTTCAAAATTTCCCCGCATCAGAGGAAAAAAAATGCCCTTTACGTGATGGTTCCGCGTCGCACAACAGCCTCCACATCTGGACTGCTCGACAACTTCACTTGCCTATATTTGGGTCATCCTCGGGGACCCTTAGGCTGGTCCCTGGGGCATCATTCTCAGATGTTTCGACCCTTTACATGTCAGGATATGTATAGGAATCATATATACTCAATTTCAACCTCAAAACATCCTCCAAAACTCCACTACAAAACACTGTGTTACATTAGGTCGACTTCGACTAGTTTCCGGACGTCTTGGGCGTTTTTCGGCGTTTGACCTCCAAACACTTCCAAAATTTATATACTGACTATTACAACTATTTTTAGTTATTTTAGGACCTTATAATATCATGACACTCATGTTAGGATCTAGCTACACCGAACTCATTTTGAGGGTGTAATAGTTATCATACTTAGTGCATTCTTGTACTAACACCATTCTTCTTCATCTTTTACACAAAGTGTACATGGTGATGGCTAGAGGTTCTTTCCTAGAGTAAAGTGCTTGCACAAAAATTTCCCAAGTTCAAAAGGGTCCTTATGACTAAAGAATCTTTATGTCAATATGTTAGTTAAGTCTATGTATTAGTCTAGATTGTTCTTCTTTTATGTTGTTAAGGGTCGTGTCCCTAGTCTACTTTATTGATGTGAAGTGTACGATTACAAAAAAGACTTAGTATCTTAACTATGTACTTACGATTATTAAACCAAGTGATGTTTTAGAATGGTGTTATGCTATGAAAAAGTTCAAATTTTCCACTAATGTTGTGACAATGCGATGAATGAATGTAAAATGGCTTCTCTAAGACCTCCGAGAGGTCGACAAAGCTTGTTACTTCTAGGGGGTGCTGCCTGTTCGTGAAAAACTTGGTATCAGAGCATGTGGTTATAAATAGTGGTTTTAGGGTCCAATTTATCATAATGCCACGTCTAGTAGAGTCTTGTTCATCAATTTGAGTCGCGACACATCTATGAACGAGAGGCTATAGGATGATAGAATTTTACTTTCTTTATTACTCTTGTGTCATGACATACAGCTTAACTCTATATGATGCCTTTCTTATTTCCCTTGTTGAGTGGTCTTCTAGATGTGATTACTTGGAAGGGTGATATCTCAATGATTGAGGAAGAAAAGGAGAGTTTTGATGCTTATTATGGTTAATCTAACTAGATGAGTATATGTGAAGTTGAATATGGAATATTTCAATGTGATGCCATTTGTGGCTATACGTGACCTATGAGATTTGAGAAGTTATGTTGTGATGTTGTTCTAGACTTATAAGAGTTGTTAAGGTAGAATGAAACCGTTTTTGGAATGATGAGTTACTTTATGGTTATATGCAATGCTAGTATAATATTATGTTATAGGCTTGAATTATTTTAGAGAAATTTGGTAAATAGTGAAAGTTGAATGTTTCCCTTTTTATATGAGTAATGCTTCATGGTTGTCCTTGTGTGTATTAGAGTCTTTTGTATAGGCTTACTCCTAATTAGGGAAGATAGTGTGTTGAACCTTTTAAGGTGATCGTGAAGTATGCTAGTTAATGGAAGAATCCATATGACTAGTTAATTAGTCCCTTATAAACCTATCTTAAAAGTTTGGGGAAGGGGTTTAATTTAATAAGTTTGGATGGTGTCTTACTCTAAGATTTACTTAGAGGGATGTATGTACCCCTTAGTTCATGGGGAGAAGAAGAGAATTGATGTTGACCTAATTTAAAGTGGTTAGTTGTCTTTTAAGATTGATCTTAAGTGTGGTAACTTGAGAAGAGTTCTTAGATTGTATCTAGGCATGATTGGTTTGAACATTCCTCCCAAAAGTGATGGTAAGGGTTGAAATGCTGTAGAAGTTATCCCTCTCTAAATTTGGAAGAAAAGAAGGAGGCTTCTGTAACACTTCGAAAGTCTAAGACCTTCTCTAGATACTAACATGAGTGTCAAAAGGTTTAGACACTGTTTTAATGTCAATTTTAATGTATATAAGTCATTTAGGAAGTTTGGAAATCAAATCATCAAGGAACGTCCACGACGTCTGGTGAACTTACTACATGGGTTAGTAGAGTGTCTTGATGGGTTGAAAAGAGTGTCTAAGGGTTCTATATTTGTGAGATGATTAGGATGTTTATGAGTGTCAAGGAAGGGCTTAAGGATTCTAGGCCAAGTGAGGAGTTCCAACCTCCAAGGTAAAGCCAAAGCCAAGAGGCCAAGGTTACCCAAGAAGGGAGGCTACTTCCTAACTTTTCACGGGCATGACCACGGCTAGTGGTGTTGACCGCGGACAAGGTAGGGAGCTCGTGAAGAAGCCTTAGCCATGGTGCGAGTGCCTAGGGAAGCCTAGCTACTGTCCAAGAAACCACGAGCCACTCCACGACTCGTGGTGAACTTGACGGAGGGGAAGGGGCTTCCGTGAAAAGGCCTTAGCCAAAAGGGAGGCGAGTTAATCAGTCAAGGTAAGCTATTGTCTAAGAGAACCACGAGCCACTTAACGGGGTGTGGTGCATCTTCACGGAAGGATCAATGTCCTTCGTGGTCTTGACTTGGTGGGATAAATGGAGGAGGCTCCTTTGGAGGATCTACTGCCTCCATTCTTCACGACCACCACCACGACCCATCAATCTCTTCACGAGCCGTGAAGTGGGACGGGGTCTCACAGTGAAGTTAAGTTGGAATTCACTTTTGGAAGTCCAACTTAATGAGGGGTAGATTGGGTATTTTTGGGGTGGATATATATTGACTTTAGGTCAATTTTCATTCATTTCCCACTCAAAATCATAAACCCAAAAATCCAAATTGCACTCACATCTCTCTACTTTCTCTCTCTTCATTCATCCTCCATTGAAGAACACCAAAGAAAAAAAGGTCAAGGTGGGTTTTAGGGCTTCAATCACCAAGGTTTCTCCTTCAATATTCATCAAGCATTAATGTATTGGATTACTTTCACCTTTGGGACTTCTTTCCCCAAAGGGTTCCATCAAATTGATTTCAAAAGTATGAAATTCAAGTGGGTGTTTTTCAATCACGTAATTGATTTTGTGAATTGCTTTGTTTATGATTTATTTTGGTAATTATGAATAAATTAACATGTACTATACTCAATTATGTTAATTCTTGATGTACTGGTCTAGTTTGTAGAAGATGACCTATTCCCCTTAACCCTAGGTAGTGATCTTGATATGAATTGTGTAGTTTTGGTTTGATTGACTTGGTTATTGGTTGAATTACCACTAGATGATGTTATTGTATAAATTATGAATAGATTAGGATTAATTATAGTACTATCATGCTAGTTCTTAAGTAATTGATCTAGGTTGAGAAATAGATTATGAATTCGACATAAGTCTCTTATCTTAAGTTATGAACTAGTGATGGATTATGATGTAGTGATTCAATTGACTTCATTATCATTTTGAGTACTATTATGTTATGGTATTATACCCATTGTTGGGTTTAATTGAGGGGTTTATGGTAAGACCTTAATGTGGCTTATGAAGGAGACTTGGTAAGTCTTGTTATCCCTATTCTATATTTAAATTTTGGTTACTTGTGATTAAGTGATGATATTGTATTGAAGAATACCTTATACTAAGATTGATAGGGTTGGTATGATGTTGAATTGAAATTTATTTACTATGGTTTGTGTGGTGTTGACTAAGATGTAAATGTTATAAGGATGGTGATAATTTACCAATGTGCCTTATCATGAATGATTATGTAAATGTGCTAACCTCACTTATATGAATTGTAATGAAAGGACAATACTCATGCAATTCTTATTGATCTATGATGACGATGATTATTTAAGGGATAGACCCTATGACCTAAACTAAGCTATGATTATTAATAAAGTCTTAAAGAGATTTCAAAATGGGACTCTAGCTTAGCACCGAGAGAACTTGACATTGGGAGGTGTTCACTTTCTATAGACAAATATTCACCCTATAGTTCCACATGAGGTGTTGACTCCCCTATGAGGGATACTCACCCTATGGATTCTCATGAGAGGAGGCTCCAATTGCAGAGTGGCATGTAGAGAGTAAATACCTATCTCTTAGTTCCTTAAACTGTGTTGCCCCCATAGGAAGACTAGCTAGTGGATCCACCTAGAACGCTACTGTTGACACCCAATTTTGAACTTCCACAATAGAAATTAATTCATGAGCTTCTTAAATTCTCAAACAACTTAAAATAATTAGTTTTGTGAATTTAGGAAAAACATAACGATTGCGTTATTTTGAATAATAATTTTTGTCATTTCTTAAAGTTTTTAGATAATATCTATATTTTACATAATTATGTATATAATTAGTATATTTTATGATTATCCAAAAATCATCTCAAAATATTTTAAATTTAGTAAGTAGTCTTTTAAATTAGTTTTGTTTAAATCATAGTTATATATATATCTATATCTATATCTATATATATATGTATATATATATATAATTTTATTATTTTTTTTTTGAATCACTAAGTTTACAATTAAATTAATTATTTTATTTTTTTGTTAAGATTAAGAAGCTTGCTAAATTAATTTATGTAAATTCATCCTATTAATCAATTACTTTGAACCATTCAAATAGAAATTTTGAAATTTTTGCATTTGTCCCACATTGCTTCCCACATCTTTTTTGGACCAAAAATTGCTCCTATATAAGCCTCTCTTCAGTACACCAAAAAAACGATATAGGGAGGAGACCAAAGAGTACCCAGAAATTTTCGGGAATTCTTGGTTCTATAGTTTAATATTTATAAAATATTTTTGCGGCTGTTTGAGTTTGGAGAGGTGGTGGAATCGTCTCCGTCAAACTCGTAGTCTCGGTTCGCTGCCCAGAATCAGGTAATTTCTTATTTTTTATTTATTTATTTATTTATTTATTTTTTATTTATTCATTTATTTATTATTTATTTATTTATTTATTTATTATTTATTATTTATTTATTTATTTATTTATTTTTTTTTTTTATTTTTTTTGCATATATGTATACATATATATAATTTGTCAATTACCCAATTTGCTAACTATTGGGATCTTAAGTTTAATTAGTATTAATGTTTAGTTGCTATTACTATCATACTTCTATGTGTGTATTAATTTGCCATAGCAAATTGGATTCGTTTCACATCATGGTCTAATATATTTATTTAGTTATTCATGCATCATTGTTATATTTAATTCTAAGATTATTACATATTTTGGATATTACTGTTTATCTATTATGTGTGCTTTTAGATAAAATTAACGACATCATTGGCTTCTCCTATCCAATCTATTTATTTATTTACTCATTTTGGCTTTAGGTGTTAAGTTGTAATCTGCTTGGGTACATTCATTATTTTAAAATCGTTTAATCTTCTTTAAGATATGATTTGGGGATATTATTTTCAAGTTCTAATTTTTATTTTTGTTCTTCATTGCATGTAAAATTCGTCCGAGTTTCAACGTGAACTCTCACTCTCTCCTTTGCATTCCATGAGAAGAGCCGTAAAGGCTCAAAGTTCCTCTTTTCCAGTCAACGTATTAAGCCGATGGACGGGTCCCAAGATTTAAAGAATTGAAGAAAGTCGGAAAAGATGAATTAGAAGACCCGTTTTATATTTTGCATTTCGTATTGTATCTATTTTAAGGCATTAGCCCTTGTCGTCTTTTACTTTACTGTATTTATTTAGTATTAATTATTTGCTTAGTCTAGGACAGGTACGAAAGGAAATGGGTCAAAAACCCAAAACAGGTGGGTCCAAAAACCGGTCAAGGCGGACAGAGAACCCGATTTTGGACCCAATTCTCTTTCCTCTCTCTCTCTCTCTATTTCTCTCTTTTACTTTATTTGCTTATTTGTTTGCATACTTGTCGTTAATTTTAAAGTTAGAAAATCCGAATCCCCGCAAATGCCGTAAATGTTTTTATCGACTCAAAATTAAAATAATTTTGCAAAAAATGAAAATGACTAAAAAATAAGTTAGTATTTCAACTCTCTACTTCTAAATATTTTATTCAAGTCAAGTTAAAAGCAAAGTTTTAGCCAAATTTGTTAGTTGCTGGAAAACCGTTTTAGACGGATGTTTTAGGTGCCTAACACCTTACTAAAACATTAATTTGAATCCCCGAACCCTTTAAATGTTTTCAAGCAATTTTCTCTGTTAAGTTATTTGAAAGCAATAGTTTTCTTGATTTTTCTTCAAAAATTAAGTGGCGACTCTAAAAAAGTCGAAATTCTTACAAAAGGTTAAATTTTCGATAAAACAGAAATGGCGACTCCGCTGGGGATTTGGAGGATTCTAACCTTAAAACTAACATTATTTGGCTATTTGTAATAAATCGTTGACTTATTTAGTTTATCTTAGTTTTTTGAATTGTTGCATTTTCATGACATCTTTCCGCCAAATGGCAAATAGTATGCATTAGGAAAACGGAAGTTATGTGGCTTTCCACGGCTTCTTTCAGAAATACACAAGAGTTTCATTTGAAAGTATCAAACGAATAGTTGGAATGCGGTCATCCGACGTCGTTTGGTAGCTTCACCCCGTTGTTTGTCCGACTCGGGTAACCGTCAACTTGAAAATATTCTGCTGAGCCTAAGATAGAGCAAAACAAAATTCAAATATAAGCATTGAACTAAGATGACCCAACGCCCAAGGCGTGTTGGGCTCATTAGATAGACCACCTTGAGTCCAAAAGGGCCATGGCCTGAACGGGCGATCATATTTATTTGTTTAAATTTGAAGGATGTATACATCATCTGAAAAAATCATTGTCCTCGTGACAATGAAATATTTTAAATGACGTATACATCCCTCAAATCGTTTGGCCTACCCTTGGCATAAAAGGGTCACATATCTGTTTAGAACGCGCAATAACTGTTTATGTGTTATAATTGTTTGTCTGATTATGTTGCTTCATTTGGATATGTAGAGCCTACTGATTCTTGAAAAATATTTTCTAGAACTCCTTAAGCATAAATATCAAGTCACTATCGAAAGTACGTCCAAATACTCTTTGAGTCTTTAGTTTCACAATGAAATTCAACATTTTTCTTTCAAAAATTACTCTCGCATATCAGAAAAAGATTCAATATTTAAAAAAAAAAAAAAAGATTCAAATGCGTCGAACTACGTAGGACCTGAATTCTCTTTTGTGAGATACGTAGGCAGCCTTTCAAGGTTCGGTCCCCATTCTAAGAAATTTCATATTTTCAACTCTTACAAAGAATTTGAGTTACATCTCAGTAAAAAAAAACAGAAGAATCAATCGACTTTGTCCCGTCTCAGGTCGACATTTTGACTCACAAAGCTAAAAATCAGAGAGACAAATTTCTGTCTATCTAATCATTTTTTTTTATATATGTGGGCTAGTCTTTCTTCAAATGAAGCGACTTTTGTATGCTTACAGCTTTGTGTGTGATATCTTGTATTACCTACTACCTACACAAACTAACACATTTGTTATTTGAGTTATTTTTCTTTGTCAGGTACTCGAAACTGATTTGTGTTGATTAGTGGTTGAACATTCAAAGTTTTCAAAGATTACTTTCCCAATAAAAATTTATTGAAAGAAAGAAGAAAAATGACTGAGAATACCAGCTTGTTTTCGGTTAACCTTTGAGGGGGGAACTACGTTTGACCTGATTCCTACCTCAACGGGATACATAGGCGCCACAATGGCTCGGTCATATACCCAGTAAGATTTCCATTTTCACTTTATATAGGAAACTGGGACAGAATTTTTGAAAGGATCACAAAAATTCATTTGAAGATGGACTTCTTCAACAAGTCAAAACAGAAGACCAAAATGCTACGGAGTTAGCTTTGGGTGGATCTCAGAAAATTACGATAATCAAGTTTGCAACTAGGATCTCAAAAAAATGCCACAAATGTTATTTGTTAATTATTGAGGCAAACTTGGACAGAATTTTGAGGAGGGACCTCAAAATTCTTGAATGGGCAACCTCAGAATGAACAAAGCAAGTTACGAGAGTCAAATATATGTCAGACCGGGACATAATTTTTGAGGAGGGTCCAAAAAAAAAAAAAATTCCATGAACACTGATTTATCAAGGAAGGACGAGCATATAAGTCAACCGCATGAAGGGGAATGGATACAAGACCAACACAAATCAGTTTTTTCCAAACTAAAAATTTTTCTTTGAATGCAGGAACAACGAAGTCACAAAACGACAATGTCAAAAATGCAAAGCATGGAAAATGACATCATTTACGCCTCTCGTGGCCTCATCAACATCACTAGAAAACTTTTCATCTCAAGTTTTCTTCATTTTATTACGTTACCTCAAGTGATTTATACACAATGTCTTTTATGTTGCAGGAATATTGAAGCCAAACACTAATAGATTCTTTCAAAGTTGTAAGAAACAAAGTGTTGGATGATCACTAGCCACGAGTCATGATTGAAGTTATAATCAGACTCATCAAAACCTAATCTCGATAAGTCAAATAACTTAATCTAGTTATTTATCTTTACTTTTATTCTTTACTTCATCGTCAATAGTGACGTTTGGTGTCGAGCTTTGCAGGTGATAGTATGAGTAAAGCCAGTATCGTATGTGAAATCAATATCAGATCTGAAGATGATTAAAAGTAACACTATCTTAGAAGTGTTGCAAGGAATCAACGAGTTCATCACATCACAAAGATGTTGGTGACCGCAATATTTCCTTGATAGTCAAAGTTATCGAATTGTTACAAGATTTTGTTAACAATTGGAAACGTCAACAACAAACTTAAATTAGTTGAGTTTGTCATGGAAGGCAAAAGTGTCTTTAATCTTCATGTGAATGAATTAAGTCATTCACCTCGATAATTCTGCCTTTTAAAGAGAGAATCGTAGTCTCGACGTGCATATACGTCAATTTAGTATGTTCGTCGCGTAGCAATTTAGGCGTACGTGTTTCTTGATTATTGTCAGAGTCAAAATTATAATTTATTGGGTATCCACCCCATAAGTGGATTATGTGCTTTGATTGGCCAATCAAAGACTTTGCATATAGTTTTGTTGGGCGATCCACCCCATAAGTGGTTCATATATTTGTTTTTCCATTTCAGGTTCCTATTCTTGAATTATATTGGAATATTATCGAGCATCCACCTCGTTACAGTTGGAATATTATCGAGCATCCACCTCGTTACAGTTGGAATATTATCGAGCATCCACCTCGTTACAGTTGGAATATTATCGAGCATCCACCTCGTTACAGTTGGAATATTATCGAGCATCCACCTCGTTACAGTTGGAATATTATCGAGCATCCACCTCGTTACAGTTGGAATATTATCGAGCATCCACCTCGTTACAGTTGGAATATTATCGAGCATCCACCTCGTTACAGTTGGAATATTATCGAGCATCCACCTCGTTACAGTTGGAATATTATCGAGCATCCACCTCGTTACAGTTGGAATATTATCGAGCATCCACCTCGTTACAGTTGGAATATTATCGAGCATCCACCTCGTTACAGTTGGAATATTATCGAGCATCCACCTCGTTACAGTTGGAATATTATCGAGCATCCACCTCGTTACAGTTGGAATATTATCGAGCATCCACCTCGTTACAGTTGGAATATTATCGAGCATCCACCTCGTTACAGTTGGAATATTATCGAGCATTATCGAGCATCCACCTCGTTACAGTTGGAATATTATCGAGAGCATCCACCTCGTTACAGTTGGAATATTATCGAGCATCCACCTCATTACAGTTGGAATATTATCGAGCATCCACCTCGTTACAGTTGGAATATTATCGAGTATCCACCTCATTACAGTTGGAATATTATCGAGCATCCACCTCGTTACAGTTGGAATATTATCGAGCATCCACCTCGTTACAGTTGGAATATTATCGAGCATCCACCTCGTTACAGTTGGAATATTATCGAGCATCCACCTCGTTACAGTTGGAATATTATCGAGCGATCCACCTCGTTACAGATGGAATATTATCGAGCCATCCACCTCGTTACAGTTGGAATATTATCGAGACATCCACCTCGTTACAGTTGGATAATTATTGAGCTAGCTTGCTTGTTGCAAAGATCACCAGAGTTTGCCATGCAAAAAACAAGCAATGATATCTCTGAATCCTCAACAAGTCAAGACTAAAGATATTTCGATATTTGCAACTGGGATAAAATTTTTGAGAGGATCTCAAAATTCCATGATTTGCTTAGCGACTGTTGAAAGATAAGCCGATACTGTTAACTGGGACAGAAATTTTGAGGATGGCCTCAAAATCTCAAATATGGATTTATCGACAAGTCTAGATTGGCTTTGAATACTCCCCATCGCATAATGAGATATACCTCCAAGCATTAGGCTCAGAGAAGTTTGCTAAGTCTGACGTGACATTACACTTGGCAGTGATCTTTTTATATTTCAAAAAATTTATTTTCTTAAAATTTTTCCTTTTATGTTTCCTTTGTTTTGGCGTAAAGAATTTTGTCTTATCTATCAATAGTTGGGAGATCAGGGAGATCAACCGGAGAGAGCATGACAAGGAGCAGACAACTGAAGAAATCGGCACAGATCAGTTCGTTTTAAAACTAACAATTTTTCTGTGGATGCAGGTTTATAGCTTTGCTTTAATATCAGCAAATTATTCCGATCGACGAATACGGAGAAGTAAAGGGAGGAGAAAGTTCTCCCAAAATTTAACGTAATTTTTTGTGGATGCAGGAATTATTTTATATTGCTTATATCGAAGATTTCGGAATGTGATTGGTTTATTTCATACAATTCTCAAAAACATGAAGTCTATAATAAGCGACCATCTAATCTCAAAGATGAACCAAATAAAAACTCCGAAAAGGATAATTTACGGTTTTCGTCGTTGACGGCATCTGCATCACATTATCAGACATAATAGTGTCGCTACCCGGAGGGGTCATTTGTTTTGTTGTCGATCAAGACAATACACTACCCGGAGGGGTCATTTATTTTATTGTCGATCAAGACAATACACTACCCGGAGGGGTCACTTATTTTGTCGATCAAGACAATACGCTACCCGGAGGGGTCATTTATTTTACTTTCGATCAAGACAATACACTACCCGGAGGGGTCATTTATTTTATTGTCGATCAAGACAATACACTACCCGGAGGGGTCATTTATTTTATTGTCGATCAAGACAATACACTACCCGGAGGGGTCATTTATTTTATTGTCGATCAAGACAATACACTACCCGGAGGGGTCATTTATTTTATTGTCGATCAAGACAATACACTACCCGGAGGGGTCATTTATTTTATTGTCAATCAAGACAATACACTACCCGGAGGGGTCATTTATTTTACTGTCGATCAAGACAATACACTACCCGGAGGGGTCATTTATTTTATTGTCGATCAGGACAATACACTATCTGAAGAATTATTTTCAATTGAGACGATATGATTATCCAGAAAATCAATATGTTGCTCAACTTAAGCACTATTTTCAGTTGTCACCAATGATGACATCAAGAGCGATATTCATGTATCGATGAAGATCATGCATCGCGAGTTAATATTCATACATCGCAAGAAGATTTTATACCTTGCGGAATTTATGCATTGCGGGAAGATATTCATGTCCCGCAGAAGATCATGCATCGCGAGTCAATATTCATGCATTGCGGAAGATCATGCATCGCGAGTCAATATTCATGCATCGCGGAAGATCATGCATCGCGAGTCAATATTCATGCATCGCGGAAGATCATGCATCGCGAGTTAATATTTATGCATCACATATTAATCGCGAGAAGATATTCATGCCTCGCAGAAAATTATACATCGCGAGAAGATTTCATACCTCGCTGATATTTATGAATCGCAAGAAAATGTCATACCTTGCGGAATTTATGCATTGCTGAAGATATTCATGCCCCGCAGAAGATCATGCATCGAGAGTCAAATTCATGCATTGCGGAAGATCATGCATCGCGAGTTAATATTTATACCTCACAAGTTAATCGCGAAAGATATTCATGCCTCGCAGAAATTATACATCGCGAGAAGATTTCATACCTCGCTGATATTTATGAATCGCAAGAGGATTTCATGCCTTGCGGAATTTATGCATTGCGGGAAGATATTCATGCCCCGTAGAAGATCATGCATCGCAAGTCAATATTCATGCATTGCGGAAGATCATGCATCGCGAGTTAATATTTATGCATCACAAGTTAATCGCGAGAAGATATTCATGCCTCGCAGAAATTATACATCGCGAGAAGATTTCATACCTCGCTGAAATTTATGCATCGCAAGAGGATTTCATACCTTGCGGAATTTATGCATTGCGGGAAGATATTCATGCCCCGTAGAAGATCATGCATCGACAGTCAATATTCATGCATTGCGGAAAATCATGCATCGCGAGTTAATATTCATACATCGAGGGAAGATACACATGCCCCGTAAGGAATCATGCACTGCCAGAAAAGGAATCATGCATCTGAAGAAAATATTCACTCATCGGCATCAACTGCATCATTTTATTAAACATCAAGAAGAACATCAAAGACGACATCAAGATAAATATCAGCGCACTGCAGCTGTTTTTATTTATTTCAACATCAAATGAAG